>OX388305.1:37493593-38092288 GCA_947579605.1 Athripsodes cinereus
GAGATGGTCCTGATGATACACAATGATCACAATGTTGAAACACAACACCTTTTCGACGAATCCAATCTGCATGTTTTGGTGACAAGCCGTGCCTCGTCCCGTATGCAAAGGCAAGAGCCAAGTCTCTGCCAGACTGTACGCAGTGAAATGGAGTAAAACATTCATCTCATATTATCTCCTGCGTAAAATTACATGATTTTTCATTAATGGAATGCATGTTGCACATGCATTTCGAATGAAAATTAGATCATACAGTCTTTCATAATATGCGATACTCCTCGCATACTGGATTAAACGTTGTGTCGGCCATTCTGCGAGATGGTCCTGATGATACACAATGATCACAATGTTGAAACACAACACCTTTTCGACGAATCCAATCTGCATGTTTTGGTGACAAGCCGTGCCTCGTCCCGTATGCAAAGGCAAGAGCCAAGTCTCTGCCAGACTGTACGCAGTGAAATGGAGTAAAACATTCATCTCATATTATCTCCTGCGTAAAATTACATGATTTTTCATTAATGGAATGCATGTTGCACATGCATTTCGAATGAAAATTAGATCATACAGTCTTTCATAATATGCGATACTCCTCGCATACTGGATTAAACGTTGTGTCGGCCATTCTGCGAGATGGTCCTGATGATACACAATGATCACAATGTTGAAACACAACACCTTTTCGACGAATCCAATCTGCATGTTTTGGTGACAAGCCGTGCCTCGTCCCGTATGCAAAGGCAAGAGCCAAGTCTCTGCCAGACTGTACGCAGTGAAATGGAGTAAAACATTCATCTCATATTATCTCCTGCGTAAAATTACATGATTTTTCATTAATGGAATGCATGTTGCACATGCATTTCGAATGAAAATTAGATCATACAGTCTTTCATAATATGCGATACTCCTCGCATACTGGATTAAACGTTGTGTCGGCCATTCTGCGAGATGGTCCTGATGATACACAATGATCACAATGTTGAAACACAACACCTTTTCGACGAATCCAATCTGCATGTTTTGGTGACAAGCCGTGCCTCGTCCCGTATGCAAAGGCAAGAGCCAAGTCTCTGCCAGACTGTACGCAGTGAAATGGAGTAAAACATTCATCTCATATTATCTCCTGCGTAAAATTACATGATTTTTCATTAATGGAATGCATGTTGCACATGCATTTCGAATGAAAATTAGATCATACAGTCTTTCATAATATGCGATACTCCTCGCATACTGGATTAAACGTTGTGTCGGCCATTCTGCGAGATGGTCCTGATGATACACAATGATCACAATGTTGAAACACAACACCTTTTCGACGAATCCAATCTGCATGTTTTGGTGACAAGCCGTGCCTCGTCCCGTATGCAAAGGCAAGAGCCAAGTCTCTGCCAGACTGTACGCAGTGAAATGGAGTAAAACATTCATCTCATATTATCTCCTGCGTAAAATTACATGATTTTTCATTAATGGAATGCATGTTGCACATGCATTTCGAATGAAAATTAGATCATACAGTCTTTCATAATATGCGATACTCCTCGCATACTGGATTAAACGTTGTGTCGGCCATTCTGCGAGATGGTCCTGATGATACACAATGATCACAATGTTGAAACACAACACCTTTTCGACGAATCCAATCTGCATGTTTTGGTGACAAGCCGTGCCTCGTCCCGTATGCAAAGGCAAGAGCCAAGTCTCTGCCAGACTGTACGCAGTGAAATGGAGTAAAACATTCATCTCATATTATCTCCTGCGTAAAATTACATGATTTTTCATTAATGGAATGCATGTTGCACATGCATTTCGAATGAAAATTAGATCATACAGTCTTTCATAATATGCGATACTCCTCGCATACTGGATTAAACGTTGTGTCGGCCATTCTGCGAGATGGTCCTGATGATACACAATGATCACAATGTTGAAACACAACACCTTTTCGACGAATCCAATCTGCATGTTTTGGTGACAAGCCGTGCCTCGTCCCGTATGCAAAGGCAAGAGCCAAGTCTCTGCCAGACTGTACGCAGTGAAATGGAGTAAAACATTCATCTCATATTATCTCCTGCGTAAAATTACATGATTTTTCATTAATGGAATGCATGTTGCACATGCATTTCGAATGAAAATTAGATCATACAGTCTTTCATAATATGCGATACTCCTCGCATACTGGATTAAACGTTGTGTCGGCCATTCTGCGAGATGGTCCTGATGATACACAATGATCACAATGTTGAAACACAACACCTTTTCGACGAATCCAATCTGCATGTTTTGGTGACAAGCCGTGCCTCGTCCCGTATGCAAAGGCAAGAGCCAAGTCTCTGCCAGACTGTACGCAGTGAAATGGAGTAAAACATTCATCTCATATTATCTCCTGCGTAAAATTACATGATTTTTCATTAATGGAATGCATGTTGCACATGCATTTCGAATGAAAATTAGATCATACAGTCTTTCATATATATATCAAGATAAATTAATTAATGTTTCAATACTTAATCAATATTGTGGATATCATTGTACACATCAGTTATATTAAAATAAAATAAAAAACAGTTAAGTATATTAATTTGCATTAAAAGAAATGTGATGATTTGCAGCGGCGAAATTTTATAACATTAGTGATTTCTTCCATCTAACCACGGACGGCGAATAGAGGTTTTTTTTATTAGTTTTTCACATTTATGTTAACATCAGATATACATTATTTATTTGTTGAGGTCCCCTGAATTTTCCATGGAGCCCATTCTTTGTAGTAACCTGCAATAACACAATTAATGTTTGGTACTTACATACATTATCACCTTTACATAATGACTGTATGTTATATAGCCATACCTACCTACCTAACTATGTAGCTATTAATATCTGTTCTATACACTATATCTCATATACATAAATACATTTAGGTAGTACCTATGTAGAATTGTCTAGGTCCGTCTAAATTTCTGTGCATCGACATGTAAACATACATAGATCAGATGTGTAGTACTAACTCTCTCAGAATTCAGGTTCCAAAATTAATATTTTCGATGTTTTTGGCATTCACTATGTGATAATTACGCGACATGATTAGAAAATGAGTTTAATTCACAATTTATTTTAAGTATCACTTGATATTTATATGTAGATCTGCGACCGGTTTCGATACGCTAGTACCATTCAGTTTCAGTTTATATTCTGCTCGTGAATGGTACTAGCGTATCGAAACCGGTCGCAGATCTACATATAAATATCAAGTGATACTTAAAATACATTGTGAATTAAACTCATTTTCTAATCCAAAATTAATATCAGTGCAATAGGCATTTTTGCTGTTTCCCTCCATGAAATTAATAATATGCTATTGCTATTTCATTCCCTCTAATCGTAAGTATTGTATACATCCATAACAATAGACTGTTTCACAACCTTGGACCAACGCGAGATCGATGTAATAATATTTAAGATTCGATCGTGCTCGATACCAGTTTTTGATTTGAATTTCTAGTCACTTGGCACAAATCATTCTCGTAGGATGCTATGCCATAAATGTAGGAATAATACGTCTATGTTCCTGTGGTTGTTTTATTTTCATAAGACATTTACTATATCCTGGTTTGTGTATTAGATAATACATTTATATATATGTATATCTTGATAGTAGTCAATTGGGATTACTAATCTTAATGTCGACTAATTGGATAACGATTCGATACTTTCAACATATTATGTCCTGATTGTACTATTCATGTTTCTATTCTTCTTCAACTCTTTTCTGCAAATGTTTAAAGAACGGAAAAAACGAAAATATTTGGGATATTTGTTTGTGAGGGATGGAAGATACTTACACCGAAAGAAGGAAGGTGGCTGGTGCTAGAGTCAACCCATTGTCAGCAATGGCAATGTGTGCCAAACTGCTAGAACTCAATACCATTCTGACTCTGAAATGTAAATGAAACTTGAACGCGGTTGAAGAAACACGAATGTGGATACTATTTCGTGTGGCACTTTTAAAGAAGTGCACATTTTTGATACGATGATGTCCTTGTCACAGACTTATGTATATCCTAATTTGAAAATATTAATTAATTCATCCCGTGGAGCACCCGGTAAAGAATTGGTCTCCCACTCTTCTGCGTAAGTTTTCGAGTGTCCTGTAAAAGGCAGGTGTTCGAAAAAATTAAGACATTTTACATCTTAAATTCAGCGATGAGGTTAGCCACCCATCCTGAATGTCTTGATTTTATATTGGCACGAAGAGGACAGTTTGCATGTTTCTTACATGCAGCTGATCTGCTGGCTACCTCACTTGTGGGATATGCCGTGATGGTATAGTAGTATAGTAATTAATTTATTGAATAATAAATTCTAATGTCGTTTATTACATTTTTGTTCGCAGGAGAGTACGTGTTGTCCTCTGAGTTGCAGGGGGACAGATTTAGCCTCCTGGAAGAGGCTCTTCAACTGGTTGACATTCACGAGTCCACATCTCTTGAGGTTAGTTTCATGTTTACATAAAAATAAAAATATCTTTGAAGATTTCAAAAGTGCATAATTTGTAACAAAGGTATCTGTAATATGAATATAACAACTAGACTTATTCATTTCCTTAAAATGGTGTCCTAAATGAGAAAATTACAATCTGGAAAACATTCTTTCCTCACACTTTAGCTCCTCTCATTGTTATTGAGAATGATGCAATAAGCATAAAAAATAGAACCTGATAAGCTTTCAGATAAGCGGGACATATAAAAATACAATTTACGAATTTTGTATTTTTATTCATGTAATTATATAATACATCGTTTGAGAAAAGATAATTCGTCTAAATTTAAATAAAATAACACCAGACCTGAAATACCAGAAGAACTGAAAAAGTTTCTGGAATCTTTCTTTCAACGCTAAAATCATAGCCATGGAATAAAACCGCTGAAAATTTGTGACAAATATAATAATTGTCCTTGTAGTCATCAAAATTGAGCTTTTTAGACTTGTGTGGTCTAATTAAATCATGCTGTTTCCACAAAACAAATCATTTCGCAAATGTGAATAAAATATTGTAAAAATATAATACACCTGAATTCAATGCATCAAGGACGAGTTTATATTTGTAAATTGCTTTTTATCAGCTCACCCATAAAATTTTTACATTGACAATCGTTCAAATATTTAGTTTGACCTGTTACTTGTCCATTAGGATTTAAAGGAGACTTCATCAAACGGCGAAAACAGTGAAGAGCGCGATTCTGCGTCTTCTTCTGACCTCGGTGACGCTAGCAAGCATCAGAAAGACAAAGAGCTGCTTCTGTTAGAAGGTCGTCAGCAGAGGGAGGAGGAGGTGGGACAGGGTGAAGACGGTGACAACATGTTGGCGGGGAGGTACGGCCCCGCTGGGCCCTACCACCATCACAACCATCATCATCATCAACAGCATCTGGCCGCGGCATACCATCATCAGGTAGGAATACTTATTTATCTTACATGGTAATATTATACATAATATTATCGACTATACAGTTTCACAACTCAACAAGTCGAAGTGGCATTCTCCAGAGTGATCGCCAACGTTGGAGGGACCTGATACGGCACTGATAGAAGAAGAAAATGTAACTTAAATTTATAACTTGAATCGGTGGAATGAAATGTAGATAATTTAAAATAAACCTTGTCGATCTTGAATTAAAAAAATGTTGGTGGAATTAATTAAAATAAAACACTTATTTGTAGTATATCCACGGTGACTTTTTATTGCCGAGTATATCCACGGTGACTGATTTTCGCCAGCCTGATGATGAGAGCGGAAGCTCTTGAAAGCCGGCTCGCGTCCAATAAAAAGTCACCGTGCATATACTACAAACAAGTGTTTTATTTTAATTAATTCAACATGAATTTCCACCAAGTACCGTCGGTTGAAAATATCAACTTTAAATGTTGGTGGTTTACACGTTGCGATCCGTCTGTCAAACATGTTGTGTGTGGACGTGTCTTATTATTGTGACATACATATTATAATATATTATATGTTGTGAATACCTCACACTACAGACATACACACAATCACCCATTATGTTGCCTAATATGTTACTGTAATATATTATCATCATACATTCATGTGTGTAATGCAACATTTATAATTGCTATCTATAGTACACATGTATTGACATGGTGTTTTTTTTAATCTTCTATTGTCATAAATCTCTTGTATAGTCCCTGACTAACAATAAATCTCCCAATCTCTTCTGTTTAGGTATTTTATATTTGATCTACTGATTTTTATCCTTATTAGACTTTCATTTAAGATACCAGTCATCCCAATTTTATCTAGGACGCAATTACATACATTTAGCTTTACTTACACCTTTTCTTGCCCTATGATGTTTCAGGAATGTCAACAAACTTTATAATCCTTTATCTATTCTCGTCGTCTCTCGTCTAGATTATTGAAACAGGATTGCCCCATGCCCGTCTCAATCGTCTTCAGATGGCCTTTAACGTTGCCGCCAGCGCCATTCTACAAATAATAAAATATCTACGTTGGCTGAAAGACCTAGAAAGAGTGGAGTTCTAATAATGGCTCACGGTCCACAGGGTATTAAGCATTACGACAACCTCTATACCTCGTTGTTGAATTCTGCCACGTCGATGAAACTCCACCACTGTCAACTAAGTCGTAGAACCCAACTGGGAAAACTTTCCAAATTCATAGAGAGGGACTTCAGTATCATAGGGCCAACTGCCTGGAGCATATTACCAAAGAATCTTAGACAGAACCAACCTATTACCACATTCAAGAGCAAATTGAAATCATTAAAAGTTCAGAAGAAGCCACGGCACTCTTGAAATGGTCATGGATCATTGAACGGTGTCATATATATATCATCCATATTATTTTCTTGCAAGTTATTTTGTCCACTCAAAATAAGAGTTCTGATTCGGAAAATGTAGCGTAGAATTCGGAGAAGGTTAAACATTAAACATTCTATTGCTATCCATTGCTTGTCTAATTGTCGCGTTGAGATCTTTATTCTTTACCTATTTATGTTCAGCCGAACTCACAAATAAAAATCTTATTTAGACTTAGCTGACTAAACAGAAATAGCCTTTATTCTCCGTTTGTAGGTAACGTTAATTGTCCGTAAATAATAAATTGTATCTTTATGAATTACTTTTAATCTTAACGTAACTCAAGGCAACCCTGTTTCTCTACACTAATTGTTGCTTTTTTCTCGGTACCTGGCTGTCTGGTTGCCGCATTGAGCGTCTGAATATTGATTGCGACAGAGTGAAGTGTGGGAAGGGATGATATATCATTGTATAATTGATTGTATAAATAATTAATTATCCTTATAAGAAGTTATACACAATGTGACGTCCATGTCCTATAAATATTATAAGCTGATGGTGTGGCGTCGTGTGATGTGCTGGCTGGGCACGCTACACATTATATAGTAGGTATTCATATTATACAATGTAGACTCTTACTTCTCATTACTAAAGAGGAGGTTAAATCAGAGATGAACAACCTCTTGCTTATTCATGGACTCCTGATACCTATTATTACTTTTGAAATATTTTTTATGATGTTACGATGAGACACGTTGAGCGAATGCAATATGAGAGAATGACTAAGAGGATGTATTTATCTGAAAGAGGGGTTGTGAGGAAGCGCGTACGTCCAAGAACCACGTGGCTTGATCACGTGAATAAAATTCTAAAGGACGGCCGCGTGTTGAGTAAAAGAAATCGGCGTGCATATATATGAGAAACTGGATGAATGTAGAGGATGCGAAAGAAGGATAGATCTATACCTATGGCGTTCCGTTATCTCTGCCTACACCTCCTACTTAGGACACGGCGTGTATAGTAAATATTTATTATTTTATTTACTAGTTTTTCAAAAAAAAAAACAATAATCCTCAACGATAATGACTTCTTCCACAAGTGGTGTAACCATTAGATTTACTGTATGTAATTATATCTCTAAAATGAATATGTTATAATTATGTCTTGTTACGCTATATGTTTGACAAAAATAATATTACACAGATGCATCAAAAGTTTAAGCATAGCATTGACAGGTAAATTTTGGTGAATTACACATACAGGGCTTTTTTGCAAAAATTTCATTCTAGTATCTTGCCATATTTCTACACAAATCTATCCACAATGTGTTTCTTCGTGCGATGTAACCAAAGAATTAAGTCGTAGGTATATTCAAGCAAGAGAGATCAACGAAAATCATTACTCAGTGTTACATTACTCCATTTCAGTTACAGATGCTTTAAATCAATTTTGAGGAGATTACTTTTATGAATTTGAGTGCGAATTAAACCCAAATAGACCCAATGCACTCTCGCGAAAATAAGGTAAGTTGACAACGAGAGGAATAGACCCTGGTATCTCTCCATTGAAATTCCGAAACTCCACCATCAGGCGACCTCGAAGTTAAACTATTAAATAAGTTATACTATGTTAGTGTTTGTATATTATCGAAACGGTTGTATATTTCTGATGTTGTGGGCTGAGTGTCAACCTACAGTCCACTTGTATGACGAAGATGAATGGTGTGGTGACATCAAACGAAGGCAGCGACCTGCGACCAAACATAGATAATATCTATTATTACAAGCTATATTAACAATCTATTAATAATAATAGCATTTAATTCCTTTTACCTATAGGTATATATCAATTGGAATCAATCTGATACTCATACATCGGTCAATCACGCTTAGTCAAGCAATAATAAATATTATTTATTGCATTCTATAACATCTCTGATTCTTGATGGTTGTTGAACTTGCCGGAATATCGTTAGTGTTACGTATACCAATTTTTTTTAATTGCCACCCAGCTTGAATGACTTACTATAAAAAATAAAAAAAAGATTTTACGTTCTGAGATATCAGAGGGAAAGGGGTACTGCCCCCGCCCATTGTTACTCAGTTTTTGCACTGTGCAAATAAACTCACAAAATTATCGTGCGAATAAAATACATTCACAACTCTGTACCTTGGCGCGACTAAAAAGCATTCTTCAATATTATGTATTGGAAAGGGTTGTGTTTTTTTATGGTAAGATCTTATAAGATGTTTTTGTATTGTGGGTACCTACCCACAATTTATTATGAATAATTGTTACAATACTGACAATAAATAGAATAAACAACCATTAGGATGACAGCGGGTGACCACAAGGTGACGTGTTACACAATACACTTATTATTATTATTAGTATCTGTATTGTAACAGTCATATTACACATCTCCTGTTCTGATTGACAAATGACCAAATGGTAGCTCGGTCATTATCACCAGGTAGCCAGGTACATTGCTGATCGCATTATGGGAAACAATGCACATTTTATTTCAACTCATTCACTAACATAATATATCATCATGTAAAAAATACTTCCCACTCTTTTCTTTTAGTTTCCAAGTGTCCTGTAAAAGGTCGTTATTCGTAAAACATCACGAATTCAGTATCTTCAGTACAGCGATGAGATGTGCCACCCACCCTGAATGGCTTAGTTTTTATTGACACGTAGAGAATAACTTGCATGTTTGCTACGTGCAGTTGGTCTGTTGGCTACCACTCCAGTGGAAGATGTCGTGATGGTATTAGTGAATTTCTCATTATTCTGTATGCACTGTTTTAGTTTCATTTTCATCTTACGGTGATTTGTAATCTAAGGAACGTCATTCATATTTCGTCATTCAAATAAGTTTGCTCAACCTTGTACGTTGTGCTAATTAAATATCTGTCGATTGATTTTTATATGAAATTCCAATTTTATAAACGAGCGGTCCACATACAAAGGCAAAGCCACACAGAAATAGAAAGAAATATTCGTATTTTCATTGATTTCTCCGTAGTTTAATCGATACAATGAAAATACGCTTTTATCCTTCAGTAAATCAATAAAGAAACTGATTTAGTATCAAAACACTCAAGTTGAAATATAAATTATGTGCCTTTTCATGTGAACCCCTCATAACATAAATGAATTTATAAGAAAAATCGAGGATATAATTGTTGTAGCTGTGTTATCGTTTGGATATCGTTTAAGGTTTTCTTCTGGGATCGCATTGGCCTTCAGTTGTAATGATCCTTGTAAGAATCATCTTATTGTCAGTAATAATAATAATATGCGCAAGTCTTCAGTAATTTTACCAGGATAGACGTACAAAAATTTACGAGGTTAGACAGGTTCCCATGGTTCATCCTTTAGGTTCAATGGCTCTCTGTAATAGTCGTAATCATAATGGAAACTTTTTTTTTGATTTTGACTGGTTTTTAAGGATTGATTTTTGAATCAAATTTTGCACAATGTTACATTGTGTAAACATAGTTCTCCCAATGAAATGTCTGATTGGTTTTGTCATCAGCTGTGCGTTGTGTCCAAATCCAGTTAAACAATAAAAAAAATATTAAATATTGTTGGCAAAAAGAATAAAGACTTTAGTTTAGTTAATTTAACCAGTAGTTTGTAGCGGTTTCCTTGTAAAGATAACAGTTTGCAGTATAGTGTAGTGTGTTATTATTATTAATGATGTGTCGATGTGAGATGACAATAATATGTAGGTAGTAGGCACATACTACATCACTTGAAGGGTAGACAGACACCATCACATCACATGCAGGTAGTAAAAGAGTAGTGCCGCATCTTGTAATGTATTATGTATATACATACATAATAATATTATGTTTATATGTCGATGGTTTAAAGCACAGAAGACACATGTCCACATTTGACAGTTTAGAGAAAACAGGGTTTGAAAGTTTGAGATTCAAAATTATAAATTAATTTACTAATTTTAAATTAATTCAGAAGATGTCCTTGGTGGACATGTGCCTTTTAAGAATCAATTATGTCGATATAAATACATTCTCAAATATCTTATGTGACATGTTACATCTGTGCACAAAAAAATGATAATTTAAGAATGTTTGGCATCTGGTTTTTGTTAAATATTTCGATAATGATATAAGTATTATTGGTAATTATGTAATCAGGACATAGACGACGTTGCAACCGATTTTGTACATATATATATTAACTCATTTTACCTAAATAGTGGACATGTGTCTTTTGTGCTTTAAACCATCGATGTGTACTGTATTATTGTGTATAAGATAGGCTTACAAATATACGAAGCTGGACAGGTTCCCATAGTTCATCCTTTAGGTTCAATGCGTCTCTGTAATATGTGTAATCATAATAGAAACTTTTTATTGATTTTGACTGTTGTTTTTTTAAGATTAAATGTAAAATTTTGTAAATATAAGTACCTACGGATATATTAAGTAGTTTTATCCGTGGGATTCCTTATGTTTACAAAAAGAGCGTATAACTTGGGTTAATTGGAATAAATCTCACCTTTGCGATCAACTAGTCCTCCGCACATTAATTGTATGTAGTTTTGAATGTATTTCTCTATAAAATTGTTCGTTATCAATACATAGTAAATAATAAAAAAATAGTATTATTATAATAATAATACCATCACACGCCATATCTCACAACTAAGGTAGCCAGCAGACAGGCGCATGTGATAAACACGCAAGATGTTCTGTACGTGTCAACAAAAATAAAGGCTTTCAGGATGAAAAATATTTTTTTATTTTTATTTATTTATTTATTCTTTACTGTACATTGATTACAAGCAAATTCATACAAAAATACATTTAAAACAAATACAATCATACAATAAATATACAGAGGGCGAGTTTATCGCAGAGGCGCGATTTCTTCCTACTAACCCAAATAATTAAATAATCTAATTAGATCTTACTTTAAATGATAAGTCTAATTGAAGTCAAATCTTCGTTGTAGGAATTTATTGATATTTTAAATGCAGGCATTTAACTTGCAATTTAACATTTAACAGGCATTGCAACTTCGATTATTTT
The DNA here is from genome assembly GCA_947579605.1 of Athripsodes cinereus. NCBI lineage: Eukaryota > Metazoa > Arthropoda > Insecta > Trichoptera > Leptoceridae > Athripsodes > Athripsodes cinereus. The sequence continues at coordinate 37,505,497 of OX388305.1, forward strand.
GACTATTTTTATGTAGATAGATATTGCATTTTATCTGGTGAGTAAGAATCCGGTCTAATTTTGTGTTTTTTTTAAAGCGAAAATTAATTAATACATTTTTCGTACGCGTTTGACATGTCACAAATATTTTTAATTTTTTACGTTTGATTTGTAGGTTACGTTAGAATAAGTCTGGTTTTTTTATGCAAAATCGCATCTATTCACTATCAATTCAATATCAAATGATTTCTTGGTCGAAAAACTTTATAATAACGTGAATATAAGTAGTTTTTTTTTAATAGTTCACCTCTACTTAATATTTACCTCGTCGTAAAATATTGAGTATTAGATAGTTCGAAGGATGACTTATATGTTCATTACATCCAGTCGTCCGCTGGCTATTCCACTTGTGGGACAAGTAGTGATGGTATGGATAGATAGATAAAGATACATAGTTTAACATATAGAGACGCTTTACATTTTGTTTGGTGACGCATATAATTTTTTTACAAAATAATGAAATATCCATTTTATTTAGTTCTCGAAAGCTTTTCGAATTATTTTCCAAAAATAAAAATTAAAAATATTTAAAAAAATATTTTTAGTTCATTCGATATTATTTTCTTTTTATTTCTTTAGGCTTTTTATAATCATAGCAAAGTCAAAAGCTGTAGACCGTAAATAACTAAAATTACGAATATTTTTTTCTTACAAAGCTCAGAATGTGTGTGTCTAAATTTGTCTCTGTTTTGTTAACCCATTTATTCCCAACGGTGTTGTAGGCATTTTACTACAGACAATAGCGAAATGGTTTTAGTTTATTGTAAGCGGTAATGCATAGTATTGTAGATATTAAAATAATATACACACATTTGTAGGTACGTATGATACCTGTTCAATGAAACAATTAATCATGTTCTGTTATTATTACTATTATTATTTAGCAATATTTCTATATGTACCTACCTATATTGTGGTATAACTACGAGACAGGTGTTGTCATTTTGTTCTGTGATAGAATAAATTCAAATTAATTTGTAGCAGTATGATTTTTTTCAAGTAGAGGAGCATTCATGAAAAATTGTGTGATAGTGACTGAAGCGAAATGCGCGTGATAGGTTATGTATGAGTAAGCGTTGTTCTATTCTTTCTGCCTGTTCCTTAAGTAAAGTGGCGTGATGATGATAATGAAGATTTTTTTATGTAGTACATATGACATCAAAATAAATTCATATTCCCTTCTATTAAACGTTGTTCTCACGAGGCGAATGTCGTCAGGAAACCAAAATATGTGAACACGTTTGACGATCAGTGGACGATCGACAGATTTTGTATTTTATGCGAAATTGTTAGGCCTTTATGTCGCCTCGTATGAACACCACATCACAGATTTACCCAGTTTTAACTTTAATTTAGACTCCCTTTGCAGTAAATTTTAAGGAATACGAGTAGATACATTTGTGTTCTTTTTTTTGGTAATAAATGTATTGTATTTAATTTAAATTACATACTAGCATTAATTGCATATTAGTGAGTTGAAATATTTTTTGTTCTTTATTGTTTCTCTTTAATTGATACATTTTTTTAAAAGATATATCTGCGTTTTGTTATAAACCCAAATACAACCTTATACACCTTTCACAGTAAGCTAAAAGCTACCTACCTACATTTAGTATTTACCTATCGCTAGACCAAATGTAATATTGATTGATTACCCCTGCTGCTTCATAGTTAAGTGATTAGTGTATGTGGTCCATTCTTCGTTAGTATTGTCGGCAATTCCTAACAGTCGTCTTGTACAAAGAACAGAACTGCAGGTATGCGAGGAAGCTAGAAGCCTCTGTACAGAGATCGTTGTTATTGATAATAATTTATGTACATATACATACATACAGCTGAATTCTCTTTTCATTTTATTGTTATTTTTATGATTAATTATTATCGTCTATTAGTATCGGTCGCCTGGTCTCAAAGGGTTAAAATAATAATAGTACATAATATCATAACAGCAATGTCTTTGACCAATACCGAAGTATGCAGATTATCAAAGATATTACAATCGGATAGTGCACTCTGTACATGAGTACGAGTGACACAAGGTAACAAGTCGTGTTTAATCAATACATTGATAAAGTTCACCTCCTATGCTTACATAATCTCCTGGTATGTTATATCGGGATATGTAAAGTATATTTATCACAAGTGGAGTAGCCAGTGAACAAACTGATAAACTAACAAACTCTCTGTGCCATAAAACATTATACAAAATTAATAATGACAGTAATTTTATTTGTAAATACCTACTTTCGATGGCCGAAATGCCCTTGCAGGACCATTGCCTCCGAAACAATAGATCTCCAAGCCTTTCTATCTCGAGCAATGGAATGCGATTAGAGATTATTTATTTGTAACTATAATGAAATATAAAAGATGTATAAAAGTTGTTTCAGCTTATACGAATATTGGATATTATTTAACCAACATTTTGTCGATTTTTAAGTGTTTTGATTTTTCACACAGTCTATCGCGTACTATATGCCATTTCGATTATTACGTAGACTTCGCCATCGTCAGAAGCACAGTTTAAATAATATTGTCTCGTAGGTATATTTTCATACATTGACAAATCCGATCTTTTCTTATAATCGATCTAATCTGTGAAAGGTGTATAAGGTTGTATTTGGGTTTATAACAAAACCTGATATATCTTTTAAAAAAAAAAAAAAAAGTTATGTATATTTCGTAATATATATATCTCTTACGATTTCATCACCTGATACTATTATTATGTTATTAATTGTGTCAGTGCACACTTAGTATATAATTCCATAATTAGGTTGATTGAAACAAGTGTTTCTTTCTAATATAAATCATTATGTTTCTGATAGTGTTATCATGTGTATTTACGGCCAGATTGATAATAGGTACATGTTTTACTGGAAGACATTGCCTCAAAGCAATATGTACGCCTTTTGTAAAATTTATTTTTGACAATAAAGTGTTTATTATTATTATACCTACTCGGTTAAACCATACACATGTAAAGTTAAACCTGACTAAATAAAACAACCCTAGCCAATAAAGCATTTTTCCCTAGCTAAATCAAAAATAAGAAATTAAAGATGGGGGCACACTTCATCCCTGAATTAGATTTGTTAAATATTTTATATGTGAGGTTTTTCACCTGTCTTTACAGGACACTCTAAAACGTTGCCGAAAACTTAACGGGGTTGAGCAAATTTTAACTGATGAACAAATTTTTATTAGTAAGATTGAATATAGTTTATAGATTCAGTATTAGTATATCACCGTTTTGTGATGCGTTGCTGTGGAATGCAGACGGTCTGCAATTAAGAGAAGCGCATTCTTCATCACTGACCCGACACTTCAGAATCTCGCTTTAAGATCCCAGCACCACCACTTGATGATTCCACTTCAATCAAATTCACTTTCAATACAATCATCAATATAATATAATTTGATCCTTTTGACAACATCTCGTATCTACGTTTTACCATAAAGGGTGTAACGTTTCTTAACTGAACTTTTTTTTTAACTCTAATGGCTTATCACCAAAATGAAAATTTATTTATTTTTTTACCATCACGGCACATCCCACAAGTGGGGTAGCCAGCAGATCAGCTGCATGTAAGAAACATGCAAACTGTCCTCTCCGTGCCAATATAAAATCAAGACATTCAGGATGGGTGGCAAACCTCATCGCTGAATTTAAGATGTAAAATGTCTTAATTTTTTCGAACACCTGCCTTTTACAGGACACTCGAAAACTTACGCAGAAGAGTGGGAGACCAATTCTTTACCGGGTGCTCCACGGGATTATGAACGAAAATTGCAAAACATTAAAACAAACACAAAGTCCAAAACTAAATAATCTGCGTCTACGTCTATCATATTCCATTTGTAAATACGCTACAATTAAATTTTCCAAATAAATATTCCATTTTTAATTAAGCTACAAATAAACACTTCACGACTTAGAAGCCACCAATCTTAAAAGTTTATGTTTTATTACAATGAATAAATACTTTCTTTTTGGACAGCTTCAGGAAATAAATTAAATTATGTCCGAAAATGGACCATGTTTTCACATCTTACCGAGTTTGTTTATTTACTGTGTAAAGTAAATGGATTATTTTACAATCTCGCGTATTGGAATGTTTTCCCCTGTATTATTTGTCAACACGATCCTTTGTTGTAACATTTTTTTATTACAATATTTACTTTATTTAGCTACAATAATTCCTGGTAGGCTCCCATTTTGAATGGCCCTTGATTCTTATGTCAACACTCCACGCACAACACAACATATATTATTATTATTTTAAGATATGTACATACCCAAGTACCTACATAATATTACGTTTTGTTAAAGTGGAGTGGACCTCAGACTTGACAGGTCTGAGTAAACAAAACTCCGACGCAAGTGATTTTAATCATTTTTATAATAATTTTACCTGTCGGGAGAAATTCTACGGGATCGGTGTATGGAGATACATAATAATATGTCGCCGCCAGATTTTTGAATTGGCCAGTAAACTGAATGGCTAGGCAATCAGTAAAACACCGGCATTCAATTGCACAACTGATGAAGATCTAGCTCATGGGTGGCCAACCTTTTCAGCAGCCGGGCCAAATTTCAGAATGAGATTTCCTACCGGGCCGCACAATAATATATTCCATATATGGAACATTTGATAATTTTATTTCACCTTAAAATTTCTATCCCCCCCCCGTCCCCAAATTTTCAAAATGGTATGGGAATTTGAAATGTTTCAAAACTCCTCGGTTTTCTTTAAGAATATTTTCTCAAAATACCTCTTACAAAAAAGTAGCGGGTACTTGTACCGACTATTATATTAAAAAAGGTGTGCATATAATAAAGGGCTTCAGCCTAGTGAGGTGGCAAAATGGAATTAGTTTTATTGGCATATTATTATGGATATTTGAACTTTATTTGATTGTATGTGGGCATTTTCAGATTTTTTTGCTATGAGTATAACTTACGCGTCTCGAGAATTCAAAATTGTTTCTTAAATGACCAATTATTTCAGTTTTGCCCGAAATCACAATTATTGATAAAATGATGATTTTTTTCTTAGTTAAGCATAAAAATAACAGGTAACTATTTAAATTTTGCAAGTTAATGTGTAAATCAATAACACGGAATGACGTATTTCAACATGTCTTCAGCGTACCTCTCAACTTTAACAACAAAATTATATTTGTCTGCCCATTATATTCACAGGTTTTATGACTTCATTTAAAACTTAATTGTCTCTAAATTCAATAAAGTCCCATAAAATATCATAAAGCAAACCAGAAATATGTTAAATATGTATATTTTTCCTGTCCTTCAAATCACAAAAAGTGGAATTCCTATTACGTCACGGCCATTCTAAACCTCTGTTTTACTTATTTTGGTCAAATCGAGTGTCGATTATAATTAATGGCAACATTATATTAGTCTATGAATGCCGCTATATTGTGTAAAAACGTCGGTTGTGCAGATTCTTGTGACGGAACTGGTCCCCCTTGTTGCTCACTAAAATTGGTGTTCCATTACGAACGCAAATTTCTAAGGTAAGTTAAGAGTTTTATTTGTTTCTTTTGGACTCTAATTACATATTAAATATTGTTCATTTTGAATTACAAGTCGAATGCATCCTTATATTCACTAACAAGGTGTAAACATGTGGATGAACAGAGATCGATACTTATACGTCACGTCCATTACGTAACGTTATGTATTGGTGGAAAAAAACTGTCACGTAATGGAATTGTAAAGCCTAGCTTACATTGAATATTTTAATCTTCCGACTATATTAAAAGATGTTAATAATTATTATGATGGCGTTATGATGTCCAATATTTATTTATTATTATGAAAACAGTTCAAGTGATTGCTAGTAAATCATAAATCAGTACGTCAGGCCAACCAAGTGTAACAAAAACGACAAATGCTACCCCCGATTCTATTTCATTTTTAGTGTGCACTAACTAAAATAGTAACGTTCCAATTTTAGTTAGTCCATATTGGTATTCTATAAACCAGGCATGGGCAAACTGCGGCCCGCGGGCCGCATGTGGCCCGCCGCGTATTTCCTGCGGCCCGCGAGTAATATAATATTTTAAAAAATGATCACGTTTTTATCTTCAACGACTTTTTCAACAAAGATTGAAAATAAATTAAAAATAATTTATTAAAAAAAAAAATAAACTGACATGAATATAATTGCTATTATCATTTTTTACTTATTGTTTATATTATTTTGGATTTAATTGTTGTTATTATTTTTTTTCTCTTTATTAACATGTAAAAGGCGAAAGCCGTGAATATGCATAAATAAATAAATAAAATATATAAAAAAAAAAAACAAAAAACTTATCTCGGATTTTCGACTGATATAATTAATGAACATTATTACCATGCGACGTTAGCTTTACTTTTCCATTACGTAACGAGAAACTTCCTATTACGTTACTGTCCTATTATATCTCCGACTATTTTTTTTTAGATTTTATTCCAACAACTGATACAACTGTATTATTGTAATATATAAAATATAGTATGTGAACTGAATTGTTGTTGGAAAGTGCAAATCACCAACAAATTTGCCATAATTAGTGTAGAATATAAGAAAACTCATTACTGTATAGTACAAAACGTAACGTAATGGACCAATTGGACAGAAAATGTGACATTTTACGTTATTTTCCTAATAAAATTATATATTTTCTTAAAGAATGTTGTGATTATAACTATATTAAATACTTTCGACAACTATTCACTAAAACGTTTTTATTTAAAACCCCGTTGAATTGTGTGATGTAATGGAAATTTTTGAGATATTGCTTCACGAAAACGCATTTTCTGAAAAAAAGAAAACACAAAACTTAAAAGTAATTGATTTCTCACGTCCGTTACTGTTGTATATATATTTTAAATACAAAATCAGGCATAATTTGTTACACATATTTTTTTAGGTTCCACTACGTAACGAAGCAAAAAAATTTGAAAATGCCCATATGCTTATTCGAGGAAGTAAACGAATTTGAATATGCTTCGCGGGCCGCACGTAGACACCCAACGGGCCGCATGCGGCCGCGGGTTGGCCATCCTTAATCTAGCTGGACCTTGCCTTCTGGATTATTTAACGCAGCGTTTATCATTCCTAACGCTTTAGTGCTAAGTTAACATTGAAGAAGACCCACCTAGCACCCGGATAGCTCAAAACTCTGGGGACTATTTCTCCGATTCAATTTCTACACTAACAAAATCGTCCATGGTCGTCAGTCTGAGGAAGCTCCTTCGATAGCCGAGAGAAGCAATATATTAGAAACGTAGACATTATAAACGTAGGTATGTATTCTGTTTCACTCTCAATTATCTTAAGCATTGTACATCATAAGCAGAGATGTGCAAAATACTTTCAAAAAAGTATTTAAATACAAAATACAAATACTTTTGAATTTTTGTATTTCAAATACAAAATACTAAATACTTTTTCAAAATGGTATTTAAGTACAAAATACAAAATACGTATTTTCAAAATACTTTTTTAAAATACTTATTTAAAATACTTTTTACAAATAGTCGAACAAGGTGTAAGACAGGGGTTTTCAATATTTCCAGCACTCTTTAACTGTTATACAGCAAGCCATTTATGAATTGATAGAAGAAATGAAGAACTGGACAAGAGTAGAGATAAATGGAGAAAGGGTTGACATGAATCGATATAGCATTGCTTGCAGATAATGAAGATGAGTTGAATAAAGCCTTAGGAAGAACTGTCAAAATACAACATAAAAATAAATAAAGACAAAACAAAATGTATGGTTGTTCGAAGAAATGAGGCGACTGCGAAAATTGTCATAAATGGAGTGAGTATCAAGCAGGTTAGAGAATTCCTGAACTTGGGCTACAGAATAAATCAGGATGGATACTTCGAATCTGAAATCGTATGGACTACTGTAACAACATATTATATACAGGACTGCTCCAGACCCTTCTTGATCGTCTTCAGATGGTTTTTAATGTTGCCTCCGAATCATTTACAGAGAGAATCAGAGCTGCCACACCACTTCACTACTAAGAAATCTATACTAGCTGAGAGTCTCAGAGAGAGAGAGAGAGGTGTTTAAACTGTGTCTCACTGTCCACAAGGTAGCACACCACCCACTGTGCTGTTCCGCTGACAAAAAATTGAGGCGAAGACTGTGCTCAGTTTCTAATGCCGTGAACAAATTCGTAGAATTCAATATTTGCCAATACCTCTAAATAAGCCAGAGTCGCAGCGCCAACTGCCTGGAACAGATTGTCTGCAGACAAAGTTGAAAACGCTACCGTTCAGGAGAAATCACAGCGCCGTTGATTAAAATTTCATCATGGATCATTAAACGGCGTCATGTATAATTTGTTCAATCATCATTATTATGTGTGTATATCTCAAATATGGAGGACTCTAATGGAAACTTTGTATTCGTAATTCAACAAATTGACAAAAAAGTAGCTTGCGTACGCGCATATCAGAATGGCAGAATTTGGTTTCAAACAAATAAAAAGGTATTTTGTAAAAGTATTTTGTGTAAAATACAAAATACTCAAAAAAAGTATTTCAAATAAAATACAAATTACTTGTTACGAAAAGGTATTTGAAATACAAAATGAAAATACGTATTTTGTATTTTGTACTTGTATTTTAAGTACTTTTATTTCAAATACGTCACATCTCTGATCATAAGTATAACAGTATTGCAATACAGTTTCCCAACCTTGGTCCAATGTTTGTTTTTCGACTGATACTAAAATGTTTTGAATTCGGTTGGACCCAGTACCAATTTTTCATTTGAGTTTCTAGTCTAGAATATGGTGAATACGGAGTGAATGGGCAGCTATTTTCGAATCAGATAATTCTCCTACTCCGTGAGATAGGCAGAGAGGATAAAACAGAATCTGACATGGAATTATGTCTCTTGGTATTCGACATGTGGCCGTGCTTGAGAATTTGATCTACCTAGTGAGGCCATGCAATCCTCGGAGATTCTCATTTGCCTACATCCTTTCTTTATATTCAGACATTCTCTATCGTCTATTTGCTCCACAACCGTGACACCAACGCAATGGCGCAACTCTCTAGAGAAATTGCTGTTAATCGAGATACAGTTGTATTGAATACCTAACAGTTTATGAATAACGACATATGGCATACGGGAGCTATATAGAAATCATCTCTACAATAGCCTAAGTATGTACCTACATACATACAACATATAGGTACATTTTGACTTTGAGTAAATAATATGCAGATGCATATCAATATGGGCATTTCCATAATAATTTTGCCTATTTTATAGATTTTCTTAAATATCTACACTATTTTTTATATTGATCGGTGCACAATTACCAAAATTCCATAATTGGATCAATATAAACGTTTTCTTCTATCATAGAATAAACAATCATCAATCGATTGATAAATCAATGACCTAAGAAGTCGAAAGACGTTCTCTCTGAAGTTATTATATCAATGTCAATTTATCCAATTATTATATTTTTTGTATACTCGTATTTTTATTATCTTTATTTTTTTTTAATTTATTGAGAATAAAATAATTGGTAAAATAAACGCATAAATCAATAATATTAAATGATTAAATTAACAATATCAAATAGTAACAAATATGTAAATAATATTTATTTATTTATTTTGGACAACAAACGGCATTCACCTTTTACAATACACGATAATTTAACAGTATAACAGTCTTCAATAAGAAATGTACACATTTCAGTTTAAAATAAATCGAATCACATCAATAAACAAAATAAAACAAATAATAATAGTTCAACACAAATACTATTCAATTCAATTGATAAAAGTGTAATGTAGCCTGTGAAAACTCGAACATTTCTGCATTCATAGCTAAATATTTGTGAAAAATTTATCGTTCTGAATTCGCTTCTACATCCGTTCAATATGCGTGCATATTATTATTAATTCATTCTGTTACGTGGTTGTGATCCGATGCCTGTTCTGTGATCAGCTATTATACCTACACTTGTATGACCAACTTATTCACAACAGTTTGATTGTAAAAGAAAACGGTTCATTTCCCGGCTGCACAATGAAAGTGAAATTTAAACGATTATCAAGGTAATCACACTACTTTACCTCTGTACCTACCCATTTACTGATGATAAATCTAATCTGCTTGTGAAGTGTGTGGCTAGGTGAAGGTCACGTGTTGGAAGTGGTGAATGAATGAAGTCCAGTCATTGTTTTGATGAGTTTTCATATTTTTTTTTTATATTTTGTTTCGAGATTTGTCTCACAATAGATGGGGTTACCAGCATGTGCTGTGTCATCGTTAGGTAGGTGGACTAGGGATGATTGTTGATTTTCATTCAACGTATGTAGGTATTTTTTGTTTTCATATTATAACCTAAATAGCCGGCAATAATGCTGTCATCTTCCTTTCTTCATATTCTAATCATTTCATTTATATGTACAGATTCTATTCCCGCCGCTACGGCATACCTATAGGTAATTAGTTATTACTTGCATTTCCATGTTAATTCAATATTTTGGTTGTCTATGGAGTTTTTCTTGTATTGTAATGGTTGCGTGGAGAAAAGTGTCACATTTTGCGGTCGGTTATGGCATGCAATATAGAGGTACGTCGGGGGGCTGGAAGAAGACAGACATAGTGGCTGCGCAATATACGAGATTGGACTGGAATGAGAGGTGTGGAGGAGTTGTTGCAGACAGCGCAGGACCGAGAAGATTATGCCAGAGTGATCGCCAACGTCACGGGGACCTGACAGGGCACATACAGAAGAAGATAATAGTAAAATATTGTATAGGCACCAGGCACCTATATCGCATACGTAATATTAAGCAATACAGTGAGTGACCTTGCGACATCAATGTGTCACATACAGCCATAGAGGTATAAACAGTATGCTTTGCTATCTTACAGAGAGAAATAATTAAACGTTTGGATATAATATTATAGTGGAGTCCCATTCTAAAAGCATGCAATTACTGTATACCTGCATACCTACTTATTGTCGAAGATTAACGTTCGGTGTTGTATAATATGTACATTTAATAACTAATTGAATATTTATTTTCGTAGTAAAAAAAGTAAGTAGTCTTTTTTAGTTAAGTAATTTTTATCATGTTGATAAATGGCAATGAAAAATAAAGCGTAATTATAAAGAAAAATGAATTTTTACTTTTAGATTTTTGTTGTCTGGTATGGATAATTACTGTCAACAAAGCTGCTATAATCAAGGTACTGTTTGTACGTAGTTTTATGTAAATATTTTTTTCTCCATGAATAGAACTTTCTTATGATCACTTATTGTCTTGTTGCATAAAAAACTTGATTAGCTGAAAGAAATTAATGTTATTATGACAATAAAGAGAAAAGAACCCTTGCGGACGGAAAAACAGTGCTCTTTTGGCCAACTATCATTGGGCATTCTCAGAACTTGACCCAGCCAGGACCATCGTCTCTCCTGTATCACGGATGCGTATGCATACCCTACTGTATGCGTCGGTGCACAGTACCCTATCATTTGTGACATGTTCATACCATTTTACATCCAAAATCCTCCTTAGACACTTGTTTTCAAAGTTTAATATCTTCCGCTCTAAAGCCTCGGTTAAGTGCCAAGACTCACAGCCACATAGAAGCATTATTTTACCTATATGCCACTCGGCCTTACTAATTTCATAATAAATTATCTTTGTCAAGGTATTATAACTAGGTAAATATTATGTATGTAGATATTATGTGTACTGTATAGAACTGTCGTGTTCCAGTAGATGTGTGGGCGGGTCCCTCTACCATGTCTCATCTCTTATCGTGTAATCACATACATAGTGCATTATTATTATTATTATTACTGGGTGCTCTGTGGGTATGTGGAGAGGTAGCTACTTACATGATGCGTATTACATGGTACCTACCTACATAATATGTCTTGTGTGTGATTCTTGTCATTACTAATCTAAGATCTATCAAGGACGTGTTGTATGTATTTCAATGTAATGCTGAAACCTAGTCGTATGGATATCATTCGCTTAATTTGAAAAGTGTTTAATCTTACAACATTTTGGTTTAACGTAGATTTTATTCGAATTTAAAAATCTCTAAATGGACCATAGAGCATATTTATACAACGATAAGTAAGCTATATTTAAAAAAAAACTATTGGTTTTAGTTTTATTTTGTACCTATTTATTTAAAGATCGATTTATTTGGCGTTCCGTTTTCTCTGCCTACCCCACTTGGGGCACGGCGTGAGGGTATACCTAGTAAAGTATAGTTGTATTTAATTATAGGTATAGTGATCAGGTTTCGACTTATAAAGTCATTGTCAAATTCTTTCTTCGTGGCTACGGATGTTACAAAGCAAAACTACACTATTTCACGAGACGCCAATTTTCACCAAATGTGGCCGGTCAAAGAATTCAACAAATTTATCTTCACTTCTCACATCGTGTTTGCGAACACGAAATTACTGTCAACAATTACATATTATTATGTATGATTACTATAAATATCTTAAAATTTAAAAAGAAAAACCTCAGTATCATATTATTATTAAAACAATGTTGTTTAGCTTTTGTAAAGATCTGACGTCTTTATTTTGTTTATGGACATTTATTAAAGATATTTTTCATCTTAAATTCGGCAATGAGGTTTGCTTACCATCCTGAATGTCTTAATTTTTGTTAGCAGGAATAAGACAACTTGCATGTTTACACACCACTTGTGGGATATCTCGTTATGGGATAGTAATAGTAGTAATTATTTATAGATAGGTACCACAAAATTTTTGACATAGGAACTGACATTCCTGTAACATCTATGGGTGAGGAAGGATGAAACCCTTAATGTGGATACCACAAAAGTAAGGAAAAGAACATATCAAAAACTGTACAACGCTATGTTCCTAAATCATTTTTTTTAATATATATTTTATGTATGTTTTATATATATATGAATATATTTAAGGAATTTTTATTAAATATATTGTAATTGTGTGAATGTTGGATCTATCTGTGTGTGTTTGAGTGATGTCTGTTCGAGATTGAATGCATGTATCTATAGATATTGTGTGCATGTTCTGGATGTTTGATTGTTTGTATTAATTTTGCTGATTTTTACTGATTATGTATATTGAACATCTGTAATGCGCCTTGAAATAAATAAATAAAATTTCTTTGGCTAAAATTATACATAGTGCAGTTTCGCTTCGGCATATAGATACATTATAATCTCCAGTTATGTAGTACATTCATTAGGTATATATAGATTCCTACTTCTCTACATATTATAATGATTACAGCGTTTTGTTATCTTGTAAGATGTTCAATATTTCATTCACACATTGATGCCGTATCGGTCAGTTTGTTTATTATCAATTCGTCGACGGTCGGTCAGTCGCGATTGTGAAAGAGCATTCAACGCGACGATCGTCTTGATGGGGTAGACAGCGAATTAATTATAAGTATGTGATTTAAACATAGTTAAGTTACATGTTTTGTGAATAAAATTAGAGTGTAGTTTTCTTTTTTATTTAAGTTTTTTGATTGTGAAAGTGAAATTCAATCTCGATGAGCAATTTTAAATCCAGATTCAGTGATTATGCAGGATATCCATTGTGAAAGTATCATATTTTGTTAGAAAGAATGTTTTGGTTTTACATAATTTTTTCAGTATTTTCGATGCTGTTCTTAAGATTAAAACATTAAAGTGTACCAAATGCCATAACTTGTATTGAAACGGGGAGAACAGAGTACACATTTATTACAAGCAGTTGGTCCGCTGGCTACCCCACTTGTGTAAGATGGCGTGATGGAAAGGATGGATAGATTTTTTGATGAAAGACACAACAAACAGTTTTCTTGTTCTTCTTCCTGTGCCATGTCAGGTCCCCCCGACCTCCCCTTGTCCTGTGCTGCCCTGAACAGATCATCTAATTATATATGAGTGGTTATAGTTTACAACCTACCCACCCCACCTGCCCTACTAACCATTTGATGTGTTGATTATAATAATCTTTATTAATGATTTTCCACAAAGTAACACTTGAGAATGTAAAACTTTTTTTTATATAAATATGACCTTCACCAACGATGGTGTTCTTGGTCAGTCTCAAGTTTATAATATAGAATACTCTAAATTTTATCATCGTATCAGTATTTTTTTCGTGTCAAGTCAATTTGTAATTTTCTCCTGGTTGTCTCGTTCTCATTTTTGAGTGATCTTATGACGATGTGGAAATTTTTCCAATCGAATGATATTCATTTCCAATGACTTTCTAAATAAATATATTATCTATTTTTTTACACTTTAACACGACAGAGCCTTTTACATGTTAAAAATAAAAACAACAATAACAATTTGACAGACGAATAAAAATTAATTTGTAGGTACAAAATAAAATAAAATTGAAATTGAAATAATAGTTTTATTATAATGTGTACCATTTCATAATTGGCAGGATTGCATAAAGAATGAATCTGTTGATATAAAATAACAATTTAATTTGTGATAAAATAGAGACACGAAACCTATTAATTATCCGTTGCGATTAGTTACATGGGAATGTTTATTTTGGCGTGATTAGAGAGAAAAACATTGCTCAAAATAATATATTATTGATCACAAACTAATTAATCACATTAAAGAAAGGCGCCAAACTTGACAACATTATTAAACATATTATTTGTATCTATTTGAATATCATTGAACACGGTGTACTGTGGCAGATAGATACTTCTGTAGAATATGATAATGATTTTGATAGGCGATCAGGTGACCGCTATGGTATAGGTAGGTACCTATAATATGGAATCACAACAGTTTCTAGCACAGCACGCTTACCAGATGTTGCGGAGAGATTTATCCGTTCACAATACATATTATGCATTGATAACAGTTTCACTTGTTGTTAATAACTTTTATATTTGATATTATTTATTTATTTATTTACTGCGGAATCAACCTGTCTTGTTTTCAATATGACAGTTTTTAATCTTCAATCTTGGTTTTTTTACATATTTTTCGTATCTGTATTCTTAGAAATACTGGTTCTAAAATTTATTCGTATCCGTATATCTGCATAGATTAACGAATTTCAAGCGATGATCCATGCAACAAAATCATTTTACAGAGAATAAAAAAGATTTTTTTTTTAATTTCGATTTCTGGATCCTTTTATTGAATGTATTACGAATAAAATCGAGATAGATTTTATAGATTAAGATTACGTAAAAGCCATGAAAGAAGAACATACTAGGGAAAGCCATAATATTTTTCTCGATTATTTTGCGAAACTAATCTCTGAACTTCTCTTCTTTACAGAATTTGGTGCGTAGCATGTCAATGGAGCAACGCTGGCAGGATCTGGCCACTCTGCTTGCACTTCCAGCACAGCAGGTGGCCCAGCACGAACAGCATGAGCTCTACCATCATCACCACCAACATTTGGGGTAAGCTCCAGTCTTAGTAATAAACACACTTTTACTGTGGTATACCTCAGGGATTACCTTTGAGTCTTGGAGATACAATGAAGACAATATCAAATATCATTGATTGTTTGTGTTAGTATTATAAATTCGTTATTAAAAGTTTTCGTTTCTCTTTTAGCCACGGTGCTCAGATGTCTCCAAGCTATGTGGTGCCACCTTACACACCACTCACAGATAAAACCGGCCTGAGTTCTAGTTCAGATATCTATGGCGCGTCCAATTTGGGTTCTGCCGTTGCTGCTTCGATGTCCGTGTCTCACCACAGCCATCATCAGCAGACTCAACCACAGCAGCAACAACACGTGCACCAGACGCAACCAGCCCCTTCTGTCCAACAACATCACACCCAGGCGCAGCAACATCATCAGAACCAGCAAGGGACTGGAGGAGGGTTCTACAAACCAGAACATCAAGAGCCGGAATCTTGTTACTATCAGGTAAACTTATTCTTTTGTTTAAATTTTACACCAACACATTAATCAATAAATTTCTTTCTTATTTAAGATTATTATTCGGAAAAATACCAATCCGTCCTTTGAGTAACAATAATAATGGATTAATTCACTTTGAAATAAGCATTAAACCATTGCATATTATTATGTTAGGGCTCAGAAAGAAAAAAAGCATTATCTTCGATTTGAAATTTGAAAATTTTTGCTTCGTAATTTTGTGTATGTGTAGAAAGCAATATTTGTGAAATTTGTTCTCCTATTTTTATCAGTTTACCTTCCAAGATAATAATCAATAATATATTATTGGATCTGATACATCGCTTCTTTATCAAATATTATTTGCTAAAAAGCATTTCTATTCTTGCTCACAGAACAACAGTTCCAGTGAACTGAACGCTACTTCTGATGGCTTCCTCCAGTCAATTTTGAACGATGATGATCTTCAGCTCATGGACATGGCGATGAGCGAAGGTAAGCGGCTGGTAACGGCCGGGCTTCTTCAATGAACCTTGTGTTGTAAAATTAAATTTAATTTCTTAATTGCGTTCTGAAAATCGTCTCTCAATCACCAATGACCAATGTGAAATCATTTAGCCAGGATAATCCATTGTATTTAATTACACGCCGTTTTTTTTACCAGCACTTTTATGGGTTGTCTTGCATATTATACTTTGGAACATCGCCGAGATGTATTCTGTGCCCGTCACTTTTAAAAGCTACTCGACGGTATCATATTTGTAATCCAATAGTACTGGAAAATTTCAATATATACATGTGTTCCTGATGCATTTGGACGTTCTCGGCATCACGATTTTTTTTACCAACCTCAAAGCAGACATATTGGTCAGCAAAGTCCCCTGTAGGAAAGGCTATTCAGTGTTTAATGGTCTGGCTGGAGAAATTGGTATCTTTAACGTGATGTATGCAGAATTTGTAATGAAAATTGAAGACATATTATAGATGTCATTTGGATATCGTTTAAAGTTATCTTTTGGGATCGCATTGGCCTTCAACTGTAATGATCCTTGTAAGAATCATCTTATTGTCAGTAATAGTAATTCGCAATAAATTGTCTATCCCTCGATAACCTGAATTATTTATGTATTCTTTTTGCACATCATCATTATATAATAGTGTTAACAAAATAATACAAAATTTAAGACAAAATGTAGCGGCGAGATTATAATAATAATAATAAAAATCTTTATTGCGCAAAAATAGTAGGTATACAAGGAGAAACTGAACAATTTAAACTAGACAAATGAATGTTGTGTAATGGGCGATTATCACTATGAAGTGATTTCTTCCATCTAACCACGATGCTTATTGTGGTCTGGGTGCTGTGATTATTTTTATTTCATACTTCAAAATGTTCAAGAAGGAACTCGATCATTGAAAATTAGTTCTCTATATTGGTCCTTGGTTTTTTCTCTTTGGTTGATAAGCAATTGGCGCAATTTAAATTGTAAATTTGTCTTTTATTATTAATAAATTTCCATTTTTTTTTATCAAACATCGCTGTGACCCTGAATGTCACATGTGATATTAGCCAAACTATTACTGACTATCCATTTTCTAATTTAATGTAGAAAATTGGCGACAGGTTGAATGTGACTTGTTCATTGGTAGTATTTGGCAAAGAAATGGTCTCCCACTGTTTCTTGTAAGTTTTTTAAGTATCTCGTAAAATACGAGTATTCCTATATTCATGGTAATTATAAATACTTAGATAAAGATCTTAAGGGGCCCCTTTAGCAAAAACGATAAAACATTCAATTTTCAACAAGTTTGGTACACAAACTCTCAAAACTTGTAGACCCTACGAACATTTTGATTTGATAAAATATGAAAACAAATATTCATTACTAATATCAAACTTTAACTTTTTAAAAAAACTTGATTTTAGCTTCATAGTATTCGTTTATAAAAGAGCATATTTTTAAAACTCGTTTCAGGGGTGTGTTTGGTACATAAATGCACGTTAACCCTACAAATTTTCATATATTTTTTTTTAATATTACGAATACTTTGATAGTTACTACAATATAAAACAAATAAATTCGTTTTTTTTTTTGTTTTTTTTTCATGGATATTGACCGATTTAAAAAATATTTTTTTGATAAAATTTCTCATATTTTGGAACCAAAAATCACCACATGTAATCGATTTTTTGTATACTAAATAATGTTTGCTAAAATCTATAGTATTTATATGCTTGATGGGATGAATAGAAAATATATATATTTTACAAATAATTTGTATTTTGATATAACAAAGAGTACCTAAATAAATCTCGTCAGTCTGCGATTTATTTATTTTTTAGTAAAAAACTAATATTGGTAACATAATTTGTTTTTTTATTTTATCAAATCAATATGTTAGCAAGGGTCAACAATTATGGCAGTTTTTCTATCAAATTTGTTGAAAATTGAATATTTTGCCGTTTTTGCTAAACGGGGCCCTTAATTAGATTTCGAATATCCGCGAATAATCATTAAGCGGGTGGTATAATTTCGCTTTCTCCGCATCATGGACAAACCGCGTCATTTATTTTTATATCATTGGCAGATCTACAAGCATAATATTTATAGTAAATATTAGAAATGTTATAATTTTTATAATTTTATACAAATATTTATTTATTTATTTGTAGATATTCACGGCCTAAGCCCTTTACACGTTAAAACTCTGTATACATACAATACACGTATACAGAGGAATGTTTTTTTAAGACAATAATTAGACTAATACAAAATAGGAGTAGAACAAACAGTGTAACATTAATTAGCATAAAAATATAAAAAAATTATACCTACTTTTTTTAATTTTTTTTTTTTGTAAAGTTATTAAAAAAAACAAATCGAAGTGGTATAAAAATGTAGTAGTATTAGAGGTCAGTTTGTTAAATCTTAAATTTGAAAGAGTGATTGAATAATTACATTTTAAATTTTGTATTGTTTTGTTAACGCTGTTATGTAAAGATGATGTGGAATATGAATAAATGAAGGAATAAAAACAATCTAAAAAATGAATGTCAATATTTAGGTACCTACCTACCTAAAAGAAAATGAACATTTACTCCTCTATCTATGAACAATGATTCATATTTTTAATCTCTTTACAAACTCCCGTAATTTGTCTAAGTGTGTCATCGTATAGTGTAAAAAAATAAAATTCATTTATGTTGAACAATATTATACTTAACTCAGATTTGTTTATAAATTATCTGCTGTACGTAATATTCTTTCATTCATACATCGCCCTCAATGCTCCTCTCGGGAACACAGGGCAGAAACCAACCTCCTCCATTCAGAGCGTCTCTGCGCCAATTGCGTCACTTCTTTCCATGACATTCCCTGCACTCTGATGTCGTTGTCATAGGAACGATGTATTGTGAAAGAGGGGCATAATATATGTAGGAACAAATTTATATTTTAGGTACCTATTCATTTTAAATTTATAAAAATTCTTGTCCATGATTTTTTCAAAATTGAAATTTCAGAATGTTTGATTTTGTCATGATTTTGTATAATTCTCCATTTTGTTTTTCTTTTATTGGAATTAAAAATGTATGAAAAATCGATAATAATACAAAATATCACTTCATCATCAAATTATTTTCTGTATTTCTCAAATAGGTAATATGTCACTATACTATTTGTCGAAAAAATATAATTTTAGTTACCTATTAGAATTGATTTCAAAAATCATAATTGTGACTTCGAGCCGCGAAATTTGCATTTACGTATTAGGTATTTAAATGGAGATCTAGCAAGCGGCTAGTCGTAGATGTCGTCTAACTGAATAAATCGTAGAGATAGGGCAGGAATTAATAACAAATGTATATTCTAAATTTATATAATAATACATATGTATAATAATTATCATAATTTTGAAATAATATAGTGTGTACAAGTAGGTACCTACTATAGAAACAGAGTGGCTGATTTATTGAACCTTATCATTCATGTAGTCGTATTAGGTATTATATTAATATAATTATATTATTATTATGCTTACGCACATCGTAAACAAATACACTTGTACCCCATGTGCACATGTCCAAATGTCGGAAGCGCCTTGCAAAAAACGACAAAAAGCATAACTAGCGAATCGGTGCAGAAAGCGAACCCTGTGTATTTTATGTATTTTTTTTCGGAATACAAAACATATGAACAGAAATAATATACAAAATCACAAAACAAAGACAATGCATTGTCCTATATACTCAACTTGCATCCATAATTTAATACTTTTCTATATTACACTTAACCCACAAGATTGTCATTTGTACTAAAAGAAATAATAACACCAAATTAATATGCATAAAAAAACACCCAACACAAATAATGCGGCTGCGCATGCTCCCGAACAAGCAAAATGAGACTATGCAATCATAAATTTAATAACATTACATTTCATGAAACACGCGTCGAATACGTGTTTGCTACTATTTCATTATAGTAGCTCTGCACATAGACATACTAGACTTGCAGCGCGGTACATTTTTGCGGAATTGTTGTGTTCCAACATCGATGACCTTCAAGCATTAGCAATGTATTGTCTTACAACTAACGTCAGTTTAAATCTGGATGCAAAATTTGATTGGCTGCATGACCGATTTTTTCTTTGAATTACCGATCTAGTATATCTTTGGCTCTGCAATAGTTTCAGTTTTGGAGCTCTGCTTAATTTTGAGAGAATGAATTATACAAGGTTGTGTTATTTTTTTTCATGTATGTATTCCTTAATAAAAAAGGCACTTAGTTTAGGGTCGGACGACGCGATTTCATGGCTACGGGGCCTTGAGATTCGAGTATGACTGGTTTAACCCATATTGATTGAATAGTTACGGTTTTATCGCGTGGTGCCCCTTGCTAGGAATAGGCTTCCCGCTATATTTTGTAAGTTTTCGAGTGTCCTGTAAAAAGCAGTTATTCATAAAATATCACGTTTTAAGACATTTAACATCTTCAGTTCGGCGACGATGTATGCCACTCATTCTTAATATTTAACTCTTATTGGCACAGAGAAGACGACTCACAGGTTTATTACAAGCAGTTAGTCCGCTAAAATGTCGTAGGATGAATGAATTATAGTTTCACAAAAAAAAAACTATTGAAGAGTTTTTATATCTTTGCCGTTGAGGCACCCTCCAACAAGTGAACTTATTATTTAGATAGGTATGTAATGTCTGAAAATACAGATTACCAAAATATTTGTGTCGTTTTTGATTTTTTACGAATCGTATATCCGATGTTTGATTGTAGTTATCGTTAAAATGAATATTGATAAGAACCCTCTGTGCCGACAAATATTATTATGAATAATGTGTCTCCAGTCTTACAATCGCTGCGCGCGGTGGAAACGTCGCTAATATACTATGTACTAATAAACATCACAAACAACTCTAAATATAACACCACGCACTCTCACTGATAGCACAAAAATAATATTTAACTCAATTTTTAATTGTAATAGCAATAAAATGTATTTATAACCTGTGATAAAACTGTGAACACCTCGTGAAAATGAATCGTCGCCGCCGCCACAGACATGTCGACTGCTATCCGCAGCTGATATTTTTTTTTATAGAACCGCAGTTTTAACCCGCGTAGTGGAACTCGCAGTAATCTTTAACAGGAGTGAATGGTGTTGCCATTTGGACTATTTTTGGTCAATGTTGTTTGCGACAAATTAAGTACAATAACGATTTGTTACAGACCGCGAAGTGTAAATTAAAAACGTTCTTTTTTTGAAACTCTTTTCAATTGTTTGATAATTATTTTTGTGAACTTGATGCCAGTGATTTTCTTTTATTGTTGTAGTTTAGTTAAGTGTTTTCGTATGAAATCGTTTAATTCATATCTCGTATGATAAAATAAATATTTGACTACGCATCACGAAGCAGATTATTATTTAAACAATTATTATTCGTAAAGAGAACTTGACTCAATTCACTGCTGTTGTTGCCATATGACTCTTTTCTTTATCATCGCTACGATAAAATCATTTTATTTTGTGTTGACCAAAGATAATAATTTAAGACTATAGATAAGTTACAACAGAACATAGCACTATACATCCTGCTATTTAGTTGCAGCAATTGAATAATAATCGCAATAACAAATAAAAACGCAAATAAGTGAAATTTTAAAATAAGAATAAACACGAAGACACTTCTCTGAAGTTTGAGTGATTCTGGAATTTGTTCGTATTTTGAATTTTGGGATTTTTGTGTGACAGTTTTTGTTTATGTTTTCGTTAATAAACAGAAAAATGAATTCTTTCGTGGGCGATCACGCCACTAAAGTGACAAAAACCAAATTGGAACAACAGGTTAATCTCACGCGCAGTTTTTGTATATTACATTGTTCAATTTATGGAAGTTTCAAATACCGCTGGCACTTTGTATCGACAGAGGGATGGGTAATGTGACTGTAGCGACCTCAACCCTGCTTCTAGTCAAGTGATTCTAGTCTTAGTGTTATTATCGGCTGTGATTTTTTAGTTGTGAATTAAAGACACCTCTATTCGAACTTAATTTAAACAAAAACTCAAAACTTCTAATGTAACGTTGATATTAAACTGTGATATATTTAAAAAAAATAAGTTCTTATTTCAAAAAATCGAAAAAGTTGCGATATGCGATACCGCGTGTGTTCATAAAGTAGGATAGCATAAAAGTTACTTAGGTATTAAAACTGTAATTAAAATTCGTAAATATGTGCGTATCAATTAAAACTCGTGATAAATCTTCGATATCTTATGTGAACAATTAATTGTGGTTGGTTTGTGTGATTATTTTTATAATTTCCATTTCTTTATTTGTTAATCCAAGATTTATTTATTTTTTATCTATTTATATCTACTGTTAGCGTATTAGATACTTCCTGTATGAAATGAACATATAAGTAAGTGGTTCTCAACCTTTTTTCTCCAATTCCCTAAGTTTTAGTGAGCCAACTCTCCATTCCCTCCCAGAGCATCTGTCTCTGACAAATTCAATTTCAATCTTGCAGTGTTTAGTACGTAGATATACATTTTGCTTTTTTTGTGACATTTTACAGCCTTTAATTTTATATACTAGATTTGTTACTAACAGTAAGAGAAAATATTTTGTCAAGTCAGGAATGAATGTCTTCTACCTATTATATCTGTTTTATATGCTATACCTACCTTATTTTATATTGGTTGGTTTTGTTATTAAAGCAGTCTGTAAATGGTTGTGATTTGTAAAATAAATCAATATGTGAATGTAATGTATTAGATTTTGAAATACTATGGATTTTTTGTGGATGGAAACAAACGCACGAAATTTTCCGCGTGGCAACTCCATCATTCCCCACCAGTGGGGAATTCCCCCACAGCTGCTATAGATCGTCCAAGTTTATCGCAGAGGTGCGATAAACTCGCCCAAATAATATTATATTGTAATGTGTGTATCGTCGCGTTAGTGTCTGTAATACAAGATTCATATTATCTTACATGCAATAATTATGTAATAATAAAATTAAGTAATGCCTTTCTCGTAAAGTATGATATGTCTTAATGCAGAACTATCCTAAGTATTTTAGGGTAATTTTTCACAGGAGCAGTTTAAAGTTTTGTTTTTGTAATACAAAATATTCAAAAAATCTATAGCGAAGTTCGACATGAAGTATTAATTACACATTTGTCAACATAATATCATACATTATTTTGGTTACTGGAAGATAAAGCCTCCAGGCAATAAGTTCGCTAATTGCTCATGATTTTTATTATCAATAAATCTTATTACTCTCATTCATGCTTAACTCATTTTGATCAAAATGTGAACTTAGGATAGTTCTGCATTAGGGTTACGATATTTGGGAATCGTATTCGGAGGATTTCATGGGTATCTACCCGATTGTCCTCATTTTCTGTCTCTTGTTCATACTTCAATTAGCTGGCGTTTTACAAATACCCCGAACATCTTACAAATTATTAACCTACTTCTCAGTTTTATTCCAATTTTTAATACAAGCTTTCACTCAATAAAATGATCACTTTGTGAGCAGTATGACATTATGTCGTTAATCCTGAAAGTAACATTTTCCCACACGCCTTGAAAATTTCAAATTGCACCTTATCTTATACATCAGTGCCATCTATCAATTTTAAATCTAATCACATAACTTTTGTCACGTTGACAAAATAAAATTATATGATTATATAATTTTCACTGTCGTGATTTTTTTTATCAAGCGTTTTTCATCGATTCACATTGTGTACATATGGACGCGCCAATCAATACACCTTAATTTAATCCATGTTGCCAAACAGGCAGATAAGCGTAGATAGTTAGCTCAGAATAAAAGTGCAATTTGTCATGACATTAATTTAGGTGCACACCGAAAAGGCCCGTAAGTATCATAGATTTTTAAATATAATACCTAGATGGAGTACTCGTATGTATTTTCATTGTAATAAAGTGAGGCACCATTTTCCGGCACTTTTGACAGAACGGTTGGCGAAAAAAAGTGTGATAAATCGCTTAAAACGTCGACAAGAACTTCAAAAATTGTCCAATTACGTTTTTATAAATGTAAAAATGATATATTTTTGTAAAAATGCGAGAAATACTTCATAAAATGTAGGAAACACCACACGCTTTCGCCAACCGTTCTATCAAAAATTCATAGGATTTTTTTGCCTCACTTTTGTAAATGAGTCACGGTTCTAGGTTTTGTATGGAATTCTGTGGTAAGTATATACAGTTTCTTTTCAAAATAAATTATCACCGTTTACGCTATTTCATTTCCTTGAACACAAGTATTCCCGGTTACATATTTTATCATTGTGTCAAAATGAACCAGAGCAATAATGATTCTCAGAAGACTGAAATGGGCACGTAGATACCGATAATGTTCCGTATGCACCAGCAAACAAAGTTACATTATATATGTATCGGACACAATCATCTTATCCATTCAGCTTCACGTCTCCGCTACTGGACCTCTTCAAAGAGGACAATGTCATTTACCCATCTCTTTTGAGCTTCTTTTATTCATTCTAATCTCCACCCCAAAATCTTTGCCTTGCATCTGCCATAATCCTCTCTTCAAATCCTGCAATCTTGTCGCATTCTCAGTAATAATTAAATTCCAAAGCGATGAACTCGCTGCTTTTTCTATTTCAAGTTCACAGCATCCGGAATCTTTTATCTCATTGCTCTCAGAAAGTAACTGAACTGGTATTTGTGTGAGATAAATAATTACTTACAATATTGTAGGTAGGTACTAAGCAGTGGCGGGACTAGACTTTTTGTATTGGGCATGCTGTTTGTGTATAGTAGCCTCTTTTACAATATACCGTTTTACCAACGTATACCAACATTTGAAAAAGATAAATATCACGCGGTTTGTGTAGGTAGAATTTATTATAATATATTAGAAAACAATTATTGTTGGCCAAAAACTTAACTATTTTTCTGTCCACAATAATCCAGATAGTCTGGATGACCTCTTTTACAATAAACCATTTTAATGACAACATTTGAACAAAAGAAATATGTGGAAACACTCTAAGTGGGGAGGCTACCCTATACCAACTCGGAACTCCCAAAATAAAGCGATAAAGGGCGATAGTCCCCAGTCTTAGTGAAGAAACAAAAACTCAAATATGAAATATATTTATTAAATATAATCGATAATATTAAACATTTTCAGCAACAAATAACTCAAAATACTTAAGTGATAAAGCTATTCTAAATATAATTTAATTCTTTTCTTAAGGCAAGGAACCCGACATCGAGCTAATTATTGTACTTAATACCTTACCTATCTTGAAACGAGTAAATTTAAAAAAAAATAACAAAACAGGGAATGATATTTTTTTACAGTGCAAAACAAAGATATTCTTTAAATTTACATAACACACATTTACACCCACTCGAGTGTGTCATTTTGAACTTATAATTACGAATATGCGAAAACACATCAAAATTTAGAAGTAGGTATGTGGATTAAAGAATAATTAATATCTAGAGACTGTTACAGTGAAATAAAGCGGAATGTTATCATAATTTTAATCATAAAATTATATACCGAACAAACCTATAGTAAATATTGAGTCATAATGTTTATTGAAAAATAATATTAAACTTAAAGACGAACTTAAGTTTCGGGGAAATCGAATCGAAATTGAATGAAATTGAACTCTTATATCATATCGCATTAACATTAAGTGGTATCTCAATAAACACACTTCATTTAACCGGTATTGGATTAATTTACGCAAAACACAACTTCAATTCATTAAAGATAATTATTAAAAATGACTCGACCGAAGCCAATAATACACATAATATTATTGTCTTTTGCACTAACACATACAAACCTTCCCTAGATGCATTGAATCTGGCGTGCACATGTATTGTACCACTACACTTGCATATACACTAGTATTAAGCACTTGTATTAAGTACGTTGATAATATTTGTGCACAACACAAATACTTTTAACGTACTTTCCCTACGTGTGACATATGATGCAAAGAGGTGGAAATAGGACAGGACTATTGTCTGGAGTCATACGAATTTATCCGTATTGTAACCATTGAAGTGAAGTTTGCAAAAGGTTTGCTAACGTGTAGCGCGAGATTTGAATCAAGGTTTACCGTTTATAGGTACATTTAGAGGTCACTATGTTAGCCATTGACCCGAAGTTTGCAATAGATTAGCTAACGTTTAGCGGAAGATTCAAACCAATTTAAACTTCGTCGTTTTTTTAGATACTTTCTCTCGTAAATTATAGATTTATTCCCTAGGCATGCGTTGCTTTTTTGCATGTATGGAAGGCACGCCACTGGTACTAAGATTCTGATAACGTTGTTAATCTTTTTATCAAAGTTTTTCTCGAATACGTAGGTACTTTGCAAGTTAATATTATTATACTCTAGTGTCAAATAATTCTGGGTATTATATTAGATGGGTATTGTTTCATCCAATAATAATATAATTATAGATATTTATCGCATTGTCGTAATAATAAAATGCTTACTATCATAATATTGCTATCGCGATGATTCTTGTGAAATCGCTGCGCTTATATCTGTCTCTGCTTAAATGATAATAAATTGTTATTGATAACGTTATGTGGAATTTGAAATGTACGTGGAAATGTGCAAGATCTTATTTTAATACCAGGAAATCGTCTCGTGAACCTTACGTAAATTGTAATAATTCTTTTTGAAAGATGAATTTGGTTTAAAAATAAACCCGGATACATCCCTGACACCCTCACGGTTAGCAAAATTCTCCTGTCTTGAATATGAAGTGTATCTCTTCATATCAGTCTACTCGCCAACATTTGGAAGGGTTGTATTTTGGAAACGTTAAATTAACATGCTATTCGTTGACCAAAGGGCCATGAAGCTTTGAGCGATTAAAAGGCTGGAAATTCTATTGAGTCTTTATTACATTTTTCCATATATCCTGTTATGGCTCATCCAATTAAAATGGTGTAGTCAATGAACTAACTGCATATAATAAACGTATCTAGGTCGTCCTCGCTTAATTAAATATGTTCAATATTATCTTATACCTACACTGACGTGGTAGGATCGGAGATGCCAACACTGGCATAGTGGTATTAAACTAGAGAGAGTTAAAATATTAATAAATCGCCACCTAAACGGATAAATAGGAGTCCTTGGACTCCTGCAATATCCGAGAAATAAAGTTATTTCAACATTATCTTATACCCGATGTTTTAAGATTTTTTTAGTAGAATATTGGAAAGTTTAGGGGTGAGTCTGAAGATCATATAGAGTAGAAGTTTATAATAATATGATCTTCACACTCACAATTATGTACCTTCCTATATTAAAGAGACTCCACGTATCAATTGGAAAATAACTACTCATTTCCAAAATCCCAGTGTATGTCTTATCAAGGTGAATTAAGATAATGTTATTTTATTTTGAATTTTTTTTGTTTCTTTGTGGAATAAGAATTAATGATGACGCACTAATTTTCAGCCGCGTGGCGTGACTTTTGTTTTTCATTATCAAGAATGATTGTAGTAATATGGGTATTTAACACACCTCTTTTCTTTGTAAAATTACCATTGTTTCTAATCTTGTCGGGGTTTCAATCTACAATTCCGGCTAACTGGTAGGTACTCATGGACTCGAGAGAGTTTAAAAATGATCAATTGTCATTAATGTCATTAAAGTTTAAACGGATAAATAGTAGTCCTCCGACTCCTGCAATATCCCGGAAAAGAGGTTATTTCAGCAATTCGTGCCGGGGTCACCATTTTGGCTCAATTCATTTGGATGCATACTTAAATATTTTATTTTTTGTTTTTTTTTATTATTTTATAGATAGGTACAACAGGTTTTATGATAATACAATTTCTACTTTACAATATCTAATCAATTAAAGAAAGAAACTCAAATTGAAAGTAATGTTTTCAATTAGTTATCTGATTCCTTTTGACATAATAGTATTCAATATCTACATTATTAATTTGCTCATACTACTTATAATTAATATACAGTTACATATTCTTACTGACAAGCAACGAATTATTCCTACGGCGTAGATGTTCCGATCACCCGGATTTCGCTATCTACAACTACATATATCATGCAGTTTATTTTTTTTTTTCAATTTTCTCCACTCTAACTCGTTGTTATCTTATGATATTGCCCAAAACATAAAGATATTAATTCAGATTAGGTACAAGTAGAAATATATTTTTTATCATTTGTGTTTTTGAGTAATTTTCCATACCGTCATTATGTATATTGTGTGTGTGATACTATTATTGGGCATATTAGTATTTCTACTAATAATAATGTAATGTTATGTGTGTAATGAATAATCTGTTCGTTTCTTATCTATGCTTCGCTTAAAAAAGACTCGTCACCGACTTATATAATGCATTGGCATGTCACATCAATTATAATAAATATTATTTGTCATTGTTATTTTTCTCCTCATCTCCTAATCAGTACATCAATCCATTTAGCGTTAGATAAATCTAAATAAATCTCTGTTTCACTATTTCGCGTGCGATATTATTGATCTAAAATACTGTATTATATTTTTCACGTTTTTTAGGCATTAAAATTAATTAGTAATTGGTACCTACTATAAAATTGTTAGCTCATTATTCTCTATAGTTTTTTTTCTATTATAGTTGTTGTAATTCAACTTCAATATTAGTACGTAATCATTTATCTTATTTCTACAGTAGATATGAAATAAAAAACAAAACTTAGATTAACAAATTCAGATTTACATTTTGCACTTAATGGAAATTCGACAAATATAAAATCACACAAATAAATTCAAACCACAATATTTATTTTCAGTTCCGAGTTGAGATTTAAAAATACCTTAAGTGAATAAAACGACTTAGTGACAAGTTGAATATATATTTAAAAAAAACACAAATAACGAGGAAAATAATCTCTGAGTTGGCGCCCAACGTGAGGCTTGTGTCATTTGACACGTTGGGATATTGGTGATTGATTGATTCGATACTACAAGATGAGGTACTTCCAGCCGCTAGACATGGCAATGCTGTTGCCAGGATCTATAATGCCCTTCCACTATTTCCATCCGACAGCTCTCTATTACCATCTTACTCCACACGAGAGATATCTGGAAAGTATGTGCAATCTTAGAAATTTGTAAAATAAAAATATATACCTATTTTAGATTATTATCACCGGTTTTGTCCGTGATTTGAATAAAGACTCTCTCTGGATAGTGACTGATGATTCAATTACATAATTTTTTTTTATTATTTCTAATCAGCTAATGATGATTTATTATCGAGAGGGAATATTTTTAATATTCGATAAAATGTAA
The DNA here is from genome assembly GCA_947579605.1 of Athripsodes cinereus. Taxonomy (NCBI): domain Eukaryota; kingdom Metazoa; phylum Arthropoda; class Insecta; order Trichoptera; family Leptoceridae; genus Athripsodes; species Athripsodes cinereus. The sequence goes on from OX388305.1 coordinate 37,535,349, forward strand.
CATGTAATTATTATTATAGTGAACTTCGCCATTTCACCATTGTACCTTAACTTTGTGAAAGATTTTGGATAGAATGAATTAAAATTACTGAATAATGAATATACAGCTGATACAAAGTTGGCTGATGGTTGAATTCGCGATATTAAATTATACAACTGCAAATGCACCTTTGTGGAAAACTAATGCAAAATAATCCCAAAAATATCTTCTATCATTAATTAGTTTTTGAAGAAAAATAATGCATTATACCAACCTCTGAAAAATTAAAACAATGCAAAAAGCATTTGTTCATTCGCAGTCATACATTTATCTCAATCTATAATTTTGCAACAATTGTGATAGTATTATTAGATGTTCTAGTTTTAAATCGCAACTTTATCTAACAACTCTTTGTTTTTTCTCAGGTATGTACACCATGCGTATGCTCGAGTCTGCTGGTGGTGCCCAAGGTGGGACACAAAATGGTCCGCAAACTCAGCCGCACCTCGGGGCTTCTATGGCTGCTGCTACTGGTATTGGAGGAGGAGGTGGTGGCCTTGGAAATGGACATATCCACCATCACTCATCTTCTCTGATTCCACAGCATTTGAGTTCTGGACATAATGGATTGCTTGGACACCACAACATGTCAATGGGATCAGGTAGATATTATTTTCAATAATTTATTGTGAAATTATGAAAACAATTAGGTCACTGTTTCTTGGGGATAGATAACAATATTACAACTTAACATTAATCTCCTACACTTGTGAAAATATATTTATTGACTACAGGTGAACTTTAGTAACTAAAAACTATAAAATAAATCTAGATGCAGTCTTAGAAAGGTGTTAACAACTGTGAATATGAAAAAATATGAATTTTAAAGTTATGAAAAAATTCAACAATAGGAGCTAATTTCACAGGTAAAAAGAAAAACTAACTGAACTCATACATAAACTCACATGCAAGTGTTTTTATACAATAGTAGGTATTTAACTTGAGTGTTTTTTCACGAGCCTTCATAAAAACCAAACAAACTTCAACACATTCTAATAAAAGATTCTTGTTTAATATCAAGCTGCCGACTCACTCCACATTTGCAACATACAATGTTGCATTTTAGATGCATTCATTCATCTAAAAGGAAAATATTTGACTCAATGTTTGTTGTTATTGTTTCAGAACGCATTGATGCATCTTCAGACAGCGCTGTATCCTCGATGGGCTCTGAACGTGTGCCCTCTCTGTCTGACAGTGAATGGTGTGACGGAGGAAGTGACTCTGCTCAAGATTATCATGGGTTAGCTGCCAGTATATTTTTTTTATTATTCAGAACTCTACTGGATTTATTAAGTGTGTCTTATACTTAGTTCCGATGGTCGAACAGCTCTTGTTGAACTAACAAATAGATAGACCTTTGCAATAAACCTGTCCTGTATAGATTGTTAAATTTAATATGTTTTAGTAATTTTGTATGTAATTGTAATCTTTATTTTTTGTAATCATATGTAGGCCATTAGTTTGGCATTTGGAATCTTGGAATCGTTAGGCAATTGTAAACAATTTTTCACAAACAATACAATAATCACGAATCACTTCTTAAAGAATTAAACAAATTTCATTGTATTGAAGTTTTTTCGAGTGTAAAAGGCCCAAAATAACGTCTTGTCAGTCTATAGAAAAAAATACCTAAATAAAAAATAAATTATTTGGTTCAAATTTCAAATTTCGGTTATTGTTTATAATAAATTAAAGTTTATTATAAACAATAATAATAAACTTTATTGTACAAAATATTTGGATACAAATAATAAGGCTACTACACGGTATAAACAAATAATTTTGCACAATGGGCGAGTTTATCGCAGGGACGCGATATATTCCAACTAACCCAATAGAATAATATAAATAACAAACGAGAAATAAAAAATGATAAATATAATAATAAGTCTCATGGTTGTACATCTTGATTGATTATTTTACATTAAGTATTTATTTTTGGTTTTTATAATGATTGCAGAAAGATGAGACCAGATGATGTGGAGGCTAGGCAGGTGCCCCTAGTGGCACAGAAGAAGCATCAGATGTTTGGGAAGAGATGTTTCCAGGTATCTATACTTATAATTATAATAGATTAGATTGAGATATTTATAAGAATTATCTCACTTACATTTATTTTACCTGTATGACTATTTTTGATTCAACACATTAATTATATTTTTTTATGATGTTGTTCTCTTTAATTTGATTGTTAACATGTCAAAGGCTAACGCCGTGAATGTATGTAAATAAAAATTGTGAAATGGCTACCTAACTGTTCTATAATGGCTAAAAAAATCATTTTTTAAAAACTATGCTGTACATTTTTGACCAAAATATAAGCAAATATATGCTTAAAACCGTGGCGATGAGGTCTATATCCCTACGAAAAAATAAATTTTACCACGTGAGATAGTAGCTCTTAGAGTGGTGTCCCTTTCTTGCACACGGTTGTAGTTATATTGTGGATTCAGTGTCATTACAACCACAAGTGCCTTTGAAATGTAATTTATATATATATGTTTATTTGTTTAGGAGCAAACTCCCTCTGTGATACGTCCCCGCCCCAACATGGAGCCCCCCTCCCTGTTGCAGGCCCCTCCACCAATGCCCTCTTCCCTTAAGTATGAATATGATCATCACACTTCGTTGCAAGCAGCTTCCTATGCCCCAGACCATGGACACATCACACCAGGTAAGAGAGAATAAGAAAAAATATTGTCTTATCTGTTTTCTTTCTTTTGTCGTAACTTGTTTATAGTGTTTCTATATCCTATACATTGCAATTTACTTAAACCCTCTGCACTCCTATTTTTTTTTCTTTATACTTACTACCAACTCCTCAATAAATTTTCAAAAGTACCACAAAAATGTTAGACATTTACATGGTACAAACAATTCAATTTTAAAAATTCCCAGACATACGAGATTAAACAAAATCTGTTTATTTTATGAATTTCTGTTTTAACCATGCCACGTATTTACTATTTATTTAAAAGAAAAGCACACATTTGGTCATTTTTATTATTTTTTTAAAATTGCGTTATTTAAATGTCTAGTGTGGCTCCACATACGAGCAGAGGGAGTTAAAAGTTCCTCTTTTTTCTTCAATCCAACAACCTTGTTCATGTCGACTTCTATGTTGTAGTTCATTGTGAAATTTATTCCATAGATGTCTTCCCACAAACCTAAAACCCGAAAGAAATTCAACATTCAAATATTAGGTGAAAGATTCGACTATAAAATTTTCAAACAACCACGCCTCATTTCAGATTTCCTCAAAACGGGGAATTACAACGTGTCATTTTGATAAATTCATGTTGAGTCATTGGAGTGTAGATAGTGGAGTTAGCTTATTTTAATCATATACACTTATTATATTAACATAATTTCTATGTAAACTCGAGATATAATTTGGCATTGATAACAGGTGATTTTGTGCTTTGTAATTCACTGCATAATTTTATATGTCTGTATTTCGTAAAGAAACTAGGATATGTCAAATTTTAGCCAATGTGACGTATGAACATAGTGTTATTGTAGTTCTCGTTATACTTTTTTTGATATTATATTCACCTACTAGTTGAACACTTATATTTTGTGATATCTATGGATAACAAAATAATGTCAAACATTAAATTTGTTTAATCAAAACTACGCCATTTTGATTTAATATTTTAAGTTGATACAAAAGTGAGAGCAATAGTCAATATCAATGACCCAAAATCATAGTTGTCTGTAATTTTGTGTTGACAAACAACATGTGAGAGGCTAATGTAATCATGTTTAAATTTCAAATAACCATTCTGAAAAATGATGTTCTGCGACGTGGTGTAGTTTTGTTTTGATGTTGTTGTATTACATATGTTGACATACTTAACATGGCTTCCTTATCTCTCTTGCCTCTTGTGATCGAAATGAATTATCATTAATAAAACAATGATTCTACTTTTAATGTATTTATATGTCATGCTATCATAATTATTGTAGTCATCATTTTTAATGTATTTATATGTCATGCTATCATAATTATTGTAGTCATCATTTTTAATGTATTTATATGTCATGCTATCATAATTATTGTAGTCATCATTTTTAATGTATTTATATGTCATGCTATCATAATTATTGTAGTCATAATTTTTAATGTATTTATATGTCATGCTATCATAATTATTGTAGTCATCATTTTTAATGTATTTATATGTCATGCTATCATAATTATTGTAGTCATCATTTTTAATGTATTTATATGTCATGCTATCATAATTATTGTAGTCATCATTTTTAATGTATTTATATGTCATGCTATCATAATTATTGTAGTCATCATTTTTTGTATACACCTATTATTTTATTTGTGAAAGAAATGCATATATGAAAATTTCTAGACACCTATATACTTACTTACTTTAGATGGCCGAAAAACCCTTGTTGAGCCTTGGCCTCCAAAATATCATATATCTCTTTCTACCTTGAGCAGTGGATTGCTAGTCTTCTTAAGCATTTAGATCTCCATAGATGTTATTCAATAGCCATGGCCTTAGTGACTCATCCATGTCAATTTTTAGTCAATCTTAGTACAATCTGATTTCACTTTTTGATGAAAGATTAGTTTGCTGTTGATAAAATCTCATCATTGCTTTGAAGCCTTCAGATTCCCTCTGCAATACCCGGTCATGGACCTGATATTATCATTAGAATCCAATTTTCAAAAGACAGTAGTGTTTTTTGGTCTTTTAGGGTCATACACCAGGATTCTGAAGACCACAGGTTTAATGAGGCTATTGTATTCTTGAAGTTTCACTCTTCTAGACAAGGTCTTGCTTAATAAGAGATTATTTAAGGTCTTTGCTATTATACAACATTATTTCAGTTAATAGGTACATGATGATGATGTTATTTTGATGCCGTTTAACAGTCCCTAGACCTTCTCAAGGGCGCCTATTATTTTTATTTAACTATTATAAAATTTTGATAGCACTTTTACCTGTCAAATATTTGATTAAAATATATCATGTTTATTTTAACTATTTCATAAAATTGGGGTCAGTTGGAAGAACTTGTGCTTTTGTAATAAACTCTACTACTACTACTACTACTACATATAATAAACATGCAAGCTGTCCTCTCCGTACCAATATAAAATCAAGACATTCAGGATGGATGGCAAACCTCATTGCTGAATTTAAGATGTAAAATGTCTTAATTTTTCGAACACCTGCCTTTTACAGGACACTCGAAAATTTACGGAGAAGAGTGGTAGACCAATTCTTTACCCGGTGCTCCACGGGATGTGATAAACTCATCCTTCATATATTGATTACATTCAACTTATGTATATTCATTCATTCTTTACTGTACATTGATTAGATACAATTTCGATGGAGGCATACATTCAAATTAAATACAATCAATATATAGAGGGCGAGTTTATCACAAAAGTTTTAAAATTTACTTGCAATCAGTATATAGTAGAGAATAAATAAATCATAGTCAATTAGGAATACCTAACATTTGATTTACCAAGGTTTTCCCCATTTCTTAGAATAATTTTTCTGAAATTATTTTTATAATTCTAAATCTTTCTTCATTTGAATTATTATTTTTCAAGAGTTGTATGCATGTAGCTAATGGCATTTGAAACCAAAAAATGTTCATCGGATAAAAGTTTATAATTTTGCATATCTTTGGAAAAAACGTTTCAAATATAACCGGGTCAAAGCTTGTCAAACTCCAATTCTATCATAGTCCAAGATGTTGTAATATTTGTATAGTATATTTGGCAACATACATATGTATATTATTCTATACGGCTGCTTATCTTATATATGTAACCAGTTATAACTAGAATTATTATTGTAAAGTCATTGAATAAACAATGTTATTATATCAAACAAAAATACTACTAATATACCATCACGGCATACCCCACAAATGAGGTAGCCAGCTGACCAGTCCTATGTAACAGACATGCAAATCTAGTTAAATTGAGTCACCTCTTTCCAGGACATTCCTAGCACTTTGATGCCGTTGTCATAGGAACGATGTTTTGTGAAAGAGGCACCTTCGGGGTGTCAGAAACCTCGTGGACGATGAAAATACAGTGCTCCTCTTGGGCAACTAATTGGACATTCTCAAAACATGGCCTGACCAAGACCATCGTCTCTCATGTATTATAGAGACTGCAGATCTCTGCCAATTGCACTGACGCACTGTATCATTTGTTCTGCTGCTACCTGATTGCTCTTACTACCTAATATTCAAAATCCAACAAGACACTTATCTTTAAACTTAGTTTCTTCCGCTTTTGAGCCCGTTAGGTGTCAAGACTCACAGTCACAAAGATTGGGATAATACAGGCATTGAGATAGTGTTTTTGTATTTTCTGTGTTTTTTTTATGTATTTGTATTGCATGTTAAGAATTGTGTAAAAGGCTTCATGCCGTTGATATAAACAAATAAATATAGTACCTATTATTCAGGGTAGAAAATCTTAGTGTCTGTAAAAATTGGAAATAGCTTTCAAATGTGTCAGCATTGGATATATTTTCTTAAAGTTTATTATTTAGGTTTTGTTTAAATTACAGTAAGTATAATGTAATTTGTAAAAGAATAGTTTGTAGAAAAAGTTTTCAAATTTGTATGCATTTGATTTGTTTTATATTTAATATGTCCCTACTCTCCTAATACCAGTAAACTTTTTACTGTTTGGAGAGTGAGAAAAAAAAATTGTTACTTATTAGATATATTAAGGTTATGAATTACTTATTGTTATAGTTTGTCTTATGTACTTAAATAAATAAATAAAAAATAAATAATTCTTGACACAGACAACTTTGTTGAAGATAAAACAATATCATGCACAGCGTCCTCGAGGTGCTTTGTCACAAAGATGGCACTCTAAATACTCTCCAATTATTATTATTATTTATTATATCTTTGTATTTTTTTGTATGGAAAATCTTTGTACTGTGATTTTTATTTCTCTGATTATTTCATGTTGTCGTGTCAAATTGATTGATATGACATTTAACTTAATTTAATGCGCTGATAGATAATTATCAATATCAACATTTTATAAATAATATGCTTTGCACATGTTGCACTAATCCATCCGGGTGTTATCTTTATTTTGAAATTTAAAAAAACCAAATAGAGTTAGATAAATTATTTACCTATAATATATTTGCTGCGTTATTTTTGCTCGACAACAAGAGAGACACTCCCTTCAAATAACTGAATTGCACAAAAATAAGTTCTTAGATTAAAGTGATATGCAATCCATAGTGATATAGCTATAGTGACAGTCATTATCTTATGGATACTTTGAACTTTCATTGCAATAACAATTACATTGATTTTACGAAGACTCGAAATTTTTTGTCCATTTCTTTCTTTCTGTATCATAATGATGTCTTCCACAACTGGAGTAGTCAGTGGACTAACCACACGTAATATTTTTTGTCCATTTCTTACTTTCTGTATCATAATGATGTCTTCCACAACTGGAGTAGTCAGTGGACTAACCACACGTAATATTTTTTGTCCATTTCTTTCTTTCTGTATCATAATGATGTCTTCCACAACTGGAGTAGTCAGTGGACTAACCACACGTAATATTTTTTGTCCATTTCTTTCTTTCTGTATCATAATGATGTCTTCCACAACTGGAGTAGTCAGTGGACTAACCACACGTAATATTTTTTGTCCATTTCTTACTTTCTGTATCATAATGATGTCTTCCACAACTGGAGTAGTCAGTGGACTAACCACACGTAATATTTTTTGTCCATTTCTTTCTTTCTGTATCATAATGATGTCTTCCACAACTGGAGTAGTCAGTGGACTAACCACACGTAATATTTTTTGTCCATTTCTTTCTTTCTGTATCATAATGATGTCTTCCACAACTGGAGTAGTCAGTGGACTAACCACACGTAATATTTTTTTTGTTATCTTTCTCTTTGCAATTAAAGACATTCAGGATGGGTAGCGTACCTGTAGCTGTATAGAAGATTTCAAATGTCTTATTAGTATCTGTAATCTCCATAATACAGGAGAGACCAGGGTCCTGGCTGGAACCAATAATAGTTGGCCAAAAAGAGCACTGTTCTTCCGTCCGCAAGGGTTCCGTCGGCCCGGGCGTCCCTCTTTCACAATACACCGTTCCTATGACATCAGAGAGCAGGGAATGTTGTGGAAAGAGGTGACGCAATTGGCGCAGAAACGCTCTGAATGGTGGAGGCTGGTTTCTGCCCTGTGCTCCGGAACGTTGAGGGCAATGAATGAATGATAGAATTTTCTTTGCTCTAATATTCAATTTCAAGTATCGCATATTTTTTTAATAAAAATTATAAGGAACAACCAACGTATAATGAAATTAGTTTGACAATGACTTTATAAGTGGAAACCTGGTCACTATATAGTTAAATACAGAGTAAACGTGGTCACTATATAGTTAAATACAGAGTAAACGTAGTCACTATATAGTTAAATACAGAGTAAATGTGGTCACTACATAGTTAAATACAGAGTAAACCTGGTCACTATATAGTTAAATACAGAGTAAAACTAAAACCAATTGTGTTTTCTTCCATTTATAAACATTAAGTTTTTACAAAATAAACATCAAGTCTATTCTATCTTTCAAGGTCATCCACTTGTTTACAATTAGTGATCAGGGGAAAACTTCAACTCAATCAATAAAAAAATAAATATCTCTTTTTTATATATAACGATACAATCCTGTGAATACCTTAGATTGGCAGGAATGTTATTATAAATTATCAAAAGGGATAACTCAGTGGACACAGAGTCACTCACAGTGGAGTAGATTTATTTCCACCCTTTTTACTCAGTTAAAAAAAGTGAACGACAATTACAATGTATCACTTGAAATAAATATATTTTTAAGATTTTTACTCCATAAGCTATTTCAAATACATCTCATGTTTTTATTTTCTCCATATTTCCAGAGATGAAGTACTCCTGCACCATGGAGTTCAACAGTGGAATAGGGTCTGTGGCAGCTACGAGACATAATCATACTTACAGCTTGCCCCCCGCACCACCTCAGCCACCACATAGACCACTGGCTCGAGACAAGAGAGGTAAATTCAATATAATTCAAGATTTACTAAATATGCATATGATTCTAATTATTCATTAGAGTTGTCTAAATTATCAATGTGTCTAATTCTATCCATACCAGGAGAGGGAAAGGGAGATATCAAGAGAGGCAGAATAATGTTTCTTTTTCAAAAAATATGCGTAAATTAAACATCATCGTATCACATTCATGGATTCCGTCAGTCTCTGTTTCAAAACGTGACAACTGTTTATATTTGTATAGCTTAGAATTTTATCCACATAGTCAAGTTAGGAGTTCTTGGATACCTGCTCTTTCTTACACCCCCTCTTTCAGATAAATACACAATGAAAAATTATATTTTTATCCTGGGTCTAGGTTGTTGTGTATGTAGCATCGTGTTAGTACCCATAATACAAGATTCGTATCTTAGTTTAGGGCTATCTTGATTAAATTGTCCACGTGTATGTTTTAGTAATATTTTGTTGTGTGTTCCCAGGTCGCCGTGGTGTGGACATGAATGTTGGCAACTGCAGTGGATCCGGCCCTATGACCAGAGATGAGAAGAGAGCTAGAGCCCTAGGTAACAATCACTACATATTACTTGTATCAATAATTACCAAACATCTCACATCGCAAATTTCTACAGTTGACTGAAGGAAAAACGGGGAAACGTCAGCTATGTTAAAATGTAATACCACATTTATTTCATCAACTTTATGTCATTTTCTCTTAAAATATTATACCACCTTCCTATAATATTTCTTCAAGAGATATTTATATAATGAAATTTTAATATCTTCATAAATTTATATTGAAATAATATCACGTTTCTCCTGGGATATTTCCACCTTTGGTCTGAGTGATTTGAGTGAGAATGCCTTTGCACAGTTTTTGTTTACTTGACATAAATATAACACATTCAAATGTCAATAATTACAAATTATAATCAATAGATGACGCTAATTGTGGTACAAAATCAAAAACTAGTTCACAGTATAATGGTTTTGTATGTGTGTATATATAATAATCGTGTGTACTGTGTTTATTTCCGACGCTGCCCACGCAGGCATCCCTCTAAGTGTACAAGACATCATCAACCTGCCAATGGACGAGTTCAATGAGAGGCTCAGCAAACACGACCTCACTGAGACACAGCTCTCTCTCATCAGAGACATCCGGAGGAGAGGCAAGAATAAGGTATATAACAACACGCTACATACATTTTTTGACAATTTTCTATTTGCATTTTATCCAAATACTATTCTATACAGTAGTGGGCTCCTAATATTTTATCACCGCACTTTTACTTTTTTTCTCTAGTCAACGTTTGATTATTTTACCATGGCCCATCGAGCTTTTTTTGGTTTCAGATTATAAAATTTTATGATCCAAATTTTCAAATGGTATAGGAATTTGAACATTCTCCTCAGTTTTATTAAAGAATATTTTCTCAGAATCTTGAATCTGTTGCTCATCGTCTTTTCAAAAGTGAGGACCTTTTTTATGATTTCCCTTATTTCTACACCCCCCTCCGTGTCACCTGATTTTCGGAAAGTAAAAGGAATTGGACATATTCCATGATCTCATCAGTTTTGTTATAGAATATTTCAAGAAGAAAAAACTGGCCTCTACATATTCAGGCATGGGTTGAAGTATTATATTTTTTTTTTTAAAGATATATCTGGGTTTTGTTATAAACCCAAATACAACCTTATGCACCTTTCACAGTAAGCTAAAAGCTTGTGTCTAGAAAGGGGACTTTGCCGGCACCTGGGATCGAACCCCGGACCCAAATTGAAGGGTTGTTAGTATCAAATTATTTGTTTGAGTTCAGGTTGCTGCACAGAACTGCCGCAAGCGCAAGTTGGATCAGATCACATCACTGGCAGACGAGGTGAGGGACGTGAAGACTAGGAAGATGCGTCTGCACAGGGAACACCAACAATTATTGTCTGAGAGACAAAGGAGCAAGGAACACTTTGCAGCACTCTACAGACATGTTTTCCAAGTAAGGCCCAATGTAAAGTTATTTATCCTTCAAGTTGAATTGAGTTCTTATCTACTCAAGTGACAAAACTTTATGTATTAGGATTGTCATTGCATATTAAAATTATTGTACCGCTGAACAGATTTTGTTTTTGGATTCGTATTCTTTTCCTTTTACACATTTTTATTCTTTATTAGATGTTTCTACCCAGCGTCGCCAGGGTGATTTAAAAAAATTGTTATGGCAACACGTGACAGCGGTACTTTCGTACAAAAATATAATCCAAATTTATGACTTTTTCATTGGATTTTATAAAAAAATTCTTTATTGCAAACCGTCTCCTGATAACTACGAACACAACAAAAAAGAATCAGCCAATTCAGTTTGGCTGTTCTCAAGTTATGGGGGAACATATATGGTCAACTCATTTTTATTTATATAGATTGTGAAGAAAAGCATTTTAATATTGTTTTGTTAACTGTGTTGTAAAGTGAAAAATAATGATAGATAAAAAATTTCTTGAAGTGTTTTCTTATTACTGTTGTTTTTATTTCAGCACTTGCGTGATGCTGATGGCAATCCTCTGTCCTCACAACAGTATTCCCTGCAACAGGCTGCAGATGGAGCTGTGGTTCTCGTGCCTCGTAGTTCTCTATCCTCAGGGACTCTGTTACCCACTGTCAGAAGTCCAGACTCGCAAGGTCAGTAAAGTATAATAATTTATCTCTAATTTATGAATCCTTATCAATGTTTTTAGTTTTATTTTTTTATGTTCCAATTTAAAATTTAACTTGGTTCTTCTTTTGATCTTTACTGTTACAATTTTAATAAAAAAAAAAGTTTAATTGATGACTATTGTCATATGTAATAGATTAGCATTTAAAATGCCTGTGACTTTGGAGTTATTGAGATGAGACAAATTTGGAAAGATTGAAACTGTTTTTAATGTGTTATACAAAGAGTGTTTGCTACTCATCTCTATATTATTTTGAAATACATGTAGGTATCTTTTTACAATGACTAATTAGATTTAATTATTTGTATACAGAACGTCACATGAGTACAAATGGGACATCCGAGGATGAGATTGAAAGGATAAAGATCAAACAGAGGAAGAGTTACGAGCAATGATCAACGTCTTGGTACTATAACCAACAGCAGTGGCAATAATATTCACAATATGAGTAGTGTCCGATTACATTGTGACTCAATGTCTAATTTTAATGATAAATAAATACGATTGTAATGAATGTCGCATTATTAACATCTTACAGGGACACACTCGAGTTGAGACAGTGTTGTAAAGATGTGTCTTTACACATGTTATTTGTGATGCAAAAACACGACGGGAAGATTCGATAAAGAATTTTTGTTGTCAGGAACTATGTTTGATTTTACTGTCTGATGTTTACTTAGGGAACGACAGCAGCCTCTTATGTTCATTACATACAGACAGTCTACTTGTTGGTTACCTCACTTGTAGGAAATAGCTGATGATGGCTTATAAAAGTTTTTTATGATCATTTTCAACTTTGCGCTATTTCATACTCAAGGATAATTCAATTTTGTCGTGTTTTTTGTATTACGTCAATGAATAGACTTATATTGAAAGTGAAAAATATTTCATATTATAATTAAAATAATTATTCCAAAAAAAAAATGTGTATATTTGTGCTATTATCGTTCATCTAAATGTTTAAATATGTACTTTTTATATATTTTTTGTGTATATATATGATTTTGCAAGGTTTTTTGCACACAAATTAATTGTAAGTTATTTTTAGTATGTACCTAATGAAGTTTTTATTTTACAATCGTACTATGCTTTTTAACAAAAAGCAAAGAAGAATGATTTTGTTAAAAGTAAACTGTATAGAGTCAAATATTTGCAGAAGTAACAATGTGCATTTGAAATGTAAATTGTGTAAACACAGTTAATCAGATTTATTTACTTCAATAATAAAAGTTACAAAAATATTCTCAAATTGTAAAATGTAATTTTATATAACGCAACACTGAAAACATAGTTCAACTATTAAAATTTCATCTCAAAATTTGTATAATATTAAACAAAAATAGTATAGTAATGAATCGAAAAGACTTTTTGAAATCAGTTTGTTTCTTCAATTTGCATTTCAAATTCACATTATTTTTCATTGTTTTTTTTTCTTGTTTTTGAAGATCCAGTAAATGTCTAAATTGTTAGTTTTTTTCATTTGCTGGTCTAGTTTGTAATTTGTAACATTGCTTGTGCTGTTTGTATGTATATACTTAATATTTAAGTAATTCTGCTAGTTGATTGACTGGTAGAAATAATTTATTTTGCATAGTCCTGCCCAGTGACTAATAATAATACATACATATTATATCATTGCTATGTTATTTAATAATATTGTTTATGTTTTGTTTTATTATTAAACAAAAGAATATTTGTTTCGTAGAACCTGAATCACTCAAAATTCAGTTTTAAGCAGTGATTTAAAAAGAATCCAATAGATGGTGATAGCGTAGATTTAAAATTTCATGTGAAATTATTGCTTGTAAATAACAGTAACTGAATTGATTATTTTGGAAACAACCACATTTTGGAACAAGTTGTATGATATATTGGTTGTTTTAAAAAAAAATGATTAAATTGTATGGTAATGCATGCTATTTTATCTTTATTCTAGTTTTTTTGATATATTTTTACTGTACTAGACAACTCTGCAACAGAAACACGAGACAAATATCTTTTTTCTTTAATAATTCCATTTGTTTTCTACACTTTTGTACATATTGTCCCGGGTATTATATACCTTCATATATTAAGTTATTATTTAGAATAATTTTAGACTAAATGAACTTTAACGTTGCGTTATATTTTATCTTTTTTTCTTCATCATTGAATTAAATAAAAGAAAAGATTTAAAAAAAAATTAACATTGCTGACATCATTATATTTTAGGTTTTAATAAAAACCTAAATTGGTCATTAAAAAAATCACTCTCAACGCAACAACATGTTAGACTTAGCTTCAAATACTAAAATGTTGTGTTACTTTTAATGCTAATATTAATAACGATAACGATAATATTATTTCACATTTCATCAAAATGTTCCACGTTACACCTACACTGAATGTTTTATTCTATTCTGGACATTAGAAAAATCGTGTAACTATTCTGATAAAATCTATAGAATAAGAAATATTCCAAATTAATAAGTATGACTGATAAAATACAGCAGAAGCAGAAGTGTTTAAGTCACCGGACATTCTTTGTCTGTACGATAACATGTTTGATAATATTATGTTATTGTATTGTGTATCAATTAGAGATGCAACGAATATTCGTCAACTATTAGGTATTCTGCCTATTCGGCAACATTTTTACTATTCGGCAGAATACCGAATATTTTGTCTATTATTCAGTATTCTGCCGAATAGTTTAAATGTAAAATTGGAAGGAATTAATAGCTTGTAGATTGTTGCTATTTCATTGTCAGCTGCAGATGCGTAATTATTAATCCTCAAATACCTAATTAATTTATTTAGTTTGTTATTATTAATGTTGGAATACAAAAATTTCGAAAAAAGTACCGCGCTGCAAATCTAGTCTATATGTCTATGATTTACCTACACGAAGATGCGCGGTCGGAAGTACCGCACGTTCTTACCATTGTTTTGCAGAATATTGGCCGAATATTTGGTTATTCGGTACATGATATTGCATAATATTCGGTATTCGGCAAATATAATATTTGTTGCATCTCTAGTATCAATCCAACTCCATGTTTTACAGCAACATTTTATGATGAATATCATCATAAATGCATTTGTGTACATTGTGTGCATTTGTGTACATACACACATATATAATATGTATATGGCTTTAATAAACTTTTAATTATAAAACTTGTTGTCTGTAATGGCAACCTGGTCAGTGAAATGAGACATCGCAATGTAAATATAGTCAAACAATTATATTAATAATTATACCTAATATTATATTTTATTTTAATTGCTATACACTTTGTATGTGGTGCAGTTTTGCAGAATGACATTGTTTATGATCAGTTATTGTTTAAATGTGTAACACTGTTCAAATTTCACACTATTTTGATACTTTTTGCGCTGGTTGTTTCATTAAGGTATTTTGCTATATTTTTGAGTCATGTCCTGCCTTTAAACAACTTTTTTATTCAGGATATCCTGCATTCAAGAATATTATTCATAATATTAATCTAGACTATTTATTCAAAGCTACACTGTTTTGTGATCTCCCATCTCGTGATTTATAATAAGCTTTTTAACCTTGTCATGGATACATTCACACTCTTTAGTGTCCATAATGTAAAAAAATCCGCATCAACGCTACTTTGGATGGTAACGTTTTAAATGTATTTTTTATTACTGGCAATCAAAAATTCCTAATTAAAATTGAAGGCCTAGATTATTATTTTGATACTTCAAACAAAAATTGAATATGAAGTGGAATTTAACAGTGTTTTTTTTATGCATACACTTGCTTAATAATACATGATATTTCTGCAAGATACACATTATTACAATTTATTATAAAGTCAACATGTTAGGTTGTTAATTTAATGTTTTATTTATTAATTTATTTACAGGGATTTAAATTCCTGGTAAAGAGTTAATTGTTTATACATTCATGCAATTTTGCAATATTCATTTAGAACAAAACTATGACTTGTTATAAAAATATATTATAAATACCTATTCAGATGATGCAACGCAATAAAGTCCTTTTTACTACAATATGGAGAAATTCATAAACAATTATTTTTAATTAATGACTTTGCTATTTCATTTTTCATAAAATTATTGATCGATGTCATACCTGATACTCGGTTAAAGTGTCTTAAATTGATTAAATTTTGATTGACTTATGAAAATATCTGCCAAGTATTTTACATTAAAAGTTGGTATCTTGTGTTGGTAAAAAAAAATGGACCTGGTTGTCTATGGAAAACTACTTAGTGGTATACGCTTGTAAATTGAACTATAATATATGCCCTCTGCCGTTGCGCTCCACAAACTTTTTTTTTTTTAAAGGATATATCTGGGTTTTGTTATAAACCCAAATACAACCTTATACACCTTTCACAGTAAGCTAAAAGCTTGTGCCGTGAAAGGGGTGTTTGCCGGCACCTGGGATCGAACCACGGACCCCATGTTCTGAAGGCCGAGACTCTACCTCCAGGCTACCGACGAACTCAATATCTTGATAGTTTCAATTTCGTCCAAATTTTGATGGGTGTGCTTTGTGATATTTTAAATTACCACTATTTTAAGCTATTTCACCTTTTACAGTTATTCAAATATTTTAGTATTACAAGTGATTACAAATTTTCCTTCAATACAGGAATGTAAAATGTAAAACTTGAAAACATTTTTACGGACTGGCAACAATTAAATAATTCTATTTTTAACACCCATTTTTGTATGGGAAATTATTACAAAATTTGACAGTTGGATCGCAAATATCAGATGACTTAACATTGTACAAGCGTACTGTAGCTGCCAATACTAAAGTATTTGAAGTTCTAAATGAATATTACAAACATGCGTTTTGTACTTTTATTTTTTATTTTGGAAATTAATTTTTATTTTTGAACATTGCTCACAAATTATGTTTGATTTTGTTTTATGGCAATTCAAACAAATAATTTTAGTTGTAGTTATATTTAATTATATAAATAACGTTAGCTTTTAACTTTCTATTTTTATGTAAAAAATAAAGTAAGTGAATAGATGTATTAGTATACATTAAAATATTATATATTTGTTTTAATTGGAAGATAATAAATGATTTGTGAAAAAGAAAATATATTTAAAAAAAAAATATATAAAAAAACAAATTATGGAAAATTGCGGAGATGGTGATATATATATTGTAATATATGAAAAAAGATGAAAAAATAAATAAAAAAATGATACTTGAAACACAATTTTATTTTTACCTATACCCTGTTCAATTTACCAGCACTGCAAAATGGCCGTTCAGACTTGTCACTTTGAGTGGTCGCATTAAGAAAAAAATGTGAATGGACGCTACTTCCTGAGTGATCACTTGGAACAAGTGATGAAAGTGATTACCACCCAACATATTTTTGATAAAAGGACTATAAACAAGTTTTTTTCTTTTATTCCTTATATTCTTTATGAATTAGTATCGAATTGCAGAAACATAAACAAAATAGACATGTTGTCATGTGCTTACAAGAATTTTATCAATTAAATTTTATGTTGAAAAACTTATTTTTCATAAAAAATAATTCTTATAAAAACATAATCCCATACAAAATGACCGTGACTATAAAATATATAAATATGACGGTGAAAGAACAAAATGAAAAGTGTGAACTGACATGTTCACTTTAGATCAGTGTTTCTCAACCTTATGCCCCACCATATTAAAAGTCATATACCCATGGAATAATAAATATACTTGACATATGCCCCACCGGTCTCCTTTTTAATTAAACAGTTGGTAATTTTTCAATAATATGTGGAAGTGCAGTGCCCCACCTCTGAGGCGTGATGCCCCACTTGGGAAACACTGATCTAGATGAACTTACCAATATGGATGATCATCCGGAGTAAAACAATGTGAATGCCTCAAAAATATCAAGTTTGTTTGGTAAGTAGGTTTTGATAAAATAATTAAATTTCACATTTTCGTATATTAATTATATATTTCAGACAACGTAACTTAGTTCACAAGTTATTTTTTTTATTAAATTACCTTTTTAATTTCTTTTATAACAAATATATATTCACTGTGTCCGTGTTTAGGTAGTAGAATTCCATATCGAAATGAATAAAACAAGCGTTTTATTCTACTAATGATTTAATTTGTGAGAGAGACGTCTTTCGTCTTATGAGGACATTGTCAATCTCCTCAATTGACAATGTCCTCATAAGACGAAAGACGTCTCTCTCACAAATTAAATCATTAGTAGAATAAAACGCTTGTTTTATTTATTTTGACAAATATATATAATGAATATTGCTCTAATCGTATCCGTAACCAATAAAAATGTTAAATAAACCAAATAGTGCAGATAGATTGTTCGGTAATTCAATAAAATACTCTAATAATTGTCAGATAAGTTGTGTAAAAATCATCTGCTGGCGACATTTAATGTAAAGAATATTACGTTTTCCACTTAGTAAATAAATTTAAGAGATCACAATTTATGAGTATCTTTGAAATGGTCAAAGGACTATTTTAACTAGTGACAATAGTGATTATTGATAAAAGCTATGCCACATGTGACATAATTATGTGATAGTACCCCCTATTCTATTTCATTTTAGTGTGCACTAACTAAAATAGGAACGTTCCAATTTTAGTAAGTGCACATTGGTATTCTATAAACTCTAAAATATCATACAAAATACAAATTTTACTTCAAGTGACCTTAAAATTATTAAATTAAGGAACATCCTTATTTTAGTTTGAAACAATATAGAATAGGGGGTATTATTTTTTTATAGTCCATGTGCAATATTCCTGTCTATCAAAATGTGTTTCATGAAATAATGGTAAATATATTTTTTCTTTCAAAAGCAAGGCTACCGTTACCAAGTGAATTATTAAAAAATACTACATAGGTATTTTGAGCAAATAACATAAGACATGTTATGATTTAAAAAATATCACAAACGATACACAAGGACATTGGAGTAGAGTTCCAATTTACATAATTCTTTCAACTTTCAGTTTTATTTATCACCAAATGCATATTTCAATTCAATATAATGTTGTGACTCCCTGTTACCTACGCATATGCAACTCTCCTCTGTCTTCTGTTCTTCTGATAAGCATAATATTCCTCTCTTTGATCAAAGCCATATTCCTGTGATTTGTGACTAATTTTCTTCTCATGCAATAATTGTTGATTCTTATCTTCACGCTGTTTTTCTTCTCTATATTCCTTCTGTTTGTTAGAGCGGTCTGAAACCAATGCAATAATAATAAAAAATATAAATATGTGTCATTCTTGACATCTCACAATGACATCTTATAAATAAGTCATAAGTTAAAATCTTCTCCCACTCTTTTCCGTAAGTTTTCGAGTGTCCTGTAAAAGGCAGGTGTTCAAAAAATAAAGACATTTTACATCGCAAATTCAGCGATACGGTTTGCCACCAATCCTGAATGAATGTCTTAAATATTTATCGGCACAGAGAAGGTGGCTTGCATGTTAATTGCATGCAGCTAGTCTGCTGGCTACGCCACTAGTGGGTTATGCGGTGATGGTTTAGTAGTAGTAGTAAAAATTCCTCGATTTGGTATTTTTGATCAGCAAGGTCTCATATTCCGAAATCTCATGATTTCCTAGATATTTTACTTCACCTTTAATTTTATTAACAAATTTGAAAATACTATACAAAAATATCTCGTAAAAGAACTTTTTATGCAGTATCCTAGTTTTATGCATTATTCTTATAGAAAATCAATTCATTTAGGCAATAAAATTTAGATATATTCAGCCAATTATTCAATTTTTAATCTTTTATTTGAATATAAAAATATCCCACAGTTACCTGTTTTTAAATTTTTAACTTTTTCAATTTGTTTCGCCATCTCTTCATCGTAGGTTTTCTTTTTAAATAGCAAATATCTACTGGGGACAATAAAAGGAGCTCGCTTATTAAAATCAGTCTCTTTCTCCTGAATAAGAAACAATCTTTCTCTAGAAGGGATATAAACATTAATATTAGAGCCATCTTCAAAGAAATATGTACGTTTTGGATCACCATACTGGCATCCAAAGTCTCTAACATTTACAGTTTTTACTTTAGGAGGTAGAGGAGAATTCTTAACAGGAATATTTTTGGTATGAATCTTCTCTTCGATAGCTCCCTCTTTAAATGTTTCTATGAATGTTTGTGGTTCCTCACTTTGATGAAACTCAGGTGAGTGTGCTCTGTGCATTCGTCTATCATTTATCTTATCCCTCTTTTTATCTTGCCCCTTTAGTTTCTTTATTCTGTGTCCATATCCAGGACAAGATTTTGATCTCACAAAATCCACTTTTTGAGTGAATCTCCTGCCGAAAGATCTCTTAATTTCCATTTCTGATTTTTGTCTTATTATACTTTTCATTTGACTTTGCAATTTTTGTATATTGGTGACATTTTCTGCTATGAAGTTCCTAGGGTTTGCATTTAAATCTGTAATTTTTTAAGTTAAAAAATTAAATAAGACATTTGATTAATGTAACGATAAATCAAAATATAGTAAACAGTAATATTTTGTTAACCCATAATTTTTTTAGTAATTTCTGAAGTCATAACGAGGTTGAACTGTAAATAATTTATTGAAATATTGACACAAAATAAAAATAATTTAGAAATTTATCAATAAATAGAAAGTTCATCAGCTATCAAATATTTTGAATAATGTTCTTCATATTCTTTTATGCATTTTTAATATTCTTTTTTTAATACAACTGTAACTAGAATATAATATTTGCGAAGTTAATATTATAATATTTCCTTTGTAGAAACCTGTTTGTTTTCTTTAAAGTATTAAATTTTATGAGATCAAAAATAGGTCATTTATAATGTATTTGAAGTATAACATAATATAAAAGAACAATTTATTACTTTTATATTTTCGACTAATCTGTTGCATACATTATGTGTACAGTATGTGTTTTTATCATTAGATTACTAATATAGCTGTTAACACTGCGGAATAATTAAAATTGTCAGCTACAAAAGGTGCTGGAAAGAAGATCAAAATGTTAAATCAATAATACATTTTTTTAATAAAATCAAATAGTTTTTTTTAAATTTAATTGTACCGCCCAATTTCGGGTTGGTACTTTGGTAAGTAGATACGGCACTATTTAGGTGGTAGCTGTCGATGATTGTCTATGATACCTTGTCAAATAATTGTCAAACATTTGTAGGTTATGTTTTGTAATGTTTGGGTACGCGCGTACTGTCGTACTATGATATTAATTTTATAATTTTCGCATTATTTTCAAAGCAGTGACATTGTGGTGAGTTTATTTGTGTTTTTAAAACATAATGATGTATAGAGAAAGTTTAATGTATTATTCCAAATCCCTCATTTACATAGCAGCGTCATGTGAAAGTAACAGTAAAATTCCCGGAGTCCCGTCATTACAGTAGTGACGACTACAGAACTTATCTTCCAGATGCGCCTTGTCCGCCCTGTGCTTGAAATATTATTGCGAAACAACGCGATATAAGCATAAAACTAATGTATTTCTAGTGGTTGCTGAAGTGAAATGCATTCACATGGGTATCCCAGTTGTCTGTAGGGCTTAGCATTACCATCAGCCTACCAGTAAAAATCCACACCTGCCTTAAAGTGCCGATACCATGATGCTGCATATATGCATCATTGCACAGAGTTGTATCAACTTTTAATAGAGACAGGTGTGGATGGGATCTCTGCTTAAAATTCAATATCTTAGTTCTGCAGCCTGAAGTATTGGTGCGACCTTTGCTATTTTGACCTCTTAAACTTAACATCAATTTCAGACTTTAACCTTTTTGAAATCTGGGACTAAAAAATAATTAATAACATATTTGGAAATTATGTTCATTCGGTAGTTTTGTTTTGCATGTTATTTGTTTTTTTTTTATATTTCCTCCAAAAATTCTATAACTTGCTGAAAAAATAATAATATATTTTGATTCCAGGTGGCCACACTTGGTGACTGCATACATTGCGTGGTTGCTGTGTGAACAAATTTTGATTCCTTCCATAGTATATTTATTTCTGGAGTTTAACAAGTTTGCACCCAAACCATATCATCACATAATTTCACATGTCAATAGTATTTGTATGAAATACAATGACTGCCCGGTGGTTGTGATATTTGATTGCAGTCTACAAATTAATTTTACAACTTAGATTTAATATATTATAATTACTGATTCAATTATCATTCAATTTATCTATTAAAATGAATGATTCCGATGATGCTATGGGACAAAATGAGAACTCTGTGTCACAAGAAGAATGTGATGAGAGCGATGATGATATGAGCAGTGTGGCTCAGACTAATGGAGCTGTGGGACAGTCGTCTGCAGATGTTTCACAAGATGGTAGCCAGCAGGCGTTTGACAAGGATGAGGATTCTGTAATAGATAATTCTTCAGATTCAGAAGATGTTGGCAAAGAAAATGAGGATGCTGTGAGTGCTATAACAATTTATTCTAATTGCATTTTATCTGTTAGAGCGCAGTGTCCCAAATAAGGGTATAAATGATCATTGGCATGTGTGCTCTTTTATCAAAAATCATCAGGTACCAATATTTTTTGTGCCCTACAAACACCTTTTTAACATGTAGGCCTTTATTTGGGGCACTACTTCAATCACACAGTGATATAAAAATAATACACAGTGGAGAGATTATTGCTTTATGGTGATATCTTCCATTTTGAATGTTTTTTAAATATTCTACAATGCACATCTGTTACTTGATTTTTTTATTAATGACAAACCATACAGAAAAATTCTTTTTGTGGGGGGGTTAACAGCCGTTCTTACCTAAGATACAAATTAGATTTAGCTCTAGTGGTTTCAGGCAACAATTTTTAGTAGGCGCAGAGAAAATTATTCAAATAATTAATGAAATAGCTTTATTAATAAATATAAGCCAAAACTTTATATGCAAAAATATTCATGGGTATAAAAAAATAGTATGTTATCACATATAAATAAAATTTAAGTTGTATTTATTCTATAAATTGAATTTATTTATTTCCTAATTCAAAAACAGAGTGAGTATGGTCTCACATCCGGCTACTAGACACGCCGTGGGCCTTCTGAATCTTAAAATTTGTGAAACTCGCTATATTCTTGATTATTGCACATAATAACGTTATATTATGTAGTAGGCACGGTAAACAACATACCATATTATTATATAAATAAAACAAATGGTTGAATTATAAACATTTTCTATGATTTTTTTGATAATGAAATTTATTTTTGATGTGTATGCAGTTTGTCATAATAATTAAGAAAGTCCAAGGGTTGTAAATAAATAACTCAAAGTGTATTATAAAAATCATGATATTTTAAGAATAATCTTGGTTTTAAAATTTTATTAACACTCTTGTATTATTAAGGATAATTTATTTAAAATAGCACTACTCAACGTATCATCATTGCGACGGTAATCTTCAAAAATTATTTTCACTATATTCCTCGCAGCAAAATAAAACTAAAATGATTAAATCGCATATATAAATGTTCAAAATATTATATTTTTATAAAAAGAAACATACATGTGATCCAGAATTTAAAATATTTAAAAAATAAAATGGTTGTAATTTTGCTAATTCGTTTGCATGAAATCACAAAGAAGGGGTGTAGAGCCCTCTTAACTTCTAAGATTACTGGCTCGTTACCGGACACTATTACTCCAGCATATTACACTAATAATAAATTATCTAATTTGTTAAATAATAAAGATCCCACAGAACCCTTGCAAAAAAATGGAGTGTACACACTTAGGTGTGATGACTGCGATGCTACATATATAGGTATGACCAAAAGAAATTTTAAAACTAGACTTAGAGAGCACGAACTTTGCCTTAAAAATAGTAATTATTCCGAGTTCGCGAATCATATAATTGAATTTGATCACAATTTCGTAAAAACAAATAGTTCCTTTAAATATACAAATATTAATAATTATTTTAAACTATGTTCTTTGGAAACATTAGAAATTAATAAAGCTTTGAATTCAAACGTAAATATTGTAAATAAAGTAATAAATCATTATAAATCACCTCTTCTCACAATGTTTACAATGCCTAATCCTTAACAGGTGCAGCTATTGTTTTCA
The DNA here is from genome assembly GCA_947579605.1 of Athripsodes cinereus. Lineage (NCBI taxonomy): Eukaryota > Metazoa > Arthropoda > Insecta > Trichoptera > Leptoceridae > Athripsodes > Athripsodes cinereus. The sequence continues at coordinate 37,559,307 of OX388305.1, forward strand.
ATTATTTTGTTTTTGTAGATGTTTTAACAAAAATATTAGTCAGTATTATCTCGCTCGTCAATGGTAAAGGTTTACCGAAATCGATCGCGATTTTAAAAAATCAAGTAACGGATGTGCATTGTAGAATATTTAAAAAACATTCAAAATGTCTCGTAACTGTTACATAGTTAATCCTTCTAAAATAACTGATAGTGATATCTTCCATCTAACCACAGAATATTTCATTCTTATAATGTGTGGCAAACAACACAGATAAAACAGGGTACTGAAAAATTGTAACTATATTTTCATTCCTTATTTTAACTAATGTAGAGTAGAGCTTTCATATCAACATACTTAATAGTGGCAATATTTTATTCCTATATTTTTGTATTTAAAATAAATTATTCTCTTTGTAGGAGAGCGTATCAGATTCCAGTGATGACTCCTCAGAAGAAGAAGACGAAGTTGAAGGAGAAAGTAAAACCAATGACAATGCAGAGGATGATGCCGTCAGTCTGCCAGATTCTGATTCAGAAGATACGTCACAAGACGCAGACACAAATGATGGACAAAAGAAAGTCACCAATGTTATATATGTTGGAGACAATACTAATTGGTTAGGGAAGAGTATTGATAATTCCCCAACAGTACTATCAGATTCAGACGACTATGAAGATGATGAAGATACTGTAGAGACAGGTCAGAGTGATAATGCTGCTCTGAAATATTTAAATATCAACAAAGAACTGACAGTAGAGGGATTAAACAACAAGAAGAAACCCATGATAGTGGATACAAGAAGTCTTGCCAAACCTACAGGAATTAACACACAAAACTTATCAGGTGTCACTATACAAAAACAAGTGAACAGCAACTCAGATATCAACAATAAAATAAAATCCAACAGTCAACACCCTACTCTTGAGGCTATATATTCAAATATAGCAGCGAGAGGAATAACACTTACACCTGTGCCTAAACAAAAAAGTTCAACCCTTTCCACACACGGGAGTATTGAGAGCCGACCTGCAGCTGCCACAACTCCACCAACAAATCAAAATCAGCAAATCATCTTATCCTCTCTGACTGATGATATGTTTGTAGTAGAGGCTCCTTCATTTATTGTTCCTTATGTATACGAAAAACCCTCAATCACGGCATTTAGAGAATATGTAGATGCTCTGAAAGAGGAGTTAGCATCCCAGAGTGAACTTGATACTCAGGGTGTAGATGATTTTGATGTTAATATAGATTTGTCTTCATTGAAAGACTTGGAATTGGCAGCGCAGCAAGATGCTGTTTCTAAGAAGAGAAGGTCTAAAAAAAGTAAGTAAATAGTGAACTTATGTAAGGAAGTGTTGATTATTAAACTGCTTGATTAAGACATTAATTTTTTTATATTACGTTATTTAATTTGTTTCTTACGTGCAGCTGGTCTGCTGGCTACCCCACTTGTGGGATATGCCGTGATGGTATAGATAGATAGATAGATAATTTGTTAAGTCTTTTATAATTATATTTTGTCATACTTCACCGATAAATGGAAGTCCCCAGACTTCTGTATTATCTGAGTGTTCGGGGAGTCTTCTTCAGTGCCCTGTTTTACAAATAATATTTTCGTTTGTTACAGATACAGATGAAGACTATTCGTGGGATGGTAAATCATCCGATTCTGAAGACTTGTCGGACGATGACAAACCAAAAACTGTTGTCATAAAACCAAATGAGATTGCTAATTCAGCAAGCAAAACAACTACAGATAATAATAAACAATCAGTTGACAATTATTTTGTGAAACCTCTAGGGTCATTCTTTATGAATATTGGAATGAATTTGGTTCAGGAACACGTACAAAGAGATTTGTTAAAACAACAAAAACGGAAACTTTATAAAGAAAACCGCACCGGGGAAGGAGATCCTAAATTAACAGAAGCGGCCATCACGTCACTAACCAAAAACATTGAGTCGAGTAGCAAGAAAAATGAATTATACAAACATGAAATGAAAAAGTGCTTGTTCTGTTCCTTTCAAAGTGAATCAATGTTGGTTGTTTCGCATCATCTAGAGACTCCACACATGAAGAGTAATTTGTACAAATGTAACTTTTGTGAATTTGAAATTAAGAGCCCGCACGATATTCTATATCATATGGAAGCTGAGCATAACATCAGGGGGCGTTTGGAGAGGGCTCCGTCATATCACCCGTGTGCCAACTGTCCGTTTGAGGATAATGGTAAATCTAAGTTGGCCCGACATTTGATAGCATGTGCTAAGAAGTTTAAACCGGATTATAACCTCGCTCCTCCTGTTGAATGGGAACCTCCGGCTAAAATTCCAAAGGTATACATTTTTATTACATACATTAGCTGGTAAAGTATTCTTAATTTCGCTATTAATGATCAGTATTTGTAATGTACTATATAACCAATCAATTTTCTCCATCCGTAGAAACCCTTGTAATAAGCGAGATAGTTAAATATTTCTTCAGGTTTACACCATCCTTATTATGTTGTCTGGTTATCGAGATCTCTGTGTAGGTGTTGGAGTTTGTCTCTTGAGCTTTTGGTTAGTGTGCTGTCGCAGACTTCAAACTCAACTTTTAATTGGGAGATACTGGGTTCAAATTCTGCCGCTGCCAACCTATTCCACCTTCTGTTACAAAGTATATATGTTGAATTCATCTTTCATTAAAAAATATATTATTTTGTTTTCAGGTTACTGGAGTTCGTGGAGCACGTGGATATCAACCTATTGCGGCCAAACCACCTCCCACATTAATGAAACCCAATGCGATGCCCCAAATACTTCCCAATGCAGGAGCACGTAAGCCTGCATTTGTACCAATGGCTCAGAGGCCTATCCAGGGTGCTCCTCTCTTCAAGGGAGGTGCTATGTACAGGAATCACCAGCAAATCCTGCCAAACAGTGACTACAAATTATTACAGGTAAACATCTTAGATTATGTAATATAATATAGCTGAGTGACTCCCACTCTTTTCTAATAGTTTTTAAGTATTTCACCACAGGGAATGCAAAGTCACGGGGGCTGTCATTGTGTATTCACAACATTAACATTAATAATACTAAATATATTTATATGTATAGATAAATAATTTTTTTTGCAAAAAAAAATGTGCTCTAAATTCAACTTTTGTAGTTTTGCTCTGACATAAAATTATTATCTTCTCTAACCACTGTATTGTTATTTCAGGGTGGTCAGACGACTATAAGACTGGAATCGGGTAAGGGTTCTGCTAAGCCTGTACAGCACCACCCCTCTATATCTATCACACCTTTACCTCGCGCTGCACCCCAGCCAATTGCACCATCTCACTTGTCCGCCTCATCATCCTCTTCTAAAGCCACATTCGTCATCTGTGAGATCTGCGATGGATACATCAAGGATCTAGAACAGCTTCGGAATCATATGATGTGGATCCATAAGGTGAAGATACATCCTAAGATGATCTATAACAGGCCTCCGCTCAACTGTCAAAAATGTCAATTCAGGTTAGTATCTCTACTATTTTTTCTCAAGCATCTGTTATTTATTTTTAGTATTGTAGATTAAAAAACTACATTTTACACTACTCGTGGCTGACGTTTTTAATTCATAAAAGTTTGAAAATTAATTGGAAGAAATAAAAGAAAAAGTAAGAGAATTATTTTATTCTTTTTGCACATTGTCAGTTACATAACAAAATCAACAAATCATTCTACTAAAAAAATGTGATAGGCAGTGATGAGATAATCACCATAATATTGTGATAGGCAGTGATGAGATAATCACCATAATATTGTGATAGGCAGTGATGAGATAATCACCATAATATTGTGATAGGCAGTGATGAGATAATCACCATAATATTGTGATAGGCAGTGATGAGATAATCACCATAATATTGTGATAGGCAGTGATGAGATAATCACCATAATATTGTGATAGGCAGTGATGAGATAATCACCATAATATTGTGATACGCAGTGATGAGATAATCACCATAATATTGTGATAGGCAGTGATGAGATAATCACCATAATATTGTGATAGGCAGTGATGAGATAATCACCATAATATTGTGATAGGCAGTGATGAGATAATAACCATAATATTGTGATAGGCAGTGATGAGATAATCACCATAATATTGTGATAGGCAGTGATGAGATAATCACCGTAATATTGATTTGTTCCATCTAACCATCAATACAGTTACACATGGAGATTTTTTTATATTTGTCCAGTAAACAATTGAACACTTTATCACTGTAATATATGTAGTGATTTATTATCTGACTACAAATTACTACCACAATTTTGAATGTGGTTATAATATGGATTACTTAAACTATAACATGTGTTGGGGGTGTATTTGTGTGGTTGCAGGTTCTTTACAGACCAGGGTCTAGAGAGGCACCTGCTGGGCTCTCATGGCTTGGTAACCAGCTCTATGCAAGAGGCAGCCAACAAGAGCAAGGATGCAGGCAGGTGTCCCGCATGTGGCAAAGTACGTTAACATTATTTTTTCAGACAATCTCTATAAACTTTGTACTATTTCTGTGTCTTCAATTCAGTGATGCATGTGCTACAAACAAACTTTTCGACAATGTAATATAATATTATGGTACATTGTGGAAAAGCTCATCTGAAGTCGATCGCCAAATGCAATTTGTCTAGGGCTGCTGGGTTTGTATTTAGAATTAGAATTGAATTAGTATTTTTTTCCACTGTTCTCATGAATGAATTTCTTACGTAAAACTTTTTTCTTTCAGGTGTTCCAATGGAAGTTACTAAACCACGTTGCTCGGGACCACAACATGACGCTGAAGCCTGCGTACCTGTCTTATAAGTGCACCGTGTGCACGGCCACATTTGGAATGTACAAACTGTTTGAGAACCACGTATACTCGGCCCACAGTGGTGTAGCGCGGCGTGTCACCTAGACAAATAAATAAACCTTCTTTTTATTACAATTACATATTATACATCAACAAGCACTGTTATAATTAATAATTAAAATTAATAACACAAAGATGTGGAAATTCAAAGATAACATGATCAATGATTTAAATAGTTAAACTCGCACATTTTATTTAAACCTGGCATATTGATAATATCTAGTATTAGAATTATTACAGTCAGAGAGTATCAAAATAAATCACAGTCAGGAATAATTTTAGTGAGACATAATTATTATTATTATAAAAACATCACCCTGCACTGAGACCATAACAGCTTTTGGGCAAGGCGGTCTCAGCAGGAAAAATGAAAAAACAAAAGAAAAAAAAACAAAGAAATGCCAAGTCAAGAAAAAAAAAGATTTCATCAAAAAGAGACAATCAAAGTAGAATCTCTATCCTGGCAATAAAGTCAATGTATGTTATGTTGAAAATATCGACATGAACATTCAAATCATTAAAACAATTTTATAGCCTTGCCGACAGGAGAGTTTGGTATTATGTTTGTTCTGCTACCAGGGGAGTAAAAAATGCTGTCGAATACGATTGAATGATACTGGGACGTAGATACAAAACTCACTCAAAATCATTGGATATAATGTTGATACGACAATAATCTCTATTACTTAGTTAGATACTGAGTATAAGTGATATTTTCTTGGAGCAATGCTACTGATGATGCTAACTTTCAGTGATGTAATTACACCATGACATAAATATATGGATTTAGGTATTTACTCCACTAATGAAACTTGTTATAATTATTGCCATCTGCGTCTGCTTATTTTGTATTTGTCAGACTTACTGTAATTAAATCTTCAAGTGAACTCTTCATTGAATGTAACAAACAATAAAAGTGTAGCAATTGGAACAGAAGTGTGCAGTAATTTTTTTTTTTTTCATTGACGTGTTTGTACTATGAAACATCTTTGTAATTTCCACATTTCTTTTGTCATTTGTAAATATGAATTTATATATTGTACACCCTCGTCCTTGTGGAGTTATAAGCAGAGAGAAATTATTTTCCTCATTTTGTATGTATGTATATAAAATTGATTATTAATTTCCTCATAATTGTATGAATCGTAATTAATTTAACATGGTGCATCAGTGACTGACAAGAAAACATTACATTGCAGTTGCGTATCAGTATGTTGAAAGGAAACAGCATTATTCACTGTGTCTGTGTTTAGGTAGTAGAATTCCATAGCGAAATAAATAAAACAAGTGTTTCATTCTACTATTTGATTATATTATTATACTATACTAGAGAGATGTCTTTCGTCTTGTTAGGACATTATCAATCTGATTTTAAACTACAAATGTATTCACATACATAAAAACAATAGTTTACAATAACAATGAAAATAAACAAATTACAATATAATATTAAAATGTTTTGTAAATTTTAATGCTATATGTACTTTGTTTATTTTTATTGTTATTATATATTGTTTTTATGTATATGAATACATTTATATTTTAAAATCAGATTGACATTAGGAAATAACATCAAATACCAGTGAATAGTATAAACAGTGATTTTAATGTCGTAATGAACGATTCTTTTAGTACATATCAAAATAAAAAAGTATCATATGATTCTTTTATAATATGCAATCACTATATCACATTGGATAATAATTAAAGCTAGTCTTTTGACTTCTTAGATCATTGTCAATCTTGAAAACTATCCCACTCAGAAGGTATGTTTCGATTGGTTAATTTATGAAATTCTGTTACTCGTGCACCAACACAATGAATTACAATATCACATATTTTTTTAAAACATATTTCTCCACTGTCCTTATAATCCACAGGTCATGGCAAACCTCAAAATTTAGTTAGTAAGGTAAATGTAACGTGTAGTAAGTAGTTAATGATAATTATAATGTAACTTTGAAGATTCATAGATGATAATAATAATAATGTATTATTCCAGAACATATTTATTTTATATAATGTAGCGTGTCTTTTTCTTTCATTCAATAAATACATATAACAAATACGCAAATCAAATTTTATGAATTTGAGACTAAGACAATAAATAAACTATTTTCAATGCAGTTACTAATTTATATTTTGCCTTCACCTAATTACTGAGAAATAAAAAAATTATATGATCTTAAAATGCTGTTTCAAATATTTATATAATTATCTTTTGTTCTATACTACATACTTGAAATGAGAACCAACTAAAAATTAAGAACAACTTATTAAGTTTTATTATAATGACAATGAGTTAAGCAATACAAATTGTTGTATTGTAATCAAATTTGTGAATAAATGGTTATTTTAGATTTTTCATGTATTTTTTTTATGTCAGTACAATTCTTCGATCGGAGAGGGAACTACACTACATAAATTTTTGTAAAGATTTACTTACTGCTGTTGAATTCAAGGCAGTCATTCTTCAATTTGCATAATTTTGGAAAATATTCAACTATTCATGCATCAAGAGATAAGGGTGTAATACGCACTGTTTAGATACCAGCATTGTGCCTCAGGTATGTGTGACTTCGTATCGAAACTGTACATACACATTCGCAGTAAATTATCAGTAGGGTCCATACTAACATTGGTTTTCTCCACTATATTTCACACAAACTTTGTAAGATTTGACTATTCTGGAAAGAGCAGTTTTGTAGTACTCAATATAAAGAAAATTTATTATTTGGATATTTGTCTACTCATTTCCGTATTTAAGAATGTGACTAAGATTATTTTATAAATTCATTTGAATATCTCCATGCTGTTTATGTTCAAAGTATTGTTAAGTTTTGATATATTATCTGAACATGGAACAACACAAATGTTTAAAAATCAACTGCACAAAACATATTCTTGTTTTCTACTTGTGCATCTTGCCTTGTGCTGTGATTTAGACATGGACACAGTAATTATTTAATTCCTGTTACTTGGCAAGTTGTTTTCTTTTTTATTTAATATTACAAAGTGATGTCAATGTAGCAACAGGTGTTATTATCGTATTGATTATTGAATCAATTGTTTTATTTTAATTGTTAATATCAATCTAAAAAACAATTTTTATTTGTATCTAGTAGATTACCTACCCATTGTAATGTTTCCCTTTTTATATATTGTATGTTCATTTTATTGGTAAGGGTGTATTGTTAATCTGTTATTTATATTATCAATAAAATAAAATAATAAATAAAACACACAACTCTTAAGTATATTTCAATTTATTTATTCCTTTTATTTAAACAATTGAGAGCATACTCGTGCCTTTGATACATTTTCTAATTACACATACATATTTGCAAACATGTACAATAGCACAATAATATTTACTTCTTCATATCATAACAACATAACAAATTTGACACTCTCCACTATAAGTTATGGAATGTCCACTCGCTCTAATAAGTTATATCAGTGGTGCCTTCTATAGAGAAGACTCGAGTGTGCAGGTTGGACCAATACACATCCACCACATCAGCAAACTTATTCTCAAAATGCTGGAGCACATTGAGAACTGAGTTATCTCTATACCTGGTGGCTGAATATTCCTGTATATAAATTTAATTATCATTTCCTTTTTATTAATTTTATAACAAAATATAAATTCTCTTTGGTGTGCAGCAGTACAATACAGGAACAAACCTCAATAATAAATTTATTGAGTACAGCTCACAGAAGTAGTCACCTCATACAAGGTTTTTTTTTTCTTTTTTCCTCCATCCAAAGACCTTGCCCACCTCGACTTCCAGATGTAGTCCATTGTGGGATTTAGTCCTTAGATGTCTTCCCACAGACCTAAAACCTGAAAGAAATTCAAAATTTTGTGTGGGTTAGTTCCTTTGATCTGTTCTTGATCAGGAAAGTGTGAGCCAATTATTTTGGCTCTTGTTTGCATAATAGGTTCACATTCTGTGAGTAGATGCAAAGGAGTTTCATGTTCGTTCATGCAGAATCTGCACAGATACATGTCTGTTAGTTTCATTATACATAAGTGTTTATTGAGTCTACAGTGTCCCGTTAGTACTCTGGTGAGAATTCTTAGGTTCTCTTTATTAAGTTCGAGAAAGTCTCTACTTTTCTTTGATGAGAAACCTTTAATCAGGGTTTTCGCATGTTTCTGTCCTGGTATTGTTAACCAGTTATTAATAGCTTTTTCTTGAATTCTCCCATAGAGTGCCGTTTTTAAAGTGCTATTTGTAATGGGGCAGTGAGGCTCTGGTCCATAGGTCAGCATGTCAGCCCCCTTGTTGGCCATTTTATCCGCCTCTTCATTACCCTCATAGTTACCTCATAAGCACCCATCTTAATACAATTTTATTGTTATTTTCTATTGATAATTTGTTCAATGCATTGATACAGTTTTGAACTGTAACAGAGTTTACTTTACAGGAGTCTAGTGCTTTAAGTGCAGCTTGACTGTCTGAGTAAATGTTATACAAGGTTATTTGCAAGGAGGGGCAACAAGTTCAGAAGCTGATTTCTATGGCGGGGCAGCTGCTTATTTCAGTTCTATTTCTCTCATACTTTTAGAGACTTTATAGTCTCTTAAAGCTTCACCTGATCCTACATACACCTGAGTATAGTGCTATAATAATTGATCGTGTTTTTTATTATCTTTTGCATGTGTTAATTTGTGCCTCTTTAAATTATGATGTCTTTTAGCTGAATAGGAACATAAATCACACTTGTAAGGTTTAACATCAGAGTGAACTGCCTCATGTGTATGCAACAAACTTATAGTACGAAATGCTAAATCACAAGACTTACAAGGAAATGGTTTCTCTCCAGTGTGAACACGCATGTGAGGTTTGACTGACCCTGATTCTGTGAAACGTCTGTTGCAAATAGGACAACTAAATGGGCGTATACCTAAATGAATACGTCTATGTGCCTGTAAATTATATTTTAATCTGAATGCTTTACCACAAATATCACATACGTGATTCTTCTCTCCAGTGTGAATTAGAATGTGTTTAATTAATGCTCTTTTGACAAAAAATTTCTTACTGCAGTATGCACACTCAAACATACGCACATCATGTGTCTTTAAATGAGCTCTCAAGCCACCGATTGAATGATAGCTCTTTCCACATTGATCACAAATAAAAGGTCGTTCTCCAGTGTGATTGTTCATATGTGTTACAAGTTGATGTTTTTCCCTGAATGATTTGTGACACTCAGTACAAGTATGACGATACACATTTGAGTGATGACGCTGATGTTCCTTCAATTTTGCTGCTGTTGGATAAATCCTTCTGCATGTTTTACAGACAAAATCTTTGGTTATTGAATCATCAGATTTGACATTAATATCTTTTGATGTTTTATTTTTATTATACTTTCTTCTTCCCTTCTTATCACTTTTTCTAACACCTTCTTGCTTCTCTCCATTGTTACATTTAGTTATTGCCTTTTCACTGTCGACTGTAAGTTTGCTGTTGCAGATATATTCTTCATGTTTGTGTAACTGCAGTTTGTTATCAATGTCTTCTAAATTATTATTACAATTTATATCTCCTAAAAACAAAACACATTTATAATAATAAGTAATAAATCGCATAGATATTTTAACTTACATAAAGAAAATATTCTTCATTCACTTCTGAAAAACAGAAAAGAAATAATCAAATATTTTATTTATTTATTTATTCTTCATCATTACAAAACATTTGAAAATACATATGGACAGAAATAATACACACAATCACAAAGCAAAGACAATGCATCATCCTACTCAACCCGCACTCATGATTTAACCCTTTGCTATATAATACCAAGCCCACAAGTTTGTCATTCACTACAAGAGTTATACAAAAAATGAAAAAAGAAAAAACAACAAAACACCAATCCAACATGCATAAAAGGCGGCCAGAACAGATAATGTGACTGCACATGCGCGCCGGAACAAGCATGTTAATCGGGACTATGCAGTCTTAACCCGCAGCAACCTCACTAGGCGAGTGATATATATAAATATACACTGTCTGACTGCTTTTTTGTGTAAACAGCTACGCATTTAACTGTAATATGTATTCATTTTTTATAGCGTTATATTGTATATATAATATTTCAATATGGATTTGAGAAGTCTGCACATCCTACCTTCTAGTCTGGAGTAAAGATAAAATAAAAATAAATACATAATTATATAATGTATAATATCAAAATTATTAAATGCATTGGCTATTTTTATAGGTTTTTGTATATTTTTAAAAGTCTTCAGCATGTTTTAATGAAAATATCATATTAATTTACATACATGCATACATACCATCAAGCCGCTTCACTCGTGGGGTAGGTAGAAAGGAACGAGCTTCACTTCCTTTTATCCTTGCATACCTCTTTCGCTTTCGTCACTGTTATACAATTCCTCGTGCATGCTCTCCTGTTCAATGTGCACAACACATGACCGTCTTGTAGGATTTGATTTAAATGATCTTGCCAATTGATCCTTGGACGTCCACGTCTCCGTGCACCATACCTCTCAGCCAGATATATATTCTTGGTCATTCTGTCCTCATTCATTCTTTCCACAAAAAACTTAGAACTCAGCTGATCTACATGGCATATTCATGTGTTATATAATATATTTTTAATATTTATTTTCATATTTGCATGCATGTTTTGGCCTGTAGTATATAATTCTGTCTCTGAATATAAATAATAAACTAACCATCATCGATCTCATTGAATTCAATAATCCCATCAGTAACATGATCCTCGAAAGTAACATCAGTTTTGTAATCTATCAAAGGCATGTTATATTCATCTACATTACAATTACGATGCTCACTCAGTGAAAGTGGATTTGTAACATAATTCATCTCTTTCTTCTCAATTTCTATATTATAACACTTCTCCCCATCAGTATCAGACTTCAAATCAACTTTAACATCTTCAAATGCTTTGCTATTATCACTGGAATATATTGTATTGTTCTCCGTACAGCACACATCTATACTTATAATGTTTGATATATTATTTTGTTTCATCTTTATTTGTCTATGTTGCCATTGTAACAACTTTATACATTCTGCTTTGTCCTGAAACATTGTGATAGTGATCAACTGTACAGTAAAATAACAACATTATTAAATATGTATGTATACTTGTATCTATAATATGATTATAAAACAATAATTACCTTATTCACTCTACTCTTAACTCTCTTGTGGTATTCTTTCAACATTTTCTCAGCATTACTGCACGTTTTTTGGAATACTTCAAACTTTTTCAACATATTGATGCATTCATAACACAAAAATAGTTGATATTTTAGAGAAATCTATTGAATAATAAACAAAAATGAGATTTGCCTTTTCAATGTGTAATCAATTTTGCTATTAAGTAATAAATTGATAACGTCTCACCTTAATGTTGGATAAAGCGATAAAGGATTTTTTTAGATTTCTATCCGATATTGAATTAAGTTTAATTTCTGTTGCTAAACATGCTTGACAAATCTCCAAATCCATTTCTTTCTGGTTGTTTACCTTACCATGCATTTTATTTTAAATGTATTTATAAGTTGAAAACCAAGCAAAATTATAATATCACATTAGTAAATAAATAACAGACATTTTACTGAGACTGCTTTAACTAACTGCAATCTCTTTATAAATTAAGAAATTAAAAAAAGATTTACTAACAAGAAACCAGAAAACAAAACTTTAATAACATTGGTCATTGACATTTTGAATAATATATACCAGTATTCCCCAAACTATAGGTCGCAGTGGTCTCGAACCTACCAATTTTTCGGTACTATACCGAAAGGGCTGTGTCCTACCGAAACGCCCTAGTTTCATGAGTGAAAATTGTTTTTTTTACATACCTAATACAAATATAACAACTTTAGTGGGCAGCTCTACCGATCTTGCACAATGACATTTGAGCACTGAATTAGGTAACAATCCAATAGTGGGTCTCGAGCGAATACTGAGTGGGCTCTAATACGTGGTAAAAAAAAATATTAACGTATGTCTATGTTTATAACGGGTTCCCGTTTCATGACAGTTGAAATCTTGGTTGTTGGTTTGTTGCCGTAATAAAAAAAAAACTCCCTATATCCTTTACCATAACATTTTTAACTAAGTATATTAAACACTCCGTAGTCCACTCCTCGGCATCCCTCATTTTGAAAACAACATCATAATGCTTATAATTTGTTGCCTTCTTTCTCGACAGCTAAAAGATGGGTCCCAAGATTGGAAATTTTTAATAGATTGGTCGGAGCCCAGTCTACTTTGAGAACCACTGATCTATATATTATCTCATGCTATAGTGATGTTAATTAGGTACCTATCTGCTACTATGTAATCGCTACTTTTGAGTAGTGGATAAAAGTATCCGTTATTTGGTCTGCAACGAGTTTGGATTTTCTTCACCATTCCTCCCTATTCTCTGCTGGTCTCTTTGATTATTTTTATTTTTTATTTTCTTTACGTATGTGCCACAGTTAATATTCTTCTTCACGTGATCCATAAAGGTGTCTCTTGGTCATCAGCCTCTACCATTTCTGCCTTCGATTTTGCCAACACCAACAGCTATACAGCGACAACCAATGGGTCTCGAGCGTTGCCCGTTCGGTATATATATATTATAATAAGTTACAATCCATTGGATTGGTCTGCAACGAGTTTGGTTTTTCTTCTCCATTCGTCTCTATTCTCAGCCAGTCTTTTCAGCTCTACGTATGAGCCACTGTTCATGTCCCACTTCAGTTGGTCCATATACGCGTCTCTTGGTCGGCCTCTGCCATTTGTCCCCTCGGTCTTACCCTCCGCGATGGCGATGAGTAGTCCTGGGTGCCTGAGTTTGTGGCCAATCCAGTTAGCTCGTTGTTGGCCGATTCTCTTAAGAAGTTGCCTTTTTTCGCCTACCCTGGTTAATACTTCTTCGTTTTCGACGTGTTCCGACCAATGGATCTTAAGCATGCGTCTGTAGCACCACATCTCAAAGGCCGCCAACCGTCCGCTTTCACTCTTGCTGATGGTCCACGTCTCACAACCATAAAGCAGAATGCTCCATACAAAGGCTTTAGTAAAGTTCTTTCTTACGTTTAAATCAATATTTGGGGATTCCAATATCTTCGATTTTTTGTTAAAGGCAATCCTTGCCTGGTTTATTCTGCTCACAATTTCCGATTTGGAGCGTCCATCCTGGTTTATCGGTATACCAAAAGCAAAAAACGAACACGTAATAACGGATTATGTACAGGAATGACATCACTAGCAATCTGTCAAAATTAGTATTGGTAAATCCAGTTCTTTCTCAGGAATCGGTACTTGAGACATCGTTCTTCAAAACAATTCGTTCTTAACATTCGTTCTCGTTCGTGGAATTTGTCACGCGATTTTCACCTTAGTCTCTTTGAAAATAAAGTATTTTAAAGGCCTTTTTCCCAAAAGACGACACGAAGATTTAAATCCTTAAATCTCGTTTGTGATATATGTCACGCGATTTTAAACCTTAGTCTCTTTGAAAATAGAGTATTCTAATGGTATTTTTACCAAAAAACTTCACAAAGATTTAAATCTTTGAATCATGTTTGTTACATTTGACACGCGATATAAAACCTTAATTCCTTTGAAAATAGAATACTCCAATGGCGTTTTTTCCAAAATAATAACACGTAGATTTAAATCCAAGAATCTCGTTCTCAACGTTTGACACGCAATATGAAACCTTAGTATCTTTGAAAATAGAGTATCTTAAGGTTTTTTTTCCAAAAAAAACACACACACGAAGATTTAAATCTCGTTCGTGTTTATTTGCCACGCGATGTTAAACCTTAGTTTCTTTGAAAATATAGTACTTTAATGTAATTTTTCCCAAAAGAACGAAAAAGACCGAACAGATTTGGCATTGAGGATTTAGTTCTTCGAGTTAAGTTGAAGAACGAATACATAAGAACGAATAGTCAGATTCTGAACAATACTAGTCAAAATTTACTTACAGTTCTGCGGATTGTATAGGATTTTCATTGTACATATATTTCAATTCCCAATTTATGAAGAGATTTGTATACATAAAAGCATCTTAATAAAATCTAAATTATCAAACTTATGAAGAAACATCGTGTTGTGTTTTTGTGCAATATATAAGTTCACATTTAATGTGAATTCAACATAAGTTTAACCACAGAAAGAAATGGATTTGGAAATTTGCAAAGGATGTCTAGCTACAGAAATAAAAATTGATTTGATATCTGATAAAAATCTAAAGAAATCCTTTATTACTTTATCCAACATTAAGGTGAGGTTTTACCAATTAACTAATCAAAAATAACATTGGTTATACATTTATTTATTTAAAGCCAATGATATACTTTAGATAATACATATGAGCACAAACAATAATATTGTGTACGATAATATATATTATGTAATTTTATATTATAAGCAAATCTTAATTGTGCTTATTTCCAACAGATTTCCCCAAAGTATCGACTATTTTTATGTTATGAATGCATCAATATGTTGAAAAAGTTTGAAGTATTCCAAAAAACGTGCAGCAATGCTGAAAAAATGTTGAAAGAATACCACAAGAGAGTTAAGAGTAGAGTGAATAAGGTAATTATACTTTATAATCTTTGTTTTATAATACTATTAGAGATACAAGTCTACATTGTTAAAAAAGATGAGTAAAAAATGTAAAGTTGTAATATGCCTAGTACCTACTATGTATTTATAATTTGTATGACGTTGTATGTATGTGTACATATTTAATACTGTTGGTATTTTACTGTGCAGTTGATCACTATCACAATGTATTAATTGTGTCGGTGCACACGTAGTAGAATTCCATAATAATGCAATTTGAAACAAGTGTTCCTTTCTACTATTGTTTGTTAATTCGCAGAGAGACGTCTTTCGACTTATAAGGTCATTATCAATCTCGATTGAGAGACACTTGTTTCAAATTGCATTACTATCACAATGTTTCAGGACAAAGCAGAATGTATAAAGTTGTTACAATGGCAACATAGACAAATAAAGAAGAAACAAAATAATATATCAAATATTATAAGTATAGATGTGTGCTGTACAGAGAACAATACAATATATTCCAGTGATAATAGCAAAGCATTTGAAGATGTTAAAGTTGATTTGAAGTCTGATACTGATGGGGAGAAGTGTTATAATATAGAAATTGAGAAGGAAGAGATGAATTGTGTTACAAATCCACTTTCACTGAGTGAGCATCGTAATTGTAATGTAGATGAATATAACATGCCTTTGATAGATTACAATGCATCCCATACGACAAGACATAGAGTCAGTATCAAAACTGAAGATACTTCCGATGATTTTATTGCCGATCCTCTTGTTAAATACAATGAGGATGATGATGGTAGGTATATATATTTATTAAGGGTGCGCGAAGGGAAAAAGGGGAAGAGTTGACTTATCCCCAAATCGATTTTTTTTTTTTATTTTTTTTTATTTAATGAAAAATAGTACATTGAATAATATAAACATCTTATGATAATGAGTCACGCCAAATCTAAAAGATTTGTCGGCGTGTTCTCTTATAACATACTTTATACATATATTGACCTAATACGACATTAACCTAAATACAAAAATAATTATTAGTTATATATAAATCCACACTTTATTAACCATTCCTTGACTAATTTTTTTGCAATATTTTTACTCTTGCATTTCTTAATAGATACCGGCATCATATTAAGTATTTTTGGCACGTTATATTCAAATGTTCTTTTTCCGTATTTATTATTGAATTTAGGGACTACATATCCTTCATTAAATTTAAATCTTGTGTGATGCATATGTCGAGGTTTTTCTTTATATTCGGTTTTTGAAAACTGGTCAAGGACAACTCTCTGCCAAAACAAGCCTTTAGCAGATAATACATTTAACTTTTTGAAATACAGAGAAATATTATTTCGCGCCGCGTTGCAAATTTATTTTTTTACTATAAGTCTTAATATCGATTTTTGTGCGAACATTACCCTTTTCAAATTAGAATTAGTACAATTGCCCCAGCTACCAATACCATATCTGATTAAAGATTCTGCCAAAGACTTGTACACAGTAACAAGTGTGGACCTCGGTACAAAATATTTTATCTTAAATAACATACATGCTATAGTTCTTAATCGCTTACAAATAATATTTACATGCTGATCCCACTTAAATCTATCGTCTATAGTTACACCTAGATATACAAATTTATTTACATTATCAAGACATGGACAATCACAAGATATGGGGAGCTCAACATTTTTATGTATACACACATAACTATGCGAAACGATCTTCGGTGCCACACCAGCCGTCGCAATACTTGGAGATCTGACATGCATTAGTTTGGTCTTTTTTGCGTTGATAATTAAACCATAGTCATGTGACCACCTAACTAATCTATCGTAGTCGTACTGCAATAATCTGCGAGCCTCCATCTCGTCATGATGTGACACCACAAGAGCCGTATCATCCGCATAAACAAAATATTTACAGTATCGGAATAATGTCTTCATACATGAGACAAAAATTATGTACAGTGTAGGTCCCAAAATTGAGCCCTGTGGTACACCTGTCAAAATACTTTTCCTGTCACTAAGATAATTACATATTTTAATACTTATTTTTCTATTATTTAGGTAATCCCGGAAAAGCTGCAGGACAGTACCTCTTATTCCAATGCGTTCTAAAATATTAGACATTTTATCATGGTTTATTGTATCAAAAGCTTTCGAATTGTCAACGAAAAGCACCAGAACATGTTTTCTATTATTCAATTCTGAATTAATGCAACTTGAAAACTGACCGAGTAAGGTTTCAGTGCTTTTGTTTTCCTGGAATCCATGTTGTGAAGGATCCATTAGATCATGTTCCTTTAAATATGAACCAAGCCTCTGCAACAAATATTTTTCCATAATCTTTTCAATAACCGGAAGAATACTAATAGGTCTATAATTTTTTAGTTCCGTATGTTTGTCACCTTTATAAATCGGTCTAACAATGCTACACTTTAATTCATTTGGCACTATTCCCTGTTTTATAATTAAATTTATTAAATGCGTTAAAATCGGTGCCAAAATATTAACGTTATTTTTCAAATCACAAACCCGAATATTGTCTATCCCTGCTGATGTATTTTTTAGTTTTGTTACAATTCCAGCTATATCAGACACCGTAGCCCTAGGTAGGTACAAACTGTGCAACGCACTTGGTTCCACGATATTTATCGCTGTATAACTACACTCATGTAACATCTGAGAAACACTGTCTGTAAAATAATTCAAAAAATTATTGGCAATTTCATCAACCTCACATATACCGGTAAAATATTTTTGAATGATCTGATCACAATCGTTTTTAGGTTTACGACCCAATATACCATTCAGACAGTCCCATGTTTTTTTAACATTTCCAAAATTTTTTGTAAATCTACTATTAAAATACGAAAATTTTGCATTTCTAATAGATGTGTTCACTACATTTCTATAATTTTTATAATTTCTTTCATATAAAACATTTTTAGGATTACTCTTCCATTTCCTATACAGTACATCTCTCTTTCTTATTTCGGCGAGTAAGTCTGCTGACATCCAAGCAGCCACCGGAGACGGTCTAACACCACCCACACCCGATTTACGAACAGAACTTTTATTATAAATGTCATCAAATATCTGCTTTATTTCATCGTACAATATATTGCAGTCAGTAACACGCAACAAACGTTCCCAATTAGCTTGTTTACACAGTTTATTAAATACTTTTTGAGATATAGTAGTACTGTTCACAGAGGTGCCCTCAGAGGCGGCCGCCGCGGTGCTGGCCGCCTCGCTATCTTTGTTCCTATTACTATATACAACTCTAAGAGCCACTGCATAGTGGTCAGCTATATCCACCTTCCATATACAACTATACATAGATACATCACTTCGTTTACACAAACTAGCAATTCTTACAAATATGTGATCAATACAACTTCTTACTATATTATTACACACTATCACCTCTCGTGTTGCTTCATGTATACAATTTACAAAATAGTTATCCAATAAATTATCATGGTATTTACATACAACACACTCATCCGACAAAAGGTTCAAATTAATATCACCAACAAGCACGACATTCTCATCAATCTCAAACTTCTTAGAGATATACTCTTCCAATTCAGTGACAAATGAAAGTTTATTTAGATTGGGAGGTCTATAGATCGCAATGAGGTCGATATCATGTCCAGTTGGTAGTAAAATTTTTCCACAAATATTTTCACAATAATTAAATTTATAAGAGTCTAGTATAAAAGTGAATCTATCATTTATATAAACATTTATTCCACCTCCTCGTTTATTTTCTCTACAGAAGCTATATACACTATATCCTGGTATTTCATACAAACCAATTAAATCTTTACTCAGTGAAGTCTCAGTTAAAACAATAATATCAATACCATTTATACTATCATGTATTCTCAGCAAAAATTCATCCCAATGTTTGGAGATCGATCTAATATTTAAGTGAACAACACATAAAGCATTACAACCAGATGCTGGACGCAACAAATCAACATTTACCCATTCTTTGATGTTTTCCACTACAGTGAAATTTACATCATCTTCTCCATCTATATAGCTGAAAGACATTTTGGATATTTTATGGATTTCAATCTCAGTACAACATACATAGAGTGTAAGTAAATATAGTACAACCCACAAGAAGTGCATAAATGCAGTATGCAAACCATGTCTATGCTATTACATATTAAAAGTTCATTATATTGCAATCCAACAACATCATTAAACCTTATAGCTATTTCAAACAAATTATTATTTTTGCCTTGCTCATAGTATTGTACAATCAATTCACAATACAATATATTAAACAACAACACGTTTGCATCTAAACGACACTCAATATTTCTATTTACATTTCGTTCATTTCTCATGTCGATCATTTCGAAGCAACACAAATACGACAGCCTATACTTATCTCTTTCACTCGTATTCCCAATATGGGCAGACTGCGTACAATAGTTATTCATTAAGAAAAAGAAATCAAAACTCTCCTCGTCCACAAACAAACACAAAAGAGATAGCACATATACATCCCTTTCACTATATATATAATGAGTTACAATCCACTGGATTGGTCTGCAACGAGTTTGGTTTTTCTTCTCCATTCGTCTCTATTCTCAGCCAGTCTTTTTAGCCCTACGTATGAGCCACAGTTCATGTCTCTCTTCAGTTGGTCCATATATGCGTCTCTTGGACGGCCTCTGCCATTTGTCCCCTCGGTCTTACCCTCTGCGATGGCGATGAGTAGTCCTGGATGCCTGATGTTGTGGCCAATCCAGTTAGCTCGTTGTTGGCTGATTCTCTTAAGGAGTTGCCTTTTTTCGCCTACCCTGTTTAATACTTCTTCATTTTCGACGTGCTCCGACCAATGGATCTTGAGCATGCGTCTGTAGCACCACATCTCAAAGGCCGCCAACCGTCCGCTTTCACTCTTGCTGATGGTCCATGTCTCACAACCATAAAGCAGAATGCTCCATACAAAGGCTTTAGTAAGATTCTTCCTTACGCTTAAGTCAATATTTGGGGATTCCAATATCTTTGATTTTTTGTTAAAGGCAATCCTTGCCTGGTTTATTCTGCTTACAATTTCCGATTTGGAGCGTCCATCCTGGTTTATTCTGCTGCCCAGGTACACGAACTCACTTACTTGTTTGATGCTCACTCCATTTATGGCAATGTTCGCAGTCGCTTCCTCTCTTCCGACGACCATACATTTTGTTTTTTCTTTATTTATTTTCATGTTGTACTTTGACAACAGAATGCTTTCCATTTTTCCTAAGGCTTCGTTCAGCTCCATCTCGGAGTCTGCGAGCAGTGCTATGTCGTCAGCATATCTGATCATGTCGACCTTTTTCCCATTTATTTTGACTCCTGTCCAGTTCTTCATTTCTTCTCTCAGGTCATCAATGGCTCGCTGTATATAGCAGTTAAAGAGAGCTGGCGACATTGAGCATCCTTGTCTTACGCCTTGTTCGACCCTTGCTTCTGCGCAGCTCTCTCCGCTTTTGATCACAGCCATTTCGTTCTTGTATAAGCTCCAGATTGCTCTTCTGTCTTTATAACTCATTCCTATCTGGTTTAGAGTGTTAAAAAGTTGTTCCCATTCTACTTTATCGAATGCTTTTTCAAGGTCGATGAATGCTATATATGTGTTTTTATTAATTGTTATTCTCTTTTCTAGAATAAGTCTGAGACTCACTAGCATTTCACTAGCATTCATATAATCAGATTCATACGTACAGCACTTACTTAGTAAAAAAAGGTAGGCAATAGTTTTGTTACAATAATCCACTTTGTATACTAATACTTTATCATATAAGTACACTGAACAACATCGCGGTGTATCGCACCATATAATTAGGACACTCGTTATATAGGGTGTATCACTGTCACTTGATATTTTTTTATAGTGATTAATAATTATTAAATTTATGATAAGAAGTCAGTATTCAATTCTATCTTTAGCAATCTTCAACATGCGGGAATAGAATCCACAGTTTTTTTTATCCAGAGCATTGTGTTCATGGTTGATACGTCTTCCACTTCTTATACCATCTTGTTTGCAGTTGACACATATGGGTTTGTCGTTCCTCTTGTCACACTCACCGAACTTATGACCACCTCCACAATGGGAGCATTTAGCAGGTTCACCAATAGTACGACAAGATTTTGCCGAATGCCCAGGCCTAAGGCAGTGGTAACAGATGGTTAATTGATCAGAATTGTCCACTCCAACCCTCTGGTATCCTAAATATGCATAACCCATTCTATCCACAAGACAACGTCGCACATTAGCGCTCACCTCGAACAGTATGTGGACAAATGATTGGTTGTTCTTGAAGCTGATAATCTTCCTCACGGCCAGTTCATTATCATCTTTTATTGTCTCTTTCAGAATCGGATTTTGAGCCTTCAGATCCTCCACTACGCCATCACGGTCATAATCCGAAGAAACATACTTCATTATCACCCACGGTCTTTTTTTCTTACATTCTTCCGCAACCAATCTGTTTTTGAATTTCTCATTTATCAACTTCGTCAATAATTCTGCATCCTCTTTATCTGGACACGTCACCAGCAAATCTCCTTGTCGCAACATCCTCATTCCACATACAGAAACACCCAGCGGTCCCAATTTCAATTCCTTTTTTAAGGTTCGTTCTATAGCATCAATCTTCATGCCATCATTCAAGACACGCACCCTTAGAGAGTACCTTCTTTCGCCGACACCACTCCTCCACACACTTTGTCGATCAGCGACCGCTCCATGTTCAACTGTAGCATGCTTTTCAACTTGCTTGGAGGCCTTTAATCTTCCTGCTATTTCGGCATTTTCAGTGCTGAGAAGCGTAAATATGTCTGTTATCTCATCTAATTCTTTGAACATTTCGTCCCTTCCTGTTGCTGAGATCTTCCCCTTTCCTTCCGAAACGATGAATTTAACTGTGTTCACGTGGTTTCTCAGTTCATTCATTAGAGTTGCGATCCGTGACCTCATCTCAGGAATCATCTTTCCTGGGGTCCGCATGGGTTCGGAAATCCCTTCGGATGCATCAGACATCCTCAGGTCAGTCGGTGATCTCAGAGTCATAGATGACTTCTCAAAAGGGCTGTTCATCGTGAATGCAATGTCTAAACAAGATACTCTGTATATACCAAAAGTACTGGGTCCAGCGGGTAGTATCCTTTTAAATTTGACAATACAAAATTTTTGCTATTACCGAATAATTCACACTCAGAAATAATAAAATCAAATTTTTCAAATCACTATATCTTCATAGATAATCAGATCACGCACTTTATAGAAATTTTAAAATATATAACTCTCGGAGATCTATCTCTCAGAATGAATCTTAAGTAGATTTATGTAGATTTCACTATTTTAAATTCCAAAAAAATGCAGACAAGTAAATAAACACGTCAATGTTGAATCGTATCGAATTCGTATTCGATATTTTAATGAATTAATAACTAAATATTGTTTATATGTGTCCTAGAAAAATAGGATAATTTGATATTTGAATATAAAACACCATATTTCAATGAAAAACAGTTAATTTTTTAATCAATTCCATAAAAATATATACTATAATATTGTATACCCTCATGTCGTGTCCCAATTGGGGTGGGCAGAGAGAACAGAACGCCATATAGATCTATCCTTATATAATTTATTGTCTTCTTCTATATTCATACAATTTTTCATGTACACAAGTCGGTTCTTACTCAACACACGCCCGTTCTTGAGAATTTGATCCTTGTGATCTTGGTTCACAGAGGCCTGCGCTTCATATCCAAATTCGTTAATAATATTGTCTACTCTATTTATTTTTTTACATTAATCATCATTTATGTTCCTAAATGTATTTTATTTTTAGGAGATGTCAAATGCGATAATAGTTTCGAAGACTTTGACAGCAAACTACAGTTGTATAAACATGAAGAAAATATCTGCAACACCAAACTTACAGTCAACACTACAAAGGGAATAAGTAAGTGTGATAACAGAGAGAAGCAAGAAGATGTTAGAAAAAGTGAAGGAGATAAGAAGGAAAAAAGAAAGTATAATAAAAATAAAAAATTGAAAAAAGAATCAATTGATATTGATAAAGATAGTAAAGTCAAATGTGATGATTCAATAGCAAAAGACTTTTTCTGTAAAACTTGCAAAAAATATTATCCTACAGAAAAGAAATTTAAGATCCACCAGCGTAACCACTCGGAAGTATTTCTTCACACTTGTACCGAATGTCAAAAAAAGTTTAGGTATAAAAGTCAACTGATCACTCATATGAACAATCACACTGGAGAACGACCTTTCATTTGTGATCAATGTGGTAGAAATTATATTTCTAGTAAAAACTTGAGAGCTCATTTACAGACACACGGTGTGCGAATGTTTGAGTGTGCATACTGTGGTAAGAAATTTTTCCATAAAAAAGCATTAATATTCCATATTAGATATCATACTGGTGTGAAGAATCATGTCTGTGACTTTTGTGGTAAAGCATTCATCTCTGAAGGTTATTTACAGGCACATAGACGTATTCATTTAGGTATACGTCCATTTAGTTGTCCTATTTGCAATAAACGTTTCACAGAATCAGGGTCAGTCAAACCTCACATGCGTGTTCATACTGGAGAGAAACCATTTTCTTGCAAGTCTTGTGACTTAACGTTTAGAACTTCCACTATGTTAAGAACTCACGAGGTTGTTCACTCTGATGCTAGACCGTTCAAATGTGATCTGTGCTCTTATACAGCTAAAAGGCCTTACCATTTGAAGAGGCATATTTCAAACCATGCGAAACATAGTAAAAAAGCTGATCAATCAAGATAATATGATTGAGTTCTGATCAACTTTATTTTTGGAAGTATTTCTGTTTAGACCCATACTATTATTGTGTATAATTGACTGTCATTCTATTAATACTTGTATATTATTAAATATGACAGGAATAAATAAATTGAAATACACTGAGAGCTGCGTATTTTTTATTTCTGATTGTTATTTTATTATCCTTTGTTTATATAAAATTTGAGATGTGCTCTGAAAATATTTAAGATAACTATACTGGAATCAGAATTGGGCACAATTAATTGAATATTTGACTGTCTTTATCTCCTTCATACGTTTACAAAAAACTTTGTAAACTCTCAATTCATAAGCAGTGTGATAAAATGAGACACTCTCCCTCCTAATATTTAGAGGGGCATTTTATTAATAATTATTATTAATGAGGGAGTGTGTAATCACTAAAAGAAAAAAGTGTTGAATATTCAACTCCATAGAAACATAGGATATACCAGCTAGGACGGATCAGGCAGGCAAGGACTCAAGATAATTATACGTCTGTAATAGAAAATCTCTATAGGAAGGTCCCCAGCAATTTAAAAAGTTAAACTTTTGACTTAGTCAAAACAGCAGGGTTATTCTTGACGCTTTCTTATTCGATACTAATACTTTTTCTGATACTTTTCTTAAATTGGTATTCTTGAAATTAAGTCATGGTCTTTTTATTTGCGATCTTAAGTCTAGTATTAGTATCGAATAAGAAAGCGTCAAGAATAAGCCTGCTGTTCTTTAACTCTGTTGGGAGTGCAACTCTATTCAGTATGCAGTTTTAATCTTAAATTTACAGAGTCTGTGAGACAGTTGCCCCCTTCAATTTTATTTTAATATGCTTGAGTACTATTTTTTTTGACATACTACATTATAAACTGACTCC
The DNA here is from genome assembly GCA_947579605.1 of Athripsodes cinereus. Classification (NCBI taxonomy): domain Eukaryota; kingdom Metazoa; phylum Arthropoda; class Insecta; order Trichoptera; family Leptoceridae; genus Athripsodes; species Athripsodes cinereus. Next base: position 37,584,521 of record OX388305.1, read on the forward strand.
CAGAGAATGGTGGAGACTGGGGACAGACTACCCAGTGAGCGATTTTCCTGTAGTAACTGGAAAGTTTTGCAAAGCAAGGTAGTCATTGGATGATCATGTTTTGAAATTATTCTAGTAATATTAATTAGCATTGGAAATGACAATTTTACACAATTAGTTTTAACTTTTGATGACATTTTTTAAAGTCAGGTTCTCAAAGCAAAAATTAAGTAGATACATGTACGTTAAATTTTTTTTTTCGATATAATGAAAGTTTGATTAAAATTTCTACATACATACAAAATCCACTGAGTTAATTTCCAAGGCCGCAATTTTAGCTCAGTTGGATTATCGATGTTATTTTTATAGTATAAGTAGGTATCTCTATGTTCTTATATTTATGGTAGATTCATGTGTTAAATTTTCAATTGGTCCGGAAGCATTGGCGGCCACTTCATTGGTTCAACTGATCAAGCGCACCCCCGACAATTCTGGCTAAAAATCACAAATAAAATATAATTTTATCTTCTAATGCTTCTGAAAGTATTTACAAAAATGCTAATAACCAATCAGCGCCTTAATTTAGCAAACGCACTGACATCAAAACGGTACGCCATACTTTTTACGATCGATGTGCGACCCAGATATCGCACTACCCAAATAGGATATTTTCTATACGAATGAGAGATGCAAGCGAAAACCGTCAAATTTGTCCATCCCATACAGTTTGTATGGGGAGGTTTGTGCGCCGCACTGCTTACAAAATCGTTCAACTCGTACACGTACACTATAGAGGTATGTCTAAGTAGTAGTGTGACCCTGAACCTTCAACCGAAGTCTGTCGATAATTCATCTTCGTTATAGATCGGAAGTGTTTAATTATTATTATTATGCATCTCGCATATTTTGCGTGACGTGCAAAATAATATTTCACTTTTAGTTCCGATTTTCACATTGTGTCGTTGGTATTTACGGCTGTTTATATTGGACTATTTTGATAGCATATTTAATTATACACAAGTTTAATATACCTATTCAGGCTAATTATTTTCAACATAGTGTTAACAAAGCAGTGATAATACAATTTATTAATATGTAAATAGTTTAGTTGTTTATATGAGGATATTTAAATTAAAGAATATTTTTTTAGCTGGCTTGTTGAACTTTGTACAATATTTTTTTAAATTTCAATCAAGAAGTGACCGAAGTATTTGCGCATCAAAAAAATAGGAGGATCGATCTTCTCTATAAGTGATAAGGTAGGAAACTATAGCTATTATTTTTTACTTGTATCACATATTTTTTTAATTAATGTACAATGGGAATGGGAAGTTTTCTAGCAATATAATCTATTGTTAATTAATGTTATCTTTTTAATCTCGCGTGTATGTTTTATGATATTCCTAATATTTCCTAAAGGTCTGATCCTAATGTCATAAAAAAATAGAAACGATTGAATGAAATTCATCATTTGATAGCTAAAAATATGTATGGTCACACGGGACGGCTTCTGGTATTTTAGTTTACCTATTACGCGCACCCCCACACCCATTCCCACGAGCCGCTACTGTCCGGAAGGCAGACATACTTTCCTAAATATTATTAGTGTATGAATTCTATTATTCTGCATTTATTATTAATCCAATCATTATATTTTTTTTATTATTCTATGGGATTATCAGTGTTTCCAATTTGAAAATGAAGAAGCGCATAGATTTAGGAACAAAACTCCTATTTTTTTTCTATAATTTCCTATGAATCTGAATTTTTGAAAACTGGGGACTGCTTTTAGCTCTCAGATCTCCGATCTGCAGTTTCAAAAATGAAGACCTTTTGTTTTGTCTCACCTTTTACAAATTTATATATTTTGCGATCTCCTCGGATTTGTTTGTGATATTTTAGAAAAGTGATAGGTAGGTAGGGTTGCCACCTTTTTTTTTCTGCAGATAAAGTACATTGGTCATTATAGACAAGAAAAAAAAAGTACGTAGTATCAAAATAAAGTACAATTTATTTTTCTTTATTTTCATGTTTAAAAAACATGTTTTTACTGCTTTTTGTAGTTTGTATCAAATAAATATCTCTACTAAACAATATTGCACAGCATCTTTACAGTCTATATTTAAATTTAAGTAAAAAGAAATTAAACATATTTCGGCGATTCAGCACCAAGTGATAAATTTCGAAAAAATACTTACGACTAAACTTTACAAAATCCCAAAGAAATCAAATCATGCGAAATAAAGTATTTTCGCGTACTTTATTTTTCTCATAAAGTATAAAGTACGATTACCTGAAATAACGTACAATACTTTATAATAAAGTACGGGTGGCAACCCTATAGGTAGGTAGTTTCGAAAACTAAAATTCTTAGATTTCGCAAACAACCAAAAAGTACAGATTTGATACAAAAGCAAAAGGATTACCAAATGGCACCAAAAAGTACGTAGAACATCGTAAAAATCATCTAGATTTTTATTTATAATGTCAGTTTCGTATGGAATTCTGCGGTAAAACTAAAAATACGTAGATTTGGCATAGATTTGGTAACCCCTGGCTTTAATATTGTCAATTGCAATTTTCTTCTTCTTCGTCTTTACGTGTAACTGTCAAACTGTGTTTTGTTTCAAACGAAAAGATTTTGTAGATGTTGTGTTGTAGATATTTAATGAGTCTCAATAAAATGACTATTATTTATTTAGTAATATGATACTGTGTATTTGTGTTGAACGTACCCATAAATTTAAATTCAACCTAAGGTGAACAACAATAATGAAATGGATTTGGAAATTTGTAAAGCATGCCTTGCAACAGAAATTAAACTTACATTAATATCCGACAGAAATCTAAAGAAATGCTTTATTACCTTATCCAACATTAAGGTATGATTTAACTAATTTACTATGAAATAAAAAGGTTGATTACACATTGAATAAGTAGTTCTTAAAAGTGCGTATTTTCAACAGATTTCCCCAAAATATCGACTTTGGCTGTGTTCTGAATGCATCAATATGCTGAAAAAAGTAGAAATATTCCAAAGAACGTGCAGGAATGCTGAGAAAATGTTGAAAGAATACCACAAGAGAGTTAAGAGTAGAGTGAATAAGGTAATTATTGTTTTATAATCATATTATAGATACAAGTATACATACATATTTAATAATGTTGTTATTTTACTGTACAGTTGATCACTATCACAATGTTTCAGGACAAAGCAGAATGTATAAAGTTGTTACAATGGCAACATAGACAAATAAAGATGAAACAAAATAATATATCAAACATTATAAGTATAGATGTGTGCTGTACGGAGAACAATACAATATATTCCAGTGATAATAGCAAAGCATTTGAAGATGTTAAAGTTGATTTGAAGTCTGATACTGATGGGGAGAAGTGTTATAATATAGAAATTGAGAAGAAAGAGATGAATTATGTTACAAATCCACTTTCACTGAGTGAGCATCGTAATTGTAATGTAGATGAATATAACATGCCTTTGATAGACTTCAAAACTGATGTTACTTTCGATGATCATGTTACTGATGGGATTATTGAATTCAATGAGATCGATGATGGTTAGTTTATTATTTATTCGTAGATGTAAAATGATTTAAGGGAGATTTTCTTCTGAAAAGTTATTTTGTAGTAATGCGGGTTGTAAATTGGAAGAGGGAGTGCCATTCTGAAGAACCAATCGGAAAAAAGATGTTTTGTCTGATTAAATTATTTTAGATCTACATAGTGGATGTTTTGTCACTTCTCAAACTTTTCCTTGTACTTAATTGGGATCAGTACCTACAGTTAATAGTAAACCTCTTATGAGAATTGATATAAATACCATTGAGCTAAAAAGTTTGTAAAACAAAAATATTAGTCGACATTCAATTCTCCATGCCAGCCAATGCCACAAGAAGTCATGTAGATAAATATGCTAATATAGATAAATATTCAATCATCTAGATTAATTATTATATGTTATCCTAAATATGTTTTGTTTTTAGGAGACGTCAAATGTGATAATAGTTTAGACGAGTTTAATTACAAACTGCAGTTACACAAACATAAAGAAAATATCTGCAACAGCAAACTTACAGTCGACAGTGAAAAGGCAATAACTAAATGTAACAATGGAGAGAAACAAGAAGGTGTTAGAAAAAGTGATAAGAAGGGAAGAAGAAAGTATAATAAAAATAAAACATTAAAAGATATTAATGTCAAATCTGATGACTCAATAACCAAAGATTTTGTCTGTAAAACATGCAGAAGGATTTATCCAACAGCAGCAAAATTGAAGGAACATCAGCGTCATCACTCGAGAGTGCTTCGTCATACTTGTAGTGAGTGTCACAAATCATTCAGAGATAAAATTCAACTTGTCACACATATGAACAATCACACTGGAGAACGACCTTTTATTTGTGATCAATGCGGAAAAAGTTATTTTTCAAACGGTGCCCTAAGAGCTCATTTAATGAGCCACGGTATGCGAAGATTTGAATGTGCACACTGTGGTATGAAATATTTTTACAAATCACAATTAATATTCCACATCCGAAATCATACTAAAGAGAAGAACTGCATTTGTGACATCTGTGGTAAAGCATTTAAATTGGAAAGTAATTTAAGGGTGCATAAACGTATTCATTTAGAGAGGAGTTCGTATAGTTGTCTTATTTGCAACAAATGTTTTATGGAACCTAAAACATTGAAACATCACATGAGTGTTCATACTGGAGAGAAACCGTTTTCCTGTAAATTATGTGACTTAACATTTCGTACTTCAAGTTCGTTGCGTACACACGAGGTAATTCACTCTGATGTTAGACCATACAAGTGTGATCTGTGTTCCTATTCAGCTAAAAGAAATAATCACTTGAAGAGGCACAGAAAAACACACACAAAACATGGTAGAAAAGATGATCAATCATAATGATTATACCGCTATACTCAGGCGATATATTGTGACAAGAAACAATAACCCCATGGGAAAAATAAAACTAAAAATGAGCAGCTGCCCTGTTATAGAAACCAGTTGGTATATATATTTACATGTAGTTTATAAGTTTTTCGCAACGAGGTATGAATGAATCTATCGATTTTGCGGTTACGTCACTCGTTGAATTTTGGTGGGAACTTTCGACTGCACGCGGGCAGATATGAGTTGGCTTGAAAAAGACGGCTTGCGTGCAGTCAAAAGCTCCCATCAATGCTCAACGCGTGACGTAACTGCAAAATCAATCAATTCATATATATTATATATAAGCGATCCGCACCGGCTTCACACGGGTAGATTGATTATTTTAAAAAAAAGTAGTTTTAGTAAGGATCCTTAATTTTTTTGATAATAAAATATAGCCTATGTCACCCTGGGATAGCTTCCCAATAGTGAAAAAAAAAACAAATCAGTTCAGTAGTTTCAGAGCCTATTCAATGTAAACAAACAATCAAATCTCTCCTCTTTATAATATTAGTATATATTATGTAAACACTGATTCGTTATTAGTGACTACTGCAGAACCTGAAAATGGAGTTCCAAGAAACTCTGAAAACTTTTTCAAAAAAAGTTACGCAATGTAACCCCAAAACATAACTTTAATACTTACTTATATCTATATATGGGAACGATACTTCACCATGTCGAATTTGGGCCAAAGTGACATATAAAAATAGTATTGTAGTCCTTGTTATACTCTTAAATGACATATTATTCATCTGTCTTAAAATAGAGTTACATTTTGAAATATCCATAAATAAAAAAATAATGTAAAAAATTTGTTAAAGCAAAATAACACCATTTTAATGCAATATTGTGAAATTTTTCAAAAAAGTGTGAGATATGATAAATAGCCATCATTCACAATCATTTTTAAGAGTATGTGAGAAGCAAATGTAATAAAAAGTGTGAGACATGATAAATAGCCATCATTCACAATCATTTTTAAGAGTAATTGTGTTAACTAATATGTGAGAAGCAAATGTAATTTTGATGAAAAAGTGTGAGACATGATAAATAGCCATCATTCACAATCATTTTTAAGAGTAATTGTGTTAACTAATATGTGAGAAGCAAATGTAATTTTGATGAAAAAGTGTGAGACATGATAAATAGCCATCATTCACAATCATTTTTAAGAGTAATTGTGTTAACTAATATGTGAGAAGCAAATGTAATTTTGATGAAAAAGTGTGAGACATGATAAATAGCCATCATTCACAATCATTTTTAAGAGTAATTGTGTTAACTAATATGTGAGAAGCAAATGTAATAAAAAGTGTGAGACATGATAAATAGCCATCATTCACAATCATTTTTAAGAGTAATTGTGTTAACTAATATGTGAGAAGCAAATGTAATTTTGATGAAAAAGTGTGAGACATGATAAATAGCCATCATTCACAATCATTTTTAAGAGTAATTGTGTTAACTAATATGTGAGAAGCAAATGTAATTTTGATGAAAAAGTGTGAGATATGATAAATAGCCATCATTCACAATCATTTTTAAGAGTAATTGTGTTAACTAATATGTGAGAAGCAAATGTAATAAAAAGTGTGAGACATGATAAATAGCCATCATTCACAATCATTTTTAAGAGTAATTGTGTTAACTAATATGTGAGAAGCAAATGTAATTTTGATGAAAAAACTGAAAAATGGTGTCCATTGAGATAGTTTATTTTCGCTCCGGCATACAAATATATAGGTTGTTGATAAGTTTTTCGCGACGAGGTATGTATGTATAGATTGTCTTTGCGGACACATCGCGTGTTTGAGTTTTGTGGTGAGACACACCACAAAATTCAAACACGCGATGTGTCCGCAAAGACAATCTGTACATATATATTTATTTATGGAGTTGGTTTTACCCCTCTCTATATTCTGTTGTATAGCATGATAATATTTGTTAGCTCTACTCAATAAATTTGTTTTCTAAAACTCAAGTTCATTTATTTTTTTATTGTTTGGGGTAGAATATGCACCGCAACCTATAAGATCTATTGTACTCCCCCTACTCAGCTTTCCCGGTGTTGCCTGTCAAAGCACACCCCCAAGTCCTAGACATCTTATGAAGTCCAGGATCTTAATTGTGTCGGTGCACACATAGTATAATTATGTAATTGAAACAAGTGTTTCATTTCAGTTTCAATTACATAATTCATACTAAGTATTATGTATATTGAGTGAACAAAAAGGCAAAGGAACAAATAAATTGAAATATGCCTAAGAGTCTTGTGTTTTATTTTATTTATAATAAATAAAAGACAAAAATACATAGCAACAAAATGAACATACTATATAATATATAAAGGGAGACATTATAAAGAGTAAATAATTACATTACAGATATATGTTGTTTTAACAACAATCAAGAAAATCTATATTGCACCATTTTGTGATACACATCGCCATGAGGATGCACACACTATAATTTTTAAGCACTACTTTTTTATATTAGTTGGATGATTTATTCAACGCAGTTTAATGGGGCATCCATCTCAATGGCGCGGGAAACTGCACTGGAATAGCAATGACTTCAACTTGCTTCTGAATGTTGTTATTGATTAGTTTTTACTATTACTGTGTTTCAAGTAGTTAAGTAATATTGGTTCTCATTATAAATGTTAATAAATATTTATATAAGCATTTTACATGTAGAAATTTAATATGATATTGAAATTTTAAAGATTGATGTTAAAAATTAAAATACAGTATATTAGTTTGCTTGCAATCATTTTCCTCCATCATCAAACTCCATATTTAAACTCTATATTTAATTTATTCACTGTGTCGGTGTTTAGGTAGTAGAATTCCATATTGAAAAAATAAAACAAGTGTTTTATTCTACTAAATCTGACAAGTGTTTTATTCTAAAAATTCTTTAGTAGAATAAAACACTTGTTTTATTTTTTCTATATTTAATGTAAATGAAACAAAAACTTTGTAGAGGAACATCGTAAAACTTTACAAAGTTTTGTTTTATTGACATTCATTATAATTATTTCATATCATCGTTATCACCATCACGCCGCATCCCTTGTGGGGTAGCCAGAAAGGATCGATCATCACTTACTTCTACCCTTACATACATACTCTCTTATTCAATATGCTTGACTTTTATCTGTCCTATAGGATCTGGTTTATATAATCTTGCCATTTGATCCTCAAACCGGCTTGTCTCCGAGCACCATTCTTGCCACCCATATTTTCTTAGTCATTCTATCCGCATCCATTCTTTCACGATACAATAATTTATCATAAATAATACTCATTAAGGTTTGGATTCTTTACTTATAAAAAAAATCGTGTTGCATTTGAGTTTGTACAGAGGGTATTTATTACCTTTCAAATATTATTACGTTTGAACAACCTTATTTTTCTTATTTGCAGTGACGGTTCTATTATTGTACTACAATCTTATATAATACGTATTAGATTGATGTTTGATATTAGGTACTATAATACAATTCGTTGTTTCGAGAATTTTCCGTGGGATAAATCATTAATTCATTATAGTATTGGTTTTGAAAGTTTGATGAATTACTGAGTATTTCAACGAAATGGATTTATGTATACTTGTACTCGATAAGATCGTTGAAGTAACTACATATGGTGATTGATATAATCAGTCTTAGTTGCAAAAATCGTACGACTAATGTTGAACTATTATTGAAGAATGTGGAAAGAAATTTGGTGTTACAACCAAGATGAATGTAACTCAATTACGGTGGGTTGGGCTTGTGAATAGAATGAATGAGGACAGATTGACATAAAATGTATACACGACTGTGGGAAAGGGTACTAGTAGACGTGACCAGGTGAGGATTTAATGGCTAGCCCATGACCAGTTACTAGTACTGATTTGCCTATTTGAAAGGATTTAAAAGTCCGAAAAAACTGTCAGACAACATCACTACACATATCTTGGGGTAGGATGATATGATAGTTTGAAAAAAGAATAAATTAAAGTGCTCAGAATAACTTGACAATTTTAAATTAAATATTAAGAAGGTATTTCAATTATAAAATATTAAATATGATGTCTTCTTTGAGTTGTAATGTTTATATCGTTGATGGTTTATATATATTGTTTTTCTATGTTTTCTTTATTTGTTTTCATTTGAATATAAAAAAAATTTAAAGATGTAGGAGACACAATGGTTGTATTGTTGATGATTTTTTATATGGAAAATTTTAATATATGTGAGATGTAATATTGCAATGATTAATCGAATTTATTAAATATAAAAATAGCCCTATTGTAATTCCTCATAGCACGAGATCTGTCCAATTTTGAAAGTAAAATAATTAATTATGAAACATTGTTTACTTGTATTTAATGCGTGTATATATTCAATGTGTTTAATTTTATCTCTATTAAAAATATTTGAATTTGAGTTTGACTGATTATTCCGATTTCTAAGTTACTGAAAAGACTGATTGTCTCATTCATTTTACTATATACTATAGTAATATTATATACCACGCGATAACTAAGAATATAATTACCATTTTCAAGATACCTTGTAGGTAGGTATATATTGTTGTTTGAGAACTATTCAAGTCTAACTTTAAATAAACTCAATTTAAATTGAGCTGGCTGCTTATTTATGTTTCACCTTCTTCCCTGTACCCGTTTTATTGAAATTAACCCCCTATTTAAATTTAGAAGCGTTTTAAACAAGACTTATATTTTAAATATAATTTTATTTAAAATATCGTTATGCTAATTCTTTTGAAATCTTCCTTGGATTTTTTCAAACAAGATTTTTAGAATACGGGTTAATAAATTTATTCCGGCATATTATTACTCTTTCTTTTCTCTAAATTTTCAAGTGTCCTGTAAAAGGCGGGTGTTCGTTTAACATCACGTATATGACATTTTAAGTCTATAATTTAGCGATGATACTCAGCTTTGAAAACAAGTGTCTTAGAAGGATTTGGATGTCAAATGGTATGAACATGTTACAAATGATGCTGTGCGCCGGCGCACCCAGCAGAGACCTGTAATCTCCGTAATACAGGAGAGACGATGGTCCTGGCTGGGACATGTTTTGAGAATGCCTAATGATGGTTGGCCAAGGAGAGCACTGTTCTTCCGTCCGCAGGGGTTCCGTCGGCCCGGGCGTCCCTCTTTCACAATACACCATTCCTATGACAATGATATCAGAGCGCAAGGAATGTCGTGGAAAGAGGTGACGCAATTGGCACAGAGACGCTCTGAATGGAGGAGGCTGGTTTCTGCCCTGTGCTCCCGAGAGGAGCGTTGAGGGCGATGATGATGATGAATTTAGCGATGAGGTATGTCACGCAACCTGAATGTCTTTGTATTTTTTGCACAAAGAGGACAGCTTGAATTTTTATCACATGCAGTTATGCAACTGGCTACTCCACTTGTGGGAAATGCCGTGATCTCTTGAATGAAAAATAATTGAATCCCTTAACAAATTAATTATCATAGATTGTTGATAATCTAATTTCAGCATATTTTATTTACAAATTATTGCTTAAAATTTAGAATAGTTGAAAAATAATAAATATTTTCATATTGCTTTAATTTTTATCGGCGTATGTTAAAGTTACGATGAATAAGTTCGTACATACGTAGTTTACGGACCCTAAAACGTTTTATATAGCCTGCACGTACTCACAAAGTTTAACTGCTTGTAGTGTTTACCAATTGGGGAAAATCGCTAATTGTTTTATTTTTAGTTTTTCTGTTTGAATTTTTAAAATCGTCTTATTAATTGTTACACAATGGCGTGATAAATAATAATTTTAGTATACCTTTTTAAAATTTTGTTTTTTCTACTATGAACTAAGTTCTCTTTCCTTCATTTTGATAATCACAAAATTATCTGTAACCTTTACCCTTGACACTTTCAATAATAAATATGTTGTATTTTCTCAGTGGCCTAGGTGATCCTATTTTATGGTACACCGTCCATAAAAAAAATAACTTGTTCGGAATATCGGGAGAACAGCTTAACGATTTGGTGCATTGTTAAAAAATAATCTAAACTATTTAGGAAGGTTTGTGCTTTCCTGATTGACAAGGACCATTCACCGATTCCATTGGTCGTTATTACATGCTGAATTTATCCTTAATCTTTAAGCGATCTCTAAAAAAAAGTAAACTTTATTTTTTTCTATTTATTTAACTCTTTCAATGATTAATGATCGTTTTTTTTATGTGAAGCTTTTCAACGTTTCATTTTTACTGCGTAATTTCATAGTTCCATCTTAGAAGTTTTGGAATACTCGTATTTGCACTGTTATATTAAATAATTGTCTCTCTTTCAGTTCTTTTGAAGTGTTAAATCAATTTTACAAAATTTAAGATTGTAAATCTGTCATATCCTGCACTCCTCCAGATATTATTTTCACAAATTAGAACAAATAAATTACTTGTGTAATAAACACAATCAAACCGCAGATCTCTACTGTTTCAAATCTTGGTTATAGATTGGTTACAACTTTTCTTATCCGTATCGCAGCATTTTCTTTCTCTTAACAAAGTGGTATTTAAAGACTGACTGAGACTGGGGACAGACTACCCAGTGAGCGATTTTCTTGTAGAAACTGGAAAGTTTTGCAAAGCAAGGTAGTCATTGGATGATCATGTTTTGGAATTATTCTAGTAATATTAATTAGTATTGGACATGTCAATTTTACACAATTAGTTTTAACTTTCGATGGCATTTTTTCAAGTCAGGTTCTTAAAGCAAAAATTACGTTGATGCAAATTTCGACCCTGTGTCGCGCTACTACATACTACATACAAACAAAATCCACCACCTAAGTTAATTTCCAAGTTGGTGGATTATCGATGGGTAAGTCCAAGTCAGGCGGTCCAGAAATAAATAAAATGGTTGCTTGACCATCTCAGAAAAAAATGATATTTTGTATGCTATCACCCCAATATGTTGGTAGTTCAAAATGATAATTATTTTAATTTTATTGGTTTTAGTTTTTGTGTGGCGGCCATATTTGTTTTACTAGGCGGAGACATTTTCGCAGTTTAAAGGGTTTGCGAAAACTTAAATATCTCAGGTTCTATTTATTTTATCAACATGAAACTAATGGCAGTTTGTTAATAAAAATATAAGCTTTAAGGTTGTTTACAAACATTTTCACCTAAATATAATTTTAAGGGATGAAATTTCAGTCTACATTCTTAACTCTCTTTTGTAAAAACTCCCATTTTCACGGAAAGATTTTGGACGAAGGGAAAGAGTCCACACATCAAAACTTTTTTTGACAAACAACTAGGTACTAGTTGTGTTTGATAAATAAAATTTCAAGTCTGAGACTTGACCCCTCTTTTCAAAAAAAAATTTCAAAAATTGGAAATTCTCAAAATTTTCCATTTTCCGAGCTCAATATCTCTGGTGGGGGACCAGATAAAAAATTGAAATATCACCCCATAATAGACCTGTACCATAGTATTATGAGGCAAAAATTTGGAGTTTGAGATTTTACTACGAACAGAGATATGGCAATCACAAAATGTCCAAAAATTACTACTTCAACGGGCATACCGCATCGGCATAACTATATAGAATATAAAATTGTATACTAATATTTAATAAATAATATATAATAAATAATATTTACAAAATAGAATTCTTAGTATAATACCATGTTATATAATTAAATATCTCGATTGTGTGTGTGTGGGAGGGGCTAAAACTCTGGGAGAACTGGCAGTCTGAATCAAAATAATGCACACTTCAGTGGGTGAATATACCTAATGCATTAAGTCGATTAATATGTGACATGTTCTTGGCAAAAAGGACATTTTATACAAATCTAAAGGCTTACTGTTACACACACATAAAATTTAAAGCAAACTTCTTTCTGGTAGCTAATACATATGGGCATACGCATAGTCTTCAACTAATTTTGGTGTACAACAAAGAGCTGAGAGATAGCCTCACATAATTGAGGGGTGATAGTGTGATAGCGACCAGTCACAGTTAGTTGAAGACTATGCGTATGCCCATATGTATTAGCTACCAGAAAGAAGTTTGCTTTAAATTTTATGTGTGTATAACAGTAAGCCTTTAGATTTGTATTTTGATAAATGTAATTGTAATTGATAATTGATTTGATAATTGTAATTGTAATTGATTAGATTATTGTAATTGTAAAAAAAACTTGATAAAAAAAATTATAATATTTTATATTATATTATAAAATTATTTATATTATAAAAAAATATTTAATATATATATAATATATAATAAAATAAAATAATAATATAAAAAAAAATATAATATAATAAAATAAAAAAATAAAACATAAAATAATAAATAATATAATATAAAAAATAAAATAAAATATAATAAAATAATATAAAAAAATAATAAATATATTATTTATATATATTATAATATAATATAATATAAAAAAAAATAATAAAATAAATAAATAATAAAAAAAAAATATATAAATAATTAAATTAATATTTAATAATTTTTAATATTTATTAATAATAATATTTTATGGTTTTTGTTATTTAATGTTATATTTAAATTTTATTGTTAATCTTATATTGTGTTCAAAATGTAGAATATAATATTGTTTTGTTAAATAAATGAGATATGAATAATAATAATATGTCATGTTAGGACGCTATTAGGACGCTAAATCTTATTACTCACAACATATTATAATATACCTACTGAATGCTTTAGATATAAATCCAATAATTAAATGAATGTACGTATCAGTCTGATTTGACTTAATATACTTAGATAATATTACCTACAAGACTCTAGTTAGTAAATTTGAGTACAAACCCGATTATTGTTATTTTAAGGTAAATTAATAATTCCTATTATTTAATATCCAATAAATATAAAATTGTTATTTTATTAAGATCTTGATATTTAAGTAATTATAGTTTATATACTATTTCCCCTGATACCAGCATATTACCTTGCTGATTGGGGAAAGCAAATAAATAAGTTAGCTCTAAGTCTAATTTTGATCATATAAATTAATTGTATATATATGTATATTTAAGAAATAAATAAATAATTGCTTTTGTCTCATATGATTTACACTGTGTGGTAAGAAGGTTTTCATATGAAATTGATTTTTGGTAAAATACCTTAATATATATTATTATATTTATATACCTACATTATTCTTATAGTATTGTTTTTAAAAGCTTTCAGAGACAGAGCTTTCGGGTTCATGGCAAACAGTATAAAACGTTCCATTCAAAGACATGTGTGATCGATCAATATTCATAAAAATCTTTAATTTTGGGTGGATTGCCAAAAATTAAATAAAAAATCTATGGTCGATGGTTGGTTTAGCCTTATTATGAAAACGTAAAAAAAAATGTTATTATAGAAAATTTTAATTCGCAGTTGTCTGCCAGATGGGAGAGTTTCGGACTTTTTATTGGCAAATTTCGTAATCGAATCTTTTAGCCGACTTTCACTAATCAGGCGTGTTGCTTACTCAGAGTGCATTTGAGTGTATAACAAAGACCAAACACCAAAGAAGACCAAAAGTTAAATGCAATAAAAATAACAAATGAATAGCATTGGATGGGTTTATCAAAAAAGTTTCACATAATTATTTATTTAATCAACCTTATTCGCGTTTTTTTTTTAGAATGCGTTTGATGTAGAAAATAATGTATATTTACTATATTTTTTTCATTGTTATAAAATACTTTCTAAATAAATTTTCTTTGAAAAAACATGGGCAAAATCACCCTCTGTTGGGTGGAACGCCCACAAAAATAATAAATTTCTTTATTATTCTATGGGATTATCAGTGTTGCCAATGTGAAAATGAAAAAGCGCATAGATTTTTTTTTTTTTTTTGTGGGCGTTCCACCCAACAGAGGGTGATTTTGCCCATGTTAGATCTCATATCAGTCAATCATTATTATAATTTCAATAAGGTCACAAGATGATATTGTAAGTTTTAATGTATTTTGCAATCTGCCTATTGACATCGTAAGACCCGAGGGAGAGTAGGTGGCAAACATCAAAGGGGCGATTCACGTCTCTTATATGGTCGTATAAACTTATGTCAGCACGAATTGGGCAGTTAAAGAGTGCATGGTCAATCGTCTCATCATCCTGGCCACACTCGCAGAGAGAGCTCTCTACGAGCCCCAGTCTATGAAGATGGGTAGCGATCACACAATGTCCCAATCTCATCCTTGAAAGTACAGAGATTTCCATTTTGTTAAGCCTTCCGCTTGAGTACCACGGGGCACTCGGAATTTCGGGTTGGATCGTGCGATAGTATTTACCTTTAAGTTTGCTCGTTTCTGACCAATCTTCACGCCACACAGTGAGAGCTCTTTCGCGGAACTGTTTGCCCAAGTCAGAGATTAACGGTTCGTGTATGCTTGAAGTCACTCCATTATTTATGGCGGACTTCGCCAGCTCGTCAGCGACCTTATTTCCCCCAATGGCGCGATGGGACGGGATCCAAGCCAGCAATACAGTTTTCGATGCGAAATGGAGGTCGAAAAGATATTCCTTTACCCTACATATAATAGAATTGTGTATTATCGACTTTGGGAGTCCCAAAACTGCGTCAAGAACGCTGCGGGAGTCCACGAATATAACTATTTTGTTCAAATTCAAATCAACAACTGTTTTCAATGCTTCAGCAAGCGCTACAGTCTCAGCTGTGAAAATGGAACAGGGATTCGGGATTTTGAATTGAAGATGCACTTGTAACTTTGGGATGTAGACCGATGCACCGAAGCTGTCAGACTGTGGAAGCTTGGATCCGTCTGTGTAAATTTGTGTATACTTTGGAAAACGATCAACAATTCGGCGGAAATCACTTTGGCAAACACTCAGACTGAGATGAGACTTGAAAAAACTAAATCCATCCAGTATGACTTCTGGGATGTGTACCAAAGCTGAAAATGGAGTGGAAAAATATGGTAGAACATTTCTCTTGGGTAAGGAAACCATTTCTTCCGAGAGAGATTCTAAGCTTTTGATAAGTAGAGGTTTTGGAATTTCTCTCACGCTGTCACACAACCTGTTTCCTAATGTTGTGATTGATTGCATGAGAGGATGATTAAGCAGATATATTCTTTTTGCAAGGAAATTGTCCGACAAAAACTGTCTTCTTATTTTCAAGGGCATTTCTCCCGCTTCTACTTGAAGAGCATTTACAGGGGAGGTGGACATGGCTCCCAGCACCATGCGCAGGCACCTGTGTTGTATGCGGTCTAGTTTTAATTGAAGATACTTGGGCAAGGGGTCCATCAAAAAGCTACCACAATCCAGCAGACTGCGTATTAGTGCGTTGTACAGTAGTTTGACTGTAGTTGGGTGACATCCCCACCATACTCGACATACAGCCCTCAGAGGATTAATATTTCTTTCACATGTAGAGACGATATGTTCTATGTGATGACGCCAAGACAATTTTCTGTCTAGAATCATCCCCAGGAATCTTACTTGTTCGACAAATGGTATGGGGGTATTTTCTAATTTGAGATTTGCTGTTGGGGTCTTATGTGATTTCGTAAAAACCATTGTGTGACTTTTTTGGGGAGAGATAGAGAGACCCAACGAAGTGAGCCAGAAATTCAGAGAGTTTATGCTTGATGACATAGCGTCGATAGATTTTGAGAGGAGTTTATTGGATGAATATAGAACTATATCATCCGCATACTGTAGTAGTTTACAGTCTCTGCCAATATTTGAGTTAATTTTTGAGAGATAGACGTTGAAAAGCAGCGGGCTCAAGACAGAGCCCTGGGGAAGCCCTCTATAGACTTTTCTGTAGACTAGTCTATCAGCAGTTTTGAAAGCCATGGTGCGCTGCGAGAAGATGCTAAAAAGAAGTTTTAAAATAAGGCTAGGAATACCCAAGTCTTGCAAAATCGTCATTAATAGATCAATGCGCACATTATCGTAAGCTGATTCAATATCCAAAAATGATGCAACCGTATATTCCTTGTTAATAAGAGCCGCTCTAACGTCTGAGGTTAAAATACTGGTCAATATTTACTTTTGGTGTGCCGAGGTCACGGTACTGCGGCACTCTAGCGATGAATAGAATAAAAATGTAACTCTTTCGTTTCACCTTCAAAAGGTTTTTATTTTTAAAAGCTATCTTATAATTTTTTAATTATATTTCTCTATGTCCACGAGTACCAACATACAGTAATATGACATTTCGAATGAAGTCGTGTTTGGTTGCAAGTACAACGAATTGTAGATTTATAATATAAAGACTATAATATCTTGGCAACAAAACAGTCAATGCATTATATATGTTTAAAATAAATAGATTATAGTAAAAAGTGATAAGTGAATTAATGTAATCAGTTTACTGTGTTTTATATCGTTTAATCACGCAGTGCAAAAAAATGTAACCTCAAAACATTTTTATATTATTTACAGTTTTATTTAACATTTTATATTTCCTCTAAGTGAATAACCACATGAAGAGTGAATTTACCAGATTCCATGGAATAAATTGGTAGGTCATCTTCAACTCCTAGTTTATAAGAATGTTTTTTTATGTTATATCAGTAACCCGTGGAATTTCCGGCAAAGAATTTGTCTACCACTCTTGTCTGTTAATTTTGGGGTGCGCTGTAAGAGTTATTATCTTAACTTTTGCTGGCATAAAGAAGACGTTTTGTATGTTTATTACATGTAGTTAGTCTGCTGACCACCTCTTTTGTTGGAAATATTGTGATGGCATTAATGAATGGATAATTCAGTTGACCGACAGACTCCCAAACGATTGGATAACCTTTAAACCTGGTTATCAGTTGGGAGGTTAGAATAAGAGAATAACTTGGATTTTGTAATATATTATAATTATGTAGTGTGAAGACTTCTGTTATCCAATAATCTGTATAATTTTAGCCCAACACCCCACAATGTGAAGTTCATTTACAGTAACCACTAGGGTGGCAACGTGTCAAGAGTCTTTAGCTATCATTCGCAGCTGATATGAATGGACTCCTTCATGGATTGGTGAATCAAGAGGTAAAAATATTTTTTAAATTATGTTTCCCAAATTGGCCATTATTATAATATACATACATACCATCACACCGCTTCCCTCTTGGGGTAGGCAAAAAGGATCGAGCTTGCTTCCTCCTGCCCTTGCATACACCTTTTACTTCTGTCACTGTCATACAATTCCTCATGCATGCTCTCACATTCAACGTGCACATCACGTGTCTGTCTTGTAAGATCTGGCATATAATGCGCGTATTTCGCGCCCTTGAGACGGATACTCCATTAAACGGCGCCGAATAAATCATCCAATATAATAATAATAGTGATCTTGCTATTTGATTCCCAGACAGCCACAACTCTGAGTACTATTCTTCTCAGTCAAATATATTTTTTGGTGCGTCCTTATTCGTTCTTTCGATATGCCCAAATCATCGTAACTTATTTATGTACATTTATCTTAGTTATTACACCAACTTCCATTCCACATTCCTCTTGTATAGCACTGTTACATACACAATCTCTCAGACTTTTACACACATCCTTCTCAACGATCTCATTTCTACTGCATTTATTCCAATTTCATCCTTAGTCATGTCGATGTCACTTGCATACATTGGTGTTGGCACTAAGATAGCAGATTGCACCAACCTTCAAGCTGTGTTAGATACCTTTCTATTTCCAATTATTGGTCGGATTGCACCGTTTACACTATTCCCTGCTACTTTTCTCCTTTCAATATCGCTTTTACACTTCCCATCTCTCGTTAATTAGCCATTATTATATTATGTTATTGATGCCCTACATTGTAAGTATATTTATTGCTTTATGCATCTTGTATAATTGTTCTCAGGTGCTGGTATAAGTGCAAAAATTGTGGGATAACCAACTGAAATATGATAATATAGAAGATCAATTTAACAATTTCAATTTTAAGACTCTGAAATTTGTCCAACTTGTTCCAGAATACGATTAATGCTGTATTGAGAGATACTGATACCAGGTTCAATATATATTTTTTCATTTATTTTATTGAACATAACAAACAATACAGATATAAGAATACATAGATATGTGATAAAAACTTGAATCTAAACATCCTCCTTATAGAGAAGTCTCGTGTAAAGGAGGGTAAATTCTATCTACTTATTTACTTGTGGCAGATACACAGCAGCAGTAGATGTTAAAATCATTTTTTATTATGCGTGTTACGGGATACTGTGAGCATGCTGTAGGTGTGTGCATAAATTTCTCAGCACTGCAATCACGAGTGAGCCCACTATATTTTTTAATCAATACATGTTAATACACAAAATAGATTAATCTTTATAAGTATTTATTTATTCTTTACTGTACATTGATTACAAGCAAATTCACACAAAAATACATTTAAAACAAATACAATTATACAATCAATATACAGAAGGAGAGTTTATCGCAGAGGTGCGATTTCTGTATGATTATTAATTCATTGTTTCAGATCCGCCTGTCAATGTGATTTTGCTCTGAAGTACCTTCCAGATGATAATCTATCTGTTTTCAAATGTCTACAAAGTTGTTCCACCAATCCTCACTGAACGTAGGAAATTTTCGTATTCTCTTTGTATGGTCCTGTGCGCTTGGATTCCTCATTGAAAAACCAAAGTCATTCTCAACAGATGCCCTTATGAAGACACTTAAAACCTAGTAATTAAGTTATGAATAACATTGCCAATTAAGAAGTATAAAAAACATTCTTGAATATTATTTTTACTAAATTTTATTCTTTGAAATGAATTCGACTAAATTTATACATAAAATGTATTTAGACTTTAAACAAAGTATGCAAGCAAAGTCATTATATTTAAAATGAAAAATAGCAATTGAGAATATTGGAAGAACTAATAAGTAACATTATAAGAAATAAAGGAAGCATCATCCTTGTAGGATGTTATGCCACAAGTGGAAGAAAAAAAAAAAAAAAATATAGGAAGCCACATACATAGTACTGTAAATGGATATAATAGTGTTAAGTATATTATAATATTAGTTGAACAATATTTAAGACATAATTCAATTACAATGTACAATTGATGATTGTAAACATAAAAGGACAACAATAATATATAAATAGATAAAAATTTAAAAACGTTTTTTATTTAACTTTATAATATATTCATTTTCCATGTAATTCGTTAGTTTTTGTGTAGGTATCCATATTAAATGAATTAAGAAATTTTTAAACACACTATTTTTATATTATTTTAAATAGTGTATAAAAAAGTTAGTTTTTTAATTAATTTATAATATAATAAGCTTACACATTAAAACTAATAATTGCATACAAAAATGTAAACCTTTTCATAAAACAAGTAATAATAATAATCCAATTTGGAGAATCAATGTATAATTAAAGACATATAAATATAGATAGAATATTATTCTGAGAACTAAATGTGTCTTGAAAAAACATCATTGAGCGTGAACGAAGATAGTCGCACAAATGTTAGACAAAAAGAATGTGTGCAAAGATAGAGTGAGTAACTCCCAAAATACTATTGTAGGAAATATAAACTAAGGTAACTACATTTTCAGATACTGTGCTCATGCATCATTGATGATACTGTGCGTCAGCACACTCAACAAATATCTGAAGTCTCTGTAATACAGGAGAGACGATGGTCTTAGTTGAGCCATATTTTGAGAATGTCCAGTGATAGTTAAAAGAGCACTGTTATTTTGTCCACAAGGGTTCCAATGGCTCGGATATCCTTCTTTTACAATGGATTGTATCTATGACAACGACATCAGAGTGCTAGGAATATTGTGGGAAGAGGTGACTCTGAAAATGTACAAGACTTATGTCCGTTCGCTGTTAGGGTATGACTTCCGAATTTGGTCGCCATATTTAGAGAAATATAGGTATAGCGTTGCTAGAGAGAGTTCAGTGAAGGTTCACCAAACTGGGAGTGGGGCTTAAGGATTTGACATAATTGTGAGGAGCGACTGGCGGCCTTGAGACTGACAAAGCTTAAAGAATGAAGGGCGACCTTATTGAGACATTCAAGGTGTTGAATGATTGTTATAACTGTCCTGAACTCCCCCAAGTCTCCACCTATAATCAGAATGAGCACTTGCGTGGCTATAGCCTTAAGCTGAATAGAAGTGTATTTTCCCAGAATCCACATATTTTAATTTCTGTCTCTAATGCTTCGTAATGAAATTTCGTTTCAACGAAATGTCATACATTTTACTTGCCTATAGCCTGATATTACCTTCAATACAGTATTATTCTGTACAGTGGAAGTGGATACCAATTGTAAAATAACACTTCTTAAGTTACAGAGTTGTGGATGCTTGAAACGGGCTGTCTCCATATTTGGTTGTTGCTGGGAGTATAAATTCTTTTAAGAATGGACTTTACAGATTGCAGTAACATCATGGACTCATTCAAGCATATCAGTTTTGCTGCCTGCTTGATATCCATAACAATTATTCATTTTGACAAAACGCTTGAAGTGCAATATTTGTATGAAAAAAATATTTGTTTTGTTGAGTTTTATCAAGCGTTGTTTTGTTTTTTTGTCTTATTTTATACTGTTGTGATATTCCCACGATGGTGGTTTTAGCCGGTTGGCCCTTCAGGCCTGCCCGTGAGGACAAATTTTGGTTTAATTATGCGGATAAATAGGAGTTCACAACTCCTGAGATATCCTGGTGGAGGTGAGTCTCTCTTCAATGTTGTGATATTTGATAGTGAATCGGGTCAAATTCGTAAATTGTGTACTGTCAGTGTTTGTGTTCTTGTCGGTGAGGTGCCCCGCTGGGTATCCCCGCGCTATTATAAATGTAGCCCTTGGGTTGTGCTGTTGTTGCCAATATTTGTTTGATTGTCGTAAGGAGTGAATTTGAAGTGACATACCTTTAGAGTTTGATATTTGTATGAAAAAATAATAATTTTCTAATTAGTAAAATCTTAATTTCCGCTTGTTACAAGCTATCTTTATATAATAAACTCAATAACTGTTTGCAAGGTTATAAAACTGCTTAATGATTTGAATTTTTGCTGAATTATAAAATTGCTTAATGATTTGATTTATTGCTAAATGTGCACTGTTTGGATGTAAGACTGTTGGAATGTTATTTTTGCTTATTATATATTTGCATTTACATGCCTTTCATCTGTTGTGTGCCATATTAAATACAATAAATAAATGTTCATGACGATATTTTCAACATAACAATGACTCTTTCGCCAGGATAGAGACTCTTCTTTGATTCTGTTGCCTTTTGTTTTTTTCTGTCTCGCTGTTTTTTTTTCAATTTTCCTGCTGAGATCGCCTTGGCTAAAAGCTGTTATGGTCTCAGTGCAGGGCAATATTTTTAGAATAATAACTGCTCAAAGAAGATCAAAAAAGGAGTGAATTCAAAGTGACATACTTACATTTAGAGTGTAATATTTGTACCTATGAATTTTGTATATATATAGAACTGGGTTTCGGCCCCTTCCAAGCGTACCTATACCCTTCAACCACATCGCGGAGGTTTTGCTCAGTGAGAAGACAAGCCTATATTCACACTACCCCATGTCAGGATGCGCTCGATCGCGGTTATGAATTTGTCCTCAATCGCCCTTCTCGTGCTTCCAGACAGCAGGAGGAGAGCATCGTCAGCATATATGCGAAAATCGTGCAGCCAGGTGGAAGATGCATTCTCAAAAGACCATCGAAGAGGACATTCCACAGGACCGAACCTTGCGGGCAACCCATATCAACGATTCGTTCGACCATGTGTCCTGCGTGAGTGATCACCACTGACCTGTCGCTGAAGTAGCTGCTGATGACATCAAACAACCATCGGGGACATCCCCATATCTTCAGCTTGGCCAATATGGCCCCAGCTATGTCAAAGAAGACATTCAACATATTCTTCTCCTTACTCTCATTCTTCCATTTCATACATGCATCAATGACAAGCTCTGTGGATAATCCCCAGCTGAAGCCAAACTGCTTCGGATCCCCCGGCACAAGCGCCCCAGCAAGCCGGTTCCTCACCAATATCTCAAGAATCTTGCCAAAGGAAGGTAGCAGGGTGGGTGGCCTGTACGCCTTGAGATCCGAGAGAGGTTTGTCATTACCTTTAGGGATTACCCTGAGCAGACCTCTTTTCCATACTTTCGGAAACACTCCCCGTCTCAGACAGGCCCTGAAGAGTCTCAAAATTTCAGCTCGGCAAAACCTCCAGACCTGTTTTACAATCAAACAACTTTTTGACGATTTCACCCAACTCTTGATGTGTCACATCGTCAATTTTGATAAGGTACTGGCTCATCGGGGGGACAGTGCGATTGGAAACGCAGCGCTGCATGAAACGGTGTGTTCCTCGACATTGAGTCAAGAGGCACCAAACCATCCAACAGCGCCCTGAGTGAGCCGACAATACACACTGTTTCATTATCGCCAGAAAAGATACTGGTAAGATAGTGATCAGCAGACCTCTTAGATTGTACCACAGTCCGAGTCACAGACCAAGGGTCGGCGTTTCACCTGTGATCCTATCAAATTGAAAGGAGTCATGTCAGTCCCAGTCATTGCTCATTCAATATCTGATGGTACAGAGCCTGGCTGGCACAGTAGCTCCCAATTCAACAAACTTTACGAAACATCCGAAGTTTGTAGGGTTCAAAGTTAGTTCCCCAAACCATACAGGTCGAGGAGTATCCAACGTTAAGCCACACATCATAGTATCCCTCGCTTCTTTCATGATTTCGCAGTCCCAAAGAATGTGATCAGCGTATTGAGCACCTCCACCACACGGACACCAAGGTTCATCAGCAAGATTAAGCTCGAACAGCTTTGCCTTCAGATCACCATGACCCGTAATCAGCTGCGATGGGAAATGGTCCAACATGATAAATCTGCGTTTCATTCGCACTCTGACATCGGGGAAAAAGCTGTAGACAAGTCTACCATTTGTTCCCGAGTCCCACCACTCTAGCTACACCTCCATTGTTCTCTCGTGTATTTCGCCCATAGCCCTGCTCAAGCCTTCTCTGCCCTCTAATGGTCCAAGCACAAGTCCAAAGTCTGCGCTTTGCTGCAAATTGACGCACTTCAAGGTCGACAGGCAGCACACTGGTAATAACCGGCAGACCATCGCTTGCCGCCATTCTATAGGCTCCTGTAACACATAGAAGGGGATATCTTTGTCCTCTAGGGAGACAAGAAGCGACAGATCCTACAGAAAGTCTGTGCGACCACACTCGTGCAGTATATGCCACCTGAGGCACGAAAGTTGCACGGTATATAGTCATGAACGATTTTGGCCGAAAGCCCCAAGTTCCTCAACTTAATCTTCTCAAGGTTGTAAACAACGATTTTGCCTTTTCCGTAACAAATTTTATATGTTGAGTGAAGGCAAAGCCACGATCAAGCAGAACACCAATATATTTGAACTCTTCCACAACCTTTACCGACTGATTTCCCATCTTCAACACCGGATTTCGGCTTCTACTAAGGTTCCACTTCATCAACATTGCCGCTGTATTTGCTGCTGAGAAAATTAACCTGTTTTGAGATACCCAATGACATTCGAAAACATCGCTTCAATTTCGCTTCTAGTATTTCCAGCTAAAAGATCCAGCGCATCATCCGCGTAAGCTATAATAGTAGCTGAATCAGGTAGAGGCATTGTTAAAAGGTCATTTAAAAGAGCATTCCACAAAAATGGACCAAGCACTGAATCCTGCGGACAACCCATTGTGACCTCCCTCGTCACAGTTGGTCCTCCATATCCTATGGTTACCTGACGATCTTTAAAGTAGTCCAATATAATCGAGAAGAGATCCTCAGGGCACTCTCTTTGTTTTAACCTTGAGAGAATCAGCGGCCACCAAGCACTATCGAAGGCTCCTTATATGTCCAAAAATACTCCCAGAACATACTTCTCCTTCCTTCCGTTCTTCCCATTCAAACTTTCAAGAACCGCATCTTCAGTCGATTTCCCGCATACAAAACCAAACTGACGACTGTTTTTAGAAGACAAGGCTGCGGACAATCTGTTTTTCACCAAAATTTCTAGAATTTTCCCAAAACTTGGTAATAAAGTGATGGGACTATAGGCTCTGATGTCCGAAAGAGGTTTATTAATACCCTTTGGAATGACCCTTATAAGGCCGCTCTTCCTTACTATGGGAAATATACCACCCTCCAAACATTTTTGCATCAAGGTTACAACCATATTCGGACAAATTTCCCACACCTTCTTCACAATAGAACCGGTTATTCTGTCCAGACCAGGCGCCTTGCGTGGACCCAAACGAATAATGATTTTATCTAATTCATCATGCGTAACTGGAGTCGTCAGGGAATTAGTATCTGATGAAATTGGTGGTTGACGAGCCAGAACTCTCAGCTGTTTATGATAATCTATATCCAACTCATATGAATCCAAGGGTTTAAGACCATCAAGTAAGACCCTTAGAGTAGAATCAATACCCATTGTTTCCCCATCGCCCCGAACAATACTTGAAAGGTAATGCTCAGCAGATCTTCCTTCACGCAGCACAGTTCTGGTTGCCGACCAAGGGTCTGTATTTCCCACCTCAGTAATCCACTCTTTCTAAGATTCAATTTTAGCCTGTCTCACTGACCCAGCAAATAATATGTTAAGTACATTCCTTTCGCATACCAGTTTTGCATTGCACACGAACCAATAATCCAAATTCACTATATATAAGCATTGTATTGTATCGAATCATATTCATTCATAATCTGTACTCAAAGCTAACCAGTTCGACAATAAACTAATTATCACCGCCGACTTCTTTTCACTGACTACCCTGCACAACAATCGACATATAACGTGACACCAGTACATAATACCTTCTGAGACATCAAGATCTTCATATTCATCTACCATCGCTGGTGGATCGTTATAATACAATAGGTTTATATAAGTAAAAAAAAAGAAAGAAAAATAAACAAAATAATACAAAACGTGAAGCAAAATAGAAAAAACATGATAATAAAATATATGTACATAAATTGGTAAGTACATAAGGCCGAAGTGAGGTGTCCAGAGACGTGCTGTCAGGCGTTTAAAAGGCGCGAGTCCGAGAGTCGCCAGCGCCAGCATGGTGTGGAAACATTAAACCCTCCCAAAAGGGACATCCCTACCAAACCTACTCTCCACCAAGGGAGACAGGACCGGGAGGGAACAGGGAGGAGCCATACGCACCACCGCCACAATGGGCAAAACCAACCCTAAGACACTCTCAAGTCAGGCGGGGGTGAACCCGGCTGACGCAGAAGCTCCCAACGAGATATCCACAAACCCCAAAAATGCCTTTAGGTTCCTTGGGCTTTGCAAGACCTCCCCAAACCATATTGGTCTGGGACTGTTCTCACTCATATAATCTAGCATTGCATCTCTAGCATCATTCATCACAGAGCACTCCCATAGGATGTGCTCGGCATACTGCGCCCCCAACCCACAAACACACCACGGATTCTCCGCTAGGCCAAGGTCATACAACTTTCCCTTTAGATCTCCGTGGCCCGTCACAAGCTGGACTGCATAGTGATTAAGGGAAAAGAAACGCCTCATCATGAGTCCTCTAGTCCCAGGCTCCGCATGAACGGATAATCCAAGATGCTCAATATTGCCGTCAGCCCTGAGCTTACGCCTAGCTACACCATCTAAGATTTCTAAATCAGCGAGCAACACACCAGCGATGACAGGAAGGCCATCGTTAGCGGCCGTTCGATACGCACCGGAGACAGCGAGCAGGGGGAGTCTCTGTTCCCTCAAAACCGCTGCGGACACAGAACCAACCGCAAGACGGTGCGACCAAACACGGGCGTCATAGGTGACCTGGGCCACATGCGTACCATTTATCGGGTGACGTTTTATACGGTTTTATAAAACGTTAATGTTGTATAAAACAAACAGGTTTTATACAACATTGAAGGAGACCCACCGACCACCCGGATAGCGCAGAAGTCTGGGGACTTCCAGTTATCCGAATTTTACACTACACAAATTTTGTCCATACCGGAGGCACCATAGTGGGCAGCCTGAGGGGTTTTATACAACAGTAATTAAAAGATAAAAAGTCACAAAAACCTACCTAATTGGTGAAATGACGTCCCCCAAGCCTGCACCTACCCAGCACCACAGTCGCCGCTGAGACGACTGCTGAGTTAAACTTTTCCCCAGCTACTTCAGCTCTATCAGACAACCATATATCAAAATTTCTCACCTCTTCTTTCAGTCAAATTCCAAAGGAATCCCAGTTTAACCTCGAGTTCCTGAAACTCCAAAATATGGTTCAATTCCCAACGAACCTCCGGCAGACCAGGTGATCAGACGGTGGTCGCTTGAAACTTCCCCAACAAGGACCCTCCAATTGGAGAAATCCGCGAGCAGATCTTCTGTACATAGAGTATGATCATAATATGGCACTCCTCCATCGGCCCAGCGAACGTAGCAGGCTGACCAGCAGCGTTGAGGAGACTAAGGCCGGCAGAAGATATAAAATTCTCCACCGGTCCTGCATTCCCAGTGCGATCCCTGCCTGGTCTATCATACCAGAGAGGAGAGCGAGCATTGTAGTCACCATCAATCAATCAACGTGGGACCACACCAGCAGGGCTTGCCTTAGGCCCCGCAGGTGTGGTCCCACGTTGTCAGAGTACCTGAAATAAACAAATATGAGGAAAATCTCTCGGCCATTGATTCTGAGGCAGATGCAACATCGGTACTCATCCGATAGCCCATCCAAAAGCAGCGGCTGCACCTTACTGGTATCTACCAAGAAACCCACCATGAGACGAGGCCGCTTGCCGATCACGGCAAGCGGCACGTCAGCTCCATCGACAGTCTCTTATGGAAGCTAAACAATGCTTATTTCAACACGCAGGGCTATGCAGATGATCTGGTAATTACGGTTGTAGGAAAATTCCAAAGCACCGTATCCAGCCAAATGCAAAAGGCTCTAAAATTGGTAGAAACCTGGTGTAAAGACTACGGTCTTTCAGTGAACGCCAACAAGACTGTTATAGTCCCATTTACCAACAAAAGGAAGCTGGGTGGACTTAAGGCACCAACTCTCTTCGGCGAGACTATAATATTTTCCAAGGAAGTTAAGTATTTGGGTATTATCCTGGATCAACGGCTTACATGGAACCCACGCTTGGAACACATCACCAAGAAAGCAAAGATAGCTCTAGGTACGAGCTTTAGAATAGCTGGGTTGAAATGGGGTCTTCAACCGAGGCAAGCCCTCTGGCTCTACACAGCTATGGTTAGACCAATGGTCACCTACGGCTGTGTGGTATGGCACAAGAAAACCCAGCAGAAGACATGCATAAATGTCCTGAATAAGATTCAGAGACTTGCATGTCTTCTCACAACGGGCGCTATGTCCTCAACACCCACAACTGCCTTAGAGGCGATGTTGTGTCTGAGCCCATTGCACGTGCATGTGCAAAAAGAGGCTCGCATAGCATTGCTACGGGCGGCAAAGGGAGGCAAGAACAATTGGTGCTCCAGCATAATGAGAGGATTATATTCAGACCTCAACAAAGCTCCCATCGTGGATATGCCTTCAGATACCATGAATGTGGCTTACAGCTTTGTTAAACATTACACAGTAGAAATACTTGAAAGAGAGACCTGGCGAGAAAATGATCCCTACTCCTTTCGAGATGGCGACATCATATGGTATACAGATGGATCCAAAAAAGACGGTCGGGCAGTGTCTGGAATCTTTGGCGCCCAACCTAAATTGAGCAAATCAGTTTGCTTAGGAGAATACGCCACTGTCTTCCAGGCAGAAATGAGCGCCATTTTGGAGTGTGCTCATATGAACCTTCACCGATCATACCACAACAAAAAGATCTATATCCTTTCGGATAGCCAAGCGGCGCTTAAAGCCCTAGGTTCCGTAGAGGTGAGATCTAAACTAACCTTTGAATGTATACAGGTTCTAAATCACCTGGGCGGGAATAACGCCGTAAGGCTGGTTTGGGTACCGAGGCATTGTGGAGTCATAGGCAACAAAGCTGCCGATGAACTTGCTAGAACTGGCGCTGAGAGACTACCAATAGGTCCTGAGCCTATATGCGGATTACCGTCTGTGCTAGAGGCTTAGCCTAAAAAACTGGGCCATGGATCAAAGCCATGAAATTTGGTCCAACAGCATAGGGTTGAAGCACGCGAAGGAAATGATGACAGGGTACTCGCGTAAATTCACCACAGAAGTTCTAAAACTTAATAAAAATCAAATAAGGATTCTAACCAGGACCTTGACAGGACACTGCAGACTAAGGAAGCAAATGACGAAAATTGGATTGTCAGACACCCCATCTGCAGATTTTGTTCAGAGGATAAAGAAACGCCCATCCACATCCTCTGTAACTGTGACGCACTCGCTCGCAACCGAAGTCACATCCTCGGAGGTCCACTGCTGGACTTTGAGAAAGTGAGACTTCTCACACCGAGACAAATAGTGAGCTACATGACGCACCTAGGTCTTGAGAGTGAGATATGACACAAAAGGATGTCACAATAGATCTGATATGGTCGCAGTGATACAAGGGATGTAAGGTCTCTTGACTTTTAAAGGAAAAAAAAAAACATCGGTACTCATCCGATAGCCCATCCAAAAGCAGCGGCTGCACCTTACTGGTATCTACCAAGAAACCCGCCATGAGACGAGGCCGCTTGCCGATCACGGCAAGCGGCACGTCAGCTCCATCGAGGATCACTCGCGAGAACAATTGCTCCTGGACAAAAACCAACGGAATCCCCCTTCGCTGCATAGACCTAACCAAATCAATAGCCGATGCACGACCTCGCCCTAGATTGCTCTGACCCAGGACGACGGCAGCCTCACTAGCCATCATAATACTGAAGGGATCCTTTAGGCAATTTGGATTTATTTTGAGAGTCTCCAAGCCATTCACGTCAGTAAGGACGCTAAAATTACTTTTTTGTACATATGTTAGAAGCTGTTTAGAGTACACCGCCACGGTTGTTTGAAACCCTCAATACATAACATACACTGAAAGAATTGAGAAAATCCAGAACAAATTTTCTTAGGACTCTTAATTACAGATGTCGTGTTGCATTTGACAATTACCGTCTTTCTGCTCAATATCACAAAATAATGACTTTAGAAAATGGACGTTCTATGGCTGATATGAAATTTTTATACAAAATTGTGAACGACATTGTTGACTCTGCTGACTTATTAAACAGACTTTACTTTAACTGCCCTACAAGACGGACAAGAACCACATTGACATTTAAACAACCTTCTTGCTCGACCAACTATCTGCAGAGCTCATTCATACACCGAGCATGTAACAATTTCAACTTTTTTTTAATAATATAGATATATTTGATACAACATCCTTAGGGCGTTTCATTGACACTAGTAAAAGATCCCTGATAACTTCGGGGTTTCATGGGGTTTAATCATTTGATGTTTTCCTTTCTGCTCCAATTTTCTGTCCCATTCCTTTATTTCCTTCTTGATTGGAGATGATTGATTACACGTGCTTCCGAAAGTACATGGCTCCCCGAAAGGAGGTCACCCATCTCGGCAACCTGGCCCCTCAACTCGACCTTCTGGTCCAAAGTAAGTCTGCAACTAACGACAATTTTCTTATAAATAATTTTGTCCTCTTTGACACCACCAAAGGTGTCAGAGGAATCAACATCCGCAATAGCAGTTGAGGTAGGACTATCCGCCACCCGAAGCTCCTTCTTAGATCTTTAAGTAAGTTAGCTCCTCTGACGGCGCATCCCTTGATGGCAGCTCCTCCGATGCCGCAACAGAAAACACAGATCCATCCGAGTCCATACAGTCCTCTTCATCCATACGTACTGCTCCAGCTGACCGTGGCTTCCCCGCAACGGCCAACAACGAACCAAGCAAATAATGCGATCTAGGTACACCATCAGGCACAGCAACAGAATCTTCTGCTGAAGTAGCAGAGGCCTGTCTCACACACTTTTTCCCCTTACGATGTATCACGGATCCCTCAGTGTCGGCATCCGAACCACAGGCACCAGTCTCTTTAACATGCTTCCCAGAAGGAGGCGTACGAGGAAGGGAACGAAGTGGCGTAAAAACACGCTGGCTGCGGTCGCCTCGTCTCCAGGTGGCTCAGGGTTCATCGCGCTATTAAATTAAAACTTCACCAAAACACAAATTTTTTCATGCAAATATTACACTGAGATTGTCTGTCAGTCGATGATAACGTGAACAGTTCTATTCGAATCCTGAGTCCAGAATCTCCTTTCTCTCAGTTTTTTTTAGATGAAGCACCTTCTTTTTAGATGAAGCACCTTCTTTTTAGATGAAGCACCTTCTTGGTAATTAGGCATGATCACCACAACAGGAGCCTTACTTTTTAGCAACAACAATTTTTTATATATTATTTTGTCTTTCTTGACACCACCAAAGGTGTCGGAAGAGTAGGTATACCACATCTTCTGCAATAGCCGCTTCTTCGATCTTTCCGTCGTGGTAAGCACCTCCAGCGGCACATTCCTGAAACCACAGCATAAAAAACAGTACCATCTAAATCCATTCAATCCTCTACATCCATACATACTGCTCCAGCCAACTGTGGCGTCCCAGCAACGGCCAAAAACGATCCAGGCAAGTAAAGCGATCTAGGCATACCCGTTCCATCAGGTGCAGTAACAGGATCTTCTGCCGAATCAGCAGAGGCCTGTCTCGCACACTTATTCCCCTAACGATTCGCCACGGATCCCTCAATGTCGGCATCTGAACCACAGGCACCAAACTCTTTAACCTGCTTCCCGGAACCGACAGGGCGTGAAAACCACGCGGGCTTCGGTCGCCTCGTCTCCAGATGATTTGGGGTTCATCGCATTATTTAGTTAACACTTCACAAAAAATAGTATTTTTTTCTTGCATATATTACACCCAGAGTGTCTGTCAGCTGATAATAACTTGAACAATTCGATCAGTTTCAGTTTTTTGTGCTAAGGTTAGTAGAGCACTGCTGACTGCACACCAGTATAAGAAAGAAAACAATTCTCCGAAATTATACAAGGGCATCCAGTGTAGCACCCGCACAGAATCGTTTTCGCCGCACAACATCGTTGAACGACAAAAGTCAGGCGGCCTATGAGACACTTCTGTAACAACACGATGGCGCCCGGTGGGCACCATTTAGCACAAAAATCACTTACATCACCAGGAAATAATACGGGGAATCCAGAGAGGTCCCCACACAGGGTTTATCATCACACAACACCCTTGACAAGCAATCGGCAGGATAGCGCAGGTGACGAATTACAATGTCTAGTGGAACCGCGGTCGTGGTGGTTAGGGAGATTCCATTGGTTTCCGACCAGGAGCAGTTATTTTAGCAAATAATCCTCGATGGTGCCGAAGTACCGCTTGCCGTGAACGGCAAGGTGTCTCGATCGATTTTCATGATGGACACATTAAGGTGCAACCGCTGCTCTTGGATGGACTCTCGGATTCCGGTGTTGCGTATGCTTCCGGATCGATAGACGTGAAATCTTCTGGATCAATGTACAAATCAATGTACAGAGGGCGAGTTTGTATCGCTAGAATGCAATGTCTTCCAACTAACCCGGTTACAAAATTATGTAAAAGTAAACCGATTAAAATGAAATATTTGTTTTTAATATTTTATTTGGAATACAATAAATCTAAAAATTATGTTAATCGTTTACATATCGTAAAAGGCGAAAGTCTATGTTTGATGTACGAGATAAATAAATATGCCGGCTTGAATTGCATCGTTTTCATTACATTTTTATTTTACAGGTATGCATTATAATAATTCTCTTATATAAAAGGAATGAAGAATCTGGATTTTAAATAAAGCCACAGACACCGTCACAGCAAGCAGCATGCTTATGCTTTGAAGGCGAAGTAGGTTGGTAGTGTATGAAACCGCGAACCCGAGTTCTCTAAAAGATAGTTAACTAGGTAGGTATGTTAATAGATAACTCCACTTTCAGGCTAACAAGTGTTTTGAGGCTATATAATCTAAAAAAGATTTAATTTGAAAATAATTGTTAAAAAGACGAAAAAATACATTTCATCAAACATATTAAAAAAAAAATAGTTCTTCATTTAATGAATATTATAATTATTATTGTCTATGTTCTCTCTCAATATTAATATTCAATTTAATTGTTATTATTATTACTGTTATGTTGGTACTCGTGAACATAGAGAAATATAATTAAAAAATTATAAGATAGCTTATAAAATAAAAATCTTTTGAAGGTGAAACGAAAGAGTTACATTTTTATTCTATTCATCGCTAGAGTGCTGCAGTACCGTGACCTCGGCACACCTAAAGTATATATTGACCAAAATACTTAGGTTATCTAAACAAGAGCGGGCTTTTCGAAACCCGAATTGGGAACTTGACAGAAGATCACCATTTTCCAAATACCACTCAACACGTTTTTTTAACATATGCTCCAAAATTTTCAAAGAGCAGGACGATAGGGCAATAGGTCTATATGAAGATCCAAGTGAGGGGTCTCGTCCAGGTTTCAGGATGGGGATAATTAAAGATTTTCGCCAAGCCTCTGGCACAAGCCCACTTGATAAGCAGTCATTGTAGAACTGTAGAAGGAGTTTTAAAAAATTATCCGGGAGATGTTTAAACACACTGTATGGTATGTTATCCAACCCCGGAGAGGAATTCTTCAGAATCTTTATAGTGCCAAGTAGTTCCTCGACAGAGAAAGGGGAGTCAAGAAAACCTGGAGTAGTTTTCTTCTGAGAGGAAACCCAGCTTATTTCTGTTTCATTAGGTACATGTGGGGGGGCGAGTTTATTTATGAAAGCATCAATATAACCTTCGTCTTGTATATGAGATTTAGGAGGTAGATAGGAAGAACGAAACCTGCGTATGGAATTCCATACGATTGAAGGATGAGTGTTGGGAGAAAGACTATTACAGAAATCTGTCTATCCTTTCTTCTTTTTCTTTCTTAAGAGCCTGCGCGTTTCTGCCTGAATTTGTTTTGTTAGTATATAATTTTCGGTTGTTACATCCTTCCTAAATATTTTGATTGCCTCTTTTCTTTTTTTAATACTTTGGGTACATTCGCTGTCCCACCACGGAGGAGATATGGGATTTTTTTTGCACAACTTGTGATTCGGCACAGAGGGTTCAGATGAGTCCTCTATGATTGAGAGAATTCTCTCATATTTTGTTTCTATGTCAACAGGGGAATTAGAAGGTTTGACACTTGATGTTGTTTGTTCTACCAATGACGTAAATTCTTTCCAGTTTGCTTTGTTATAATTTTTCCCCACCTTACATCTTTGTTCAGGATTTTGGTTTCTTTCAGTAATACTCACCAGGATAGGAAAGTGATCACTTGAAAGAGGATCGATAAGAACATGCCACGTGGATGAGGCTGCGATCGAATCAGAAATCAAGGATAGATCGACCGCACTAGCATTTTGTTGAGGGGAGGTAAACCTTGTTGGAGAGCCGTCATTCAAAATACATAGATTGTGTGAGTCTGCAAAAGAAAGGATTGAATTGCCGGATCTGTCATTTCTAGAGCAGCCCCAGCTAACTGAGTGCGCATTCAGGTCACCCAGAATAAGGAGGGGTTTAGGCAAGTTTTGAAGTACTGAATTACAATAGTTTTCATCAAAATTTGTATTGGGTGGAATATAAGTAGAGATGACAGTAATTCCATTTACTGAGGCAGCTATTAATTGTATAGATGGATTTTTTGGGATTTTTATCATTTGAAATGGGAGGTGGGACTGAATTAAGAGGGCCGTTCCACCGCCCCTTGAGTCCAAACGATCGTCTCTTAAACAATGGAACCCGGGAATGTTAAAATTCCATAGTGGGTGTAACCATGTTTCGCTGAGGGCTGCTATATTTATTTCAAATTTTTGAATAAGGTATATGATGTCATTTTTGCTAGATGAGACACTTCGGCAATTCCATTGGAGAAAGTTTAAAGAATGAGGGCGAGTAGAACTATGAGATGGTGAGTTGTGAGTCTTTTTTGGAAAATTGTTTTTAGGAGTGTTGGCCATTTTTGATTAGGAAGGATTGAAGGGTAGAGATAAGTGATTCTGTATTGTAAGAGGTTTGTGAAGAGAGTGCGTCAAGTAAGATGGTTATCAATGATTTCAGGTAGAATTGGTTATCTTTGTTAAGGTCTTCCCTTAAAGATTCGACAGTAGGGTTCATGGCATACGAATGTTCTTCATCAGAGGGTGCTGAGGCAAGTGCGCACCCATCAGGGGCAGTGTAAGTAGGGTTACCATTTGGGAACATAAGCATGGAGTTGTACTCTTTTTTGTTAGGTGGTTTTTGGAGATTAGGAACGGGCTTATTTTTTTGGGGTCTACTTTTATTGCCAGTATTTGCTGTGATTACCGAAAACAGGGTTTTTTTCTGGGGGTGCATTTTTGCAGCTTGGATATAGGAGCAATTTTCAGTTGCCATGCTTTCCTTTATTGCTTTTTGTCTACGATGCTCTGGACATGATTGGCTAATTGCTTTATGGTCACCGCCACAATTGAAACATTTCAAATCTTGAGATGGGCATTCTTCAGAGGCGTGGCACTCACCGCACTTAAAACATTTTTGGACCGAGCGGCAGTTTGCCCTAGTATGTCCGAATTTGCAGCATCTGAAGCATTGCAACGTCGGTAATACATATAGGTCTACTCTAAACGAGCTATAAAAAATATAAACCTGATTGGGGAGAGACTGTCCGGCAAAAGTGATGACAATTGATCGGGATGGTTTCCAACAAATGGTTTCTGATTGTCTATCCTTATAAGCAAGGCGCCTCACCTTCACGATATCCATTTTAGGGTTTCCGGCTGAGATGGCACTTTTTAGTTCCTCCTCAGATAAATCCTCGTCCACCCCCCTTATGATACCCATGCGGTATGAAAGGAAAGAAGGAACGAAAGCTTTGTATCGAGAGTTAGAAAGAACAAACGCATTTTTCAAAAATGAGTTGGCATGATTTGCTGAAGAGAATGCTACTGATACTTTATATTTACCTTCCGATTTGATAGACCCATTAACGACACCCTGTACATTTCTGGAGAAAAGGATTTTTCCCAATTGCATAGGATGCAATGGTGCAGTAGTTTTAGTGTCTGCATATTGAACAAAAACAGTAAACGGACCTACAGACTTAGAATCGTAAAAGTATTCTCGTATAGTGGGAGTGTGAGAGACAGATGGTGTCTCCTTTGTTTTCCCAATTTGGGACGAATTATTTTCGAAAACACTATCAGATGAGATCCCTTTTGGTATCAATTGCGCATCGTCAATCCGTTTTCTTTTCCTGTTTTCCTCCGGCGGGTCCGGGGAAATCGGAGGCTTAGGAGGGATTTCGTCCATGTTGGTACCTAAAATAAGTACCTACAGTATGAAAAAATTTCAGCGAAACAAATAAAAAACAATTAAATTACTGGCCAAAATTTCTACAGAAAAAAAAACAGCGAAATGAAATAAATTTTACATACAAACAAAAATGTTCGCCAAAAAATACGCCACAAAATTATAGCGAAACAAAGAAAACAAAAAAGGGCAGAAATCGATGAATAATGATGATCAGGATCCACAATTTAGTAATCAAATTATAAATACCTGTTATGTGCAGAGTACATGAACAAATTAAAGTTTAAATATTTAATATTTAACCAAATATCTTATCTGAAATCCAGAGCTTCAAAATACACGTGCACGCCAGTGTATGGTTGACCATAGAAAAAGGCGCATAGATTTAGGAATAAAACTAGTATTTTTTTTTAAATATTTCCTATGTATCTGATTTTTTTAAAACTGTGGGGACTGCTTTAAGCTCCAAGATCTCCAATCTGGAGTTTGAAAAGTGAAGACCTTATGTTTTAGGTCTCACCTTTTACAATTTGATATATTTTGCGATCTCCTCGAATTTTTATTCGTGATATTTTAGAAAAGTGGTAGTTTCGAAAACTAAAATTCTTAGATTTGACAAACAACCAAAAAGTACCTACGTAGAACTTCGTAAAAATCATAGATTTTTATTTATAATGTCGGTTTCGTATGGAATTCTGCGGTAAAACTAAAAATACCTATAATCACAGAATTCCATACAAAACCTATACTATATAAACCGGTATTATATATAAAAATCTATGCCTATAATAGATTTGGTAACCCTGGCTTTAATTGTCAATTATTGCAGTTTTCTTCTTCTTCGTCTTTACGTGTAACTGTCAAACTGTGTTTTGTTTCAAACTTACGAAAAGATTTTTGTAGATATTTAAAGGGTCTCAATAAAATGACTAATATTTATTTAGTATGATACTTTGTATTTGTGTTGAACGTACCCACATAAATTTTAATTCAACCTTAAGGTGAACAATAATGAAATGGATTTGGAAATTTGTAAAGCTTGCCTAGCAACAGAAATTAAACTTACATTAATATCCGACAGAAATCTAAAGAAATCCTTTGTTACCTTATCCAGCATTAAGGTAAGATTTAACTAATTTACTATTGTAAAAAAAGGTTGATTACATATTGAATAAGCAGTTCTTAAAAGTGCGTTTTTTCAACAGATTTCCCCAAAATATCGACTTTGGCTGTGTTCTGAATGCATCAACATGCTGAAAAAATTAGTAATATTCCAAAAAACGTGCAGTAATGCTGAGAAAATGTTGAAAGAATACCACAAGAGAGTTAAGAGTAGAGTGAATAAGGTAATTATTGTTTTATAATCATATTATAGATACAAGTATACATACATATTTAATAATGTTGTTATTTTACTGTACAGTTGATCACTATCACAATGTTTCAGGACAAAGCAGAATGTATAAAGTGGTTACAATGGCAACATAGACAAATAAAGATGAAACAAAATAATATATCAAACATTATAAGTATAGATGTGTGCTGTACAGAGAACAATACAATATATTCCAGTGATAATAGCAAAGCATTTGAAGATGTTAAAGTTGATTTGAAGTCTGATACTGATGGGGAGAAGTGTTATAATATAGAAATTGAGAAGAAAGAGATGAATTATGTTACAAATCCACTTTCACTGAGTGAGCATCGTAATTGTAATGTAGATGAATATAACATGCCTTTGATAGACTTCAAAACTGATGTTACTTTCGATGATCATGTTACTGATGGGATTATTGAATTCAATGAGATTGATGATGGTTAGTTTATTATTTATTCGTAGATGTAAAATGATTTAAGGGGGATTTTCTTCTGAAAAGTTATTTTGTAGTAATGCGGGTTGTAAATTGGAAGAGGGAGTGCCATTCTGAAGAACCAATCGGAAAAAAGATGTTTTGTCTGATTAAATTATTTTAGATCTACAACTACATAGTGGATGTTTTGTCACTTCTCAAACTTTTCCTTGTACTTATTTGGGATCAGTAACGTTAATAGTAAACCTCTTATGAGAATTTATATATAAGTATAATGGAGCTAAAATGTTTGTATGACAATAGTATTAGTCCACATTACATTCTCTTTGCCAACCAATGCCACAAAGAGTCATTTATAAATTTGCTAATATAGATAAATAATCAATTGTCTAGATCAGTGTTTCCCAAACTGTGGGTCTCGAGCGAATATTGAGTGATCCTTGAGCATTAAGTAGTTCCATGACTCGCTATTAGAGAATCTGAGCATTACCAATATTTATGACCTCTTTTCTCTAAGACAGCTAAAAGGTGAGTCCCAAGATTGGGAATTTTTGTTAGATGGGTCGGAACCCAGTCAACTTTGGGAACCACTGAAGATTTATTATTATATGTTATCTCAAATGTGTTTTTTTTTAGGAGACATGAATTGTAATAATGAATTAGAAGACTTTGATAACAAACTGCAGTTACACAAACATAAAGAAAATATCTGCAACAGCAAACTTACAGTCGACAGTGAAAAGGCAATAACTAAATGTAACAATGGAGAGAAACAAGAAGGTGTTAGAAAAAGTGATAAGAAGGGAAGAAGAAAGTATAATAAAAATAAAACATTAAAAGATATTAATGTCAAATCTGATGACTCAATAACCAAAGATTTTGTCTGTAAAACATGCAGAAGGATTTATCCAA
This sequence comes from Athripsodes cinereus, assembly GCA_947579605.1. Lineage (NCBI taxonomy): Eukaryota > Metazoa > Arthropoda > Insecta > Trichoptera > Leptoceridae > Athripsodes > Athripsodes cinereus. Next base: position 37,623,617 of record OX388305.1, read on the forward strand.
CAGCAGCAAAATTGAAGGAACATCAGCGTTATCACTCAAAAATACTTCGTCATACTTGTATTGAGTGTAACAAATCATTCAGATCAAAACATCAACTTGTAACACACATGAACAATCACACTGGAGAACGACCTTTCATTTGTGATCAATGCGGAAAAAGTTATTTTTCAAACGGTGCCCTAAGAGCTCATTTAATGAGCCACGGTATGCGAAGATTTGAATGTGCACACTGTGGTATGAAATATTTTTACAAATCACAATTAATATTCCACATCCGAAATCATACTAAAGAGAAGAACTGCATTTGTGACATCTGTGGTAAAGCATTTAAATTGGAATGTAATTTAAGGGCGCATAGACGTATTCATTCAGAGAGGAGTTCGTATAATTGTCCTATTTGCAACAAATGTTTTATGGAACCTAAAACATTGAAATATCACATGAGTGTTCATACTGGAGAGAAACCATTTCCCTGTAAATTATGTGACTTAACATTTCGTACTTCAAGTTCGTTGCGTACACATGAGGTAATTCACTCTGATGTTAGACCATACAAGTGTGATCTGTGTTTCTATTCAGCTAAAAGAAATAATCACTTGAAGAGGCACAGAAAAACACACACAAAACATGGTAGAAAAGATGATCAATCATAATGATTATACCGCTATACTCAGGCGATATATTGTGACAAGAAACAATAACCCCATGGGAAAAATAAAACTAAAAATGAGCAGCTGCCCTGTTATAGAAACCAGTTGGTATATATATTTACATGTAGTTTATAAGTTTTTCGCAACGAGGTATGAATGAATCTATCGATTTTGCGGTTACGTCACGTTAGCCTATGTCACCCGGGGATAGTGTAGCTTCCCAACAGTGAAAGAATTTTTCAAATCGGTTCAGTAGTTTCAGAGCCTATTCAATGCAAACAAACAATCAAATCTTTCCTCTTTATAATATTAGTATAGATTATGTAAACACTGATTCGTTATTAGTGACTACTGCAGAACTTGAAAATGGAGTTCCAAGAAACTTTGAAAACTTTATCAAAAAAAAAGTTACGCGATGTAACCCCAAAACATAACTTTAATACTTATATTTATACGTGGGAGGGAAACTTCACCATGTGGAATTTCAGCCAAAGTGACATATAAAAATAGTATTGTAGTCCTTGTTATGCTCTTTTAAATGACATATTATTCATCTGTCTTGAAATCGAGTTACATTTTGAAATATCCATAAATAAAAAAAATACGTAAAAATATTGTTAAAGCAAAATAACGCCATTTTAATGCAATGTTGTGAAATTTTTCAATAAAGTGTGAGATATGTTGACTAGCAATCATTCACAAAATTTTTTAAGAATAATTTCATGTTAACATGTGAGAACCAAATATAATTTTGATGGAAAAACTGAAGAATGGTGCCCATTGAGATAGTGTAGTTTCACTCCGGCATACAGATATATATATATCTGTATGCCGTATAACAGTGATATACGAAAGGAATGTGGAATGAAAGTTGGTGTAATAACAAGGATGAATGTAAATAAGTTAAGGTGGTTTGGGCACGTGGAAAGAATGAACGAGGACAGAATGACTAAGAAGATATATTTGGCTGAGAGGAATGGTGCTCGGAGACGTGGACGTCCGAGGATTAAATGGCAAGATCATTTAAATCAAATCCTACAGGACGGTCACGTGTTGAGCACATTGAACAGGAGAGCATGCATGAGGAATTGTATGACAGTGACGGAAGCGAAAGATGTATGCAAAGATAGAAGGAAGTGGCGCTCGATCCTTTCTGCCTACCCCGCGATGGAAGCGGCGTGATGGTATGTATGTATGTATGTATATGAGGTGAAGGCTTTACTCCATTTCACTGCGTACAGTCGGGCAGAGACTTGGCTCTTGCCTTTGCATGTGGGATGAGACACGGCCCATCACCGGAACATGCAGATTGGTGACGGGCCGTGTCTCGTCCCACATGCAAAGGCAAGAGCCAAGTCTCTGCCCGACTGTACGCAGTGAAATGGAGTAAAGCCTTCACCTCATACTGTCTCCTTTTGTGGCGTTGGCGCGATAGTGAACTCGTTTTCTCGTTGTATCGTCCTGTCTCCCTTGGTGGAGAGTAGGTTTGGGAGGTATGTCCCTTTTGGGAGGGTTTAATGTTTTCACACCATTCGGCACTGGTGATTCTCGGGCTCGCGCCTTCTGAACGCCAAATAACAAGTTTCTGGACACCTCACTTCGGCTTTTGTTACTCAGCAATTTTTATATATCATATTTACTCGATGTTATCTACCTTATATTAATTGTACTATATTTTGTCCTGTTTTATGCTTTTTTTTTATATAATTTTGTATTTTTTTTTTTATTCAATAAAATAAACATACTTTCAAAAGGGGCATTGAAGAGAGTGTAGTTTAAAAGATTCCCACGACGGCGGTTTTAGCCGGTCGGTCCTTCAGACCTGTCCAATGGCCCACCCGTGAGGACAATTTTGGTTTGAATGTGCGGATAAATAGGAGTCTATGACTCCTGAAATATCCGGGTGTGAGGTGGGTCTCTCTTCAATGTCTCCTGCGTAAAATCAAGTGATCTTTCATTAATGGAATGCATTTTGCACATGCATTTCTGATGAAAATTTGATCACACAGTCATTCATATATATATATATATATATATATATATGTTAAACGAAGTTTTCGCATTTAGCTGGATTTTCACACCTGCAAGAGTGAAGATATTAAGAAAATTACCCAACAGACACCTCATCCGCACAACCAACAGACTGTGCAAACTCCCTTTTGTATGAAACAGGAAAGGTGTCCCGATGCTTACGAATCGGCTTAGGCTGGCTTCAAACTGTCATGTTCGACATCTGTTGCCTGTTTCATACAAAAGGAAGTTTGCACAGTCTGTTGGTTGTGCGGATGAGGTGTCTGTTGGGTAATTTTCTTAATATATATATATATATACATATGTTTATGGAGTTGGTTTTACCCCTCTCTATATTCTGTTGCATAGCATGGTAATATTTGTTAGCTCTACTCAGTAAATTTGTTTTCTAAAACTCAAGTTTCATACTAACGATTATATATTATTTTGAGTGAACAAAAAGAAAAAGGAACAAATAAATTGAAATATGCCTAAGAGTTTTGTGTTTTATTTTATTTCATTTATAATAAATAATAGACGACAATACATAGCAACAAAATGAACATACTATGTAATATATAAAGGGAGACATTACAAAGAGTAAATAATTACATTACAGATATATGTTGTTTTAACAACAATCAAGAAAATCTATATTGCACCATTTTGTGATACACATCGCCATGAGGATGCATACACTATAATTTTTAAGCACTACTTTTTTATATTAGTTGGATGATTTATTCAAAGCAGTTTAATGGAGCATCCATCTCAGTGGTGCGGAAAACTGCGTTGGAAAAGCAATGACTTCAACTTGCTTCTGAATGTTGTTATTGATTAGTTTTTACTATTACTGTGTTTCAAGTAGTTAAGTAATATTGGTTCTCATTATAAATGTTAATAAATATTTATATAAGCATTTTACATGTAGAAATTTAATATGATATTGAAATTTTAAAGATTGATGTTAAAAATTAAAATACATCAATACAGTAAATAAATAAGTTTGCTTGCAATAATTTTCATCCATGATCCTGATTGTTGAATAGAGATGATAAAACATCAATTTACGCTCTCCACCTTAGATGATTCATCATGGATAGTTACTGAAGGTGACAAATGTAAATGGCGCTTTAGTTTGTGCCTCTTCAAAGGATAAGGTCTTTTAGCTGAATAGGGACATAGATCACACTTGTACCGTCTAACATCGGAATGAACAACTTCGTGAGTTCTTAACATAGTGGAAGTTCTAAACGTTAAGTCACAAGATTTACAAGAAAATGGTTTCTCTCCAGTATGAACACGCATGTGAGGTTTGACTGATCCTGATTCTGTGAAACGTTTATTGCAAATAGGACAACTAAATGGACGTATACCTAAATGAATACGTCTATGTGCCTGTAAATAACCTTCGGAGATGAATGCTTTGCCACAAAAGTCACAGACATGATTCTTCACACCAGTATGATATCTAATATGGAATATTAATGCTTTTTTATGGAAAAATTTCTTACCACAGTATGCACACTCAAACATTCGCACACCGTGTGTCTGTAAATGAGCTCTCAAGTTTTTACTAGAAATATAATTTCTACCACATTGATCACAAATGAAAGGTCGTTCTCCAGTGTGATTGTTCATATGAGTGGCTAATTGACTTTTATTCCTAAACTTTTTTTGACATTCGGTACAAGTGTGACGAAATACTTCCGAGTGGTTACGCTGATGAATCTTCAATTTCTTTTCTGTAGGATAATATTTTTTGCAAGTTTTACAGAAAAAGTCTTTTGCTATTGAATCATCAGATTTGCCTTTACTATCTTTATCAATATCCTTTGATTCTTTTTTCAATGTTTTATTTTTATTATACTTTCTTTTTTCCTTCTTATCTCCTTCACTTTTTCTAATATCTTCTTGCTTCTCCCTGTTATCATACTTACTTACTGCCTTTGTAGTGTCAACTGTAAGTTTTTTGTTGCAGATATTTTCTTCATGTTTATACAACTGCTGTAGTTTGCTGTCAAAGTCTTCTAAACTATTATCACATTTGACATCTCCTAAAAACAAAATACACTTAATGATTAATGTAAAAAAATACAGTACAATATTATAGTGTACTTTCTTATGGAATTATTTAATTAACTGTTTTTCATTGAATATTATGTCTTAAATGCAAATATCAACTCATCCTATTTTTATATCACACATATTATGTAACCGATATAATATAGTGATTAATTCACTATACTTGATTTCAATGTTCAGGAGTAAGCTGAAAACACTGCTTTTCAAAAAAAGCCATGGCGCCCTTGAGATGGTCACGGATCATTAAACGGCGCCAAATACAAATTATTTTTATTATTATTATTGGGATAAGTCAACTCATCCCCTTTTTCCCCTCATACACATCACCCCTGATATATAATGCCCCAGAACAGATTTTAGTCTACTGGGGCAATATATTCCATAATGTTGTTTTTATGTTATTTTTTGTATGTATTATTTTTGGAAAATAAATAAAAAATATATACCTACTTACCGTCATCATCCTCGTTGTATTTAACAAGAGGATCAGTAATTAAATCATCAGAAGTATCTTCAGTTTTGATACTGACTCTATGTCTTGTCGTATGGGATGCATTGTAATCTATCAAAGGCATGTTATATTCATCTACATTACAATTACGATGCTCACTCAGTGAAAGTGGATTTGTAACATAATTCATCTCTTCCTTCTCAATTTCTATATTATAACACTTCTCCCCATCAGTATCAGACTTCAAATCAACTTTAACATCTTCAAATGCTTTGCTATTATCACTGGAATATATTGTATTGTTCTCCGTACAGCACACATCTATACTTATAATGTTTGATATATTATTTTGTTTCTTCTTTATTTGTCTATGTTGCCATTGTAACAACTTTATACATTCTGATTTGTCCTGAAACATTGTGATAGTGATCAACTGTACAGTAAAATAACAACATTATTAAATATGTATGTATACTTGTATCTGTAATATGATTATAAAACAATAATTACCTTATTCACTCTACTCTTAACTCTCTTGTGGTATTCTTTCAACATTTTCTCAGCATTACTGCACGTTTTTTGGAACATTTCTAATTTTTTCAGCATATTGATGCATTCATAACACAGCCAAAGTCGATATTTTGGGGAAATCTGTAAAAAATACGCACTTTTAAGAACTGCTTATTCAATGCGTAATCAACCTTTTTATTTCAATAGTAAATTAGTTAAATCTTACCTTAATGCTGGATAAGGTAATAAAGGATTTCTTCAGATTTCTATCGGATATTAATGTAAGTTTAATTTCTGTTGCTAGGCATGCTTTACAAATCTCCAAATCCATTTCGCTTTTGTTTACCTTACGTTGTATTGACATTTAAGTATTGGTGTTTTAAACACAGACGCAAAAATATGTCATATATAATTAATTGATATTTATTAACACACGTTTTTCACTTCCAAATACATTTTTATAAATAATAACAAACCCAATTCAATCCAAATTCATTGTAGGAAACTGACAGATGCAGAATCCACAGAAATTTTTTTTTGACAGCAGATAGATTTTGTAATAATCATCCATAGATACTTGTGCTCTACAATTTTTATTGCTTTTAAATCGAATAAAAAAAAAGTTAAATGGGAAATTGTTGTCCTTATACAACAAATCTTGTGAATCTCAAAGCGTCGCGTCGTGATAAACTAAAAAAAATATCATTTTTTCGATGTACAAAATTCAAAATATGTGCGGCTAGAAATATATATAGCCATAAATATAAGACGTCAAAGTACCCCATAGAACCAATACAAAATGTCTGGGCGTGTTTGATGACAGTGCCGATATAAGTAAATATTCGGGTTAATTGAAAAATATTTAATGTAAGTAAATGCTTTAATTACATAAACACAACATATAAACTTTTATAATTTGGTTTTCGTTATTTATATGCTTGTAAAATTGATTATATTGTGCAAATTAGATCATACGGTGCATCTGATTCATGTCATTGGATTTATGGGTCGGTCTTCGCAGGAAATTAATGATTTGACTCAGTAATATTTATACACTAGGGTACTTCAGTCAAAAAAATTCTTATTTAATATTACCGACTTTCTGTTCCGATGAATGACGGTTTTATGTTTATATTTTTTTCAAATTTTGTGCATTCAGCACTTGTCAATGGTGTTTTTTTTCGGTTCAAACTCAAATTTATTAAATAAAAAAAAACGTAGGATATTCACACACCAAACATAGTTTTCATTATAGTGCGGCAGTGCTAATTGTCTAAGTTATGTCATCTGGGTCGATTTATTTACATTTAGCAACAGCTTCTGTAGATAGTTGTTTCTACTCCTCCTTGCATAGACTTCATTAATTCTATGATTCTCCGTCAGAACTCAATAACATTTTCACTTCTTTTGATCACAGCTCTTGGAAAATTGTGTGCTATATCTTTGTAGTATAATGAATTATTTTTCTCAACATTAGATGTCTAATATAATATTCGTCCTTTCTTGTATCGTATTCATGTACTCTCTTTTTCATGTTGTTTAACCAAATATAATCTTATAAATATTATCAGTTGAGGCTATTTTGTAGATGCACTTAAATTTGTTTTCTCAATTCAACTTATCTCTAAGAAATGCAGTGCCAAAACAAATTTTATTATAACATATTTTGAACTACTCCAGATTAATCATTCCAATTGATCACACTCATCCATAGTCAACCTATTTGAATAGGTATTAACTAGGTAGATAAGTTGTATATGATACACATACATATGTGAACTTCCTTAAGGAGGGCACAACACAGAGTTGTGCACTCCTTAAGGATGGCCAAGAACCACGTGGTTTGATTACGTGGATCATATCCTCAAGGTCGGCCGCGTGTTGAGTAAAAGAAATCGGCATGCATGTATGAGAAACTGCATGAATGTTGAGGAAGCGAAGGAAGTGTGTCAAGATAGATCTGTTTGGCGTTCCGTTCTCTCTGCCTACCCCACTTGGGACACAGGGTGAGGGTATAATATAGTATAGTACAAAGATATTTCTCAGATTAGCATTGCATCCAGAGTGTTCACTGTTTAGTGTTTCCGATGGGTCTGAGTGAAATTTCAAATTGCACCACGAATGTGAGGTATGATATTGTGGAGACGACCATGGTGTAGATGGTAGAGTAGTTTAGTGGGAAAAATCCCACAACAGAGAATCTTATTTTGTTATCCATCAACTGCATACCCAACATTGTTATCTAAAAAATACACAATAATTACATAACATAATGTGTATAGACAATTCACACAGATGGAGCTAGTCTCGACACTTCAGATATGAATTGTGCATTATTGGTTCTAACACAACAATTCGATTATATGAGTGGCTCAGAGCCAATGGTGCCTATCCAACAGTTGCAGAAATTTGTAATTGGGCATATATTTCTTGATTTATCACTGTTATTTACTTATTTCAGAGATGTGTATTGTCATTAATGCTTACAATATAATATAATTAAATCACTGCTGACGTAATAAGGCATATTTGAAATAAGTAAATAATACAGAGTTGGATAGGCAACATTGGCTCTGAGCCACTCATATAAAATGTACTAAATACATACCTATGCATATAAAATTCAGACCTAGGACAATTTAAAAAAGGTAATTTTTCATTTTACACTGGATGGGAATTGAACCAAAGGCCTTGTGGCTCGAAGGCAAAAACGTTACCTCAACACCACACTGGTCATCTTAATTGTTTTGATTTGGTAAAATTATTTAGCAACAATTTTATCTATATTAGCGTTTACACTGACGTGGTAGGGTCGGAGATGCCAACACTGGCATAGTGGTACTACACTAGACTAGAAATATAAATAAATTGTCACCTAAACGGATAAATAGGAGTCCTTGGACTCCTGAAATATCCGACAAATAAAGTTATTTCAACATATTAACATTTCCATTAAGGGGCCCCTTTAGCAAAAACGATAAAAAAATCAATTTTCAACAAGTTTGGTACACAAACTCTCAAAACTTGTTGACCCTACGAACATTTTGATTTGATAAAATATGAAAACAAATATTAATTACCAATATCAAACTTTAACTTTAAAAAAAAAACTCTATTTTAGCTTCATAGTATTCGTTTATAAAAAAGCATATTTCTAAAAATCAAATTTGGGGTGTGTTTAGTACATCAATGCACGAGAATCCAACAAATTTCCATATATTTATTTTAATATTGAGAATACTTAGATAGTTATTACAATTATAGAACAAAAAAAAAACTATTTTTTTTTGTTTTTTCCATGGATATTGACCGACTTAAAATTTTTTTTTTTGATAAATTTCTCATATTTTGAAACCAAAAATCACCACATGAACTTTATTTTTTGTATACTAAAAAAAGTTTACTAAAATCTATAGTATTTATATGCTTCATAGGATGAATAAAAAATATATATATTTTACAAATATTTTGTATTTTGATATAACAAAGAGTACCTAAATAAATCTCGTCAGTCTGTGATTTATTTATTTTTTAGTAAAAACTAATATTGGTAATAAATATTTGATTTTTTATTTTATCAAATCAATATGTTCGCAAGGGTCAACAAGTTTTGGCAGTTTTTATATCAAATTTGTTGAAAATAGAAAATTTTACCGTTTTTGCTAAACGGGAGCCTTAAGTGCAGTAGCCAGTTGAATAACTGCTTTTAAAAAACATGCAATTGACTTCCCCGTGCCAATAGAAACCAAAGATGTTCAAATGTTGCATGCCTCATATCTGGATTGAAAATTATGTTAATACTCTTGTATAAGATGTTTTAGGAATATCTGCCTTTTTCAAGACTCCTAAAAACTTACAAATACGAGTGGGAGACCTATTGTTTGCGGGGACTCCACAGATAAACCTACTATTAATATTATTTTTAGTCTGCTATTATAATAAACATATAATGTAGTCTCCAGTGATAAATTATGAACAAAGTTAAATGAATATATTTACATTTCTGGCCATCACATCATCGTGTTTATTTGCAAACAGTTGGTTAAGATGCACAGTTATATCAGCACACTGAAAAATATATTTAAATATTTATTATACCTTGAAAGTATGTTAAAGAAAAGTAAATTATGTTAAGAAAATGTAACTGTTTAATATGGCTGTTCAAATTTTTATTAACATAATTATATTATAGTTAATTAGTATTCTCAGGTGTTGTTTGTTAACATAAAATTCTTGTCTAAGATGATTATGGGTCATTATTACTATTGGCTACATGTTACCATTATCATAAGTTGAATTCATATTGTTTTGCATTGATGAAAATTTGACATATCTTCATGTCTTTGGATATAATAAAACATAATTCGACATTCAGAATGATTGAGATACGTCATTGCTAAATTGAAGCGCTGCCCCGAATAAGGGTCTACATGATCAAGAAAGAATGTTTGTGTGCTGCTAACTACTATATAGTGTTGTAGAATTCTCAAGAAATAATTTTTTGAGAAATTTACCGAGAAATTTCTCGCTAAATTTCTCAAAGTAGAGAATTTTTTTTATTTAACAGTATAATAATAATAAATACTTTATTCAATCAATCAATAACAATGTACAAATGTTGAGACAATTTATCACCTCTATGGCTACAATTAATTATGGAAACAAAAAAAATTAGGTACCTGCATAGAAAAAAGTGCTAATAACTGATGAAAAATCTTGATGTTTGACACCCAACATGCCCATATTTAAGTAAAAAAAAATTGCAGGTACGTACATGGAAAAAAGTGTTAATAACCTCTGATTTAGGCCTTAATCAGCCCCACAAATTTTTGGATTAACCTGTAAAAGAGTACCAACGCACCGGTGCGTGCAAGAAATATTATGGGATCTGGAGTACGCACGCACCGGTGCGTTTGATCCAGTAATATTTAGGTATTACCGCCAAATTCGTCAATTTCATCATTGGTCCAATCTGTCGGATGTACTTTACCAATCACAAGGAAAAAAATCAAAAATAGGCGTGTTTAGACCTTATTTATCGCCTATACAAAATGTCACGTGACCGCCGCTTGAAATACCTAGCCGTCACTCGCGGTTGCAAACCATTTGGCTGCGTGCGTTCGTGCGCTATGGGCGTTATTTTATGGAGTGTTTTGTGATTTTTTTTTTACTTTTTGTGCTAATTCTGGTCAATTTAATTAGTTTTTAGTACCTACATAAGTTTTTGTTAAAAACAAATAAAAATAAATATTTTTAATAATAATAAATATTCCTATGTTGAACCCATTGTTGACAATACCGGAGCAGACATGACGTATCAAAATTGTTTTTGTTATATAACTCCCTTATTATTAATTTTTGAGAGTTGGTTCCTTATAAACATTTATTCTAGGGATCATTTTCTATAACATGCAATAAAAAAATATTCAATAAGTGAAAGTTAAATTAATTCACTCTGCCATACACTTTTATTTTTTCTTTATTCACTCACGGACAGGTTAATCAGGTTGGCTGCGAAGTGAACTGGGCAAAAGGTCATAGGTAATACCACTAAGAAAAATTATGGAGAGAAATTTCTCGTTCTCGAGAAATTTCTTTGGAGAATTTCCTCTTCTCACATCACTACTACTATACTACTAACCAGTGTTGCATGCACAAAAAAAACATTGTTTTGGTAGAAATGTATTATAAGTCTATAGACCCTTATTCGGGGCACCGCTAGAATTGTAGATGTTTCGCATCTTACATGTGATGTTTTACAACACATCTGCTTTTTACAGGATACTCTTAAACTAACAGAAAAGAATGGGACATTCATTCTTAAGGGAGGGACGGAAATATAAAATAAATATGTGTGTCAAATTAGCAATACATACTCTTATTACTTCTTCACAGAGGTGTATCAGTAGAAGTAATTGGACTTCATACGTTATTCCATATGTCAGTGCTATCCATAACTTAAAATATTCTGTATGTACGAGGTTGCCACTCAAAAATAAGTAAATATAATAAAACTTTATCACAGACAATAGGAATGTTTGAGCAGACAATTTCAATAGATGTGGTGAATACATTTCATTTAATTTCAATGCCATTCTGTGCAAATCGTAATAACATTCACTCAAAGAAATCAATAACTCATTGTCTATTCTGTTCTCACATTTAGCACATTTACATTTGTTCATTTTGTTTGTAGTATCGTTCTGGATATATTCCCGTGATGCAAAATTTGATGCCTCATTTATTTTACAAGTTTTATGTTTTATTTGTCTTTCAACGTTATTTAGATATTGTGTTGAATTAGAATTATTATCATTTTGTTTTGTTATTTTATGAATGTAAGCGCTGAGAGATTGAATTCTGAAAAATAAAAAACTCAATAAAATCCTTTTTTGTTTGGGAAAAGCGAGACAAAGTTTGACAGTCAGAGTGCAAGAACATCATATGATGTCACACTTTACAAACATATTAAAATGGTTCACAATACTAACTAACAGAACTAACTGTTTTTTTTTATAGATTTTGATTTAATCAGAAATTCATTCTTATTGTCATAGTTGACACGGCTAGAACACCAATTTAAATTCTACATTTTCTTTGTGATTACAGATGCTTGTATTTAGTATCACGCTGGTTTAATAATTTTTTTTTTTTCAGAATTAATTATACACTTATATAATTGTGAGAAAATGTAGACAGTTAAATAGAATGTCACTCACCTGACACTCAGCATATAAATGTGACTTAAAACACATATTACATTAATATTGTGAAGATAAAAACAAACAGCGCAACAAAACCAGTAAATTGTATCTAAACATTTTGGAAATGTTTGTGAGTAATATCGATAATCCAATATAGAAAATGTAATTATTACAATGAATGCAATTGCAGCTCTCGTTACGATAGTTTTCTTTATACGCTTGTAGTCAATTTCCACTCCGAATTTATCTTTGATGGTCTTGTCGAAATCCAGCATTTGTTTGACGAAGCTTTGTCTCATTTTTCCATATTTCGTTACCAAAATTGTCGTAAATAATCCAATTAATTGTCCCTGAAGTGTTCGAAATAGATCTGAGAATATGGAAATAATATCCAACTGAGTGTGTATAGCTTCTTTTTGATGCAGATAAACCACAAACAATCCCAGTACTTGAATAATTATAACAATAATATTGAAGATCGCAGCACGCTTTGTTTTTGTTAAATAATATTTAGTTTCATCTTTGCATACTTCTGAGATATTTTGTCCGGTGAACGTTGTTAATGTATACAAAGGTTTTATACAAGAAAAGAAATCTTCATTTTCCAGTTTTCTGTCCACATTTGGTTTCGCTGTTATAATATCATTCATTTGCATTAGAAATATGTTAGGTTTCGTATTTGATTGTTGGTTTCTATCATTACTCTTTGCAAATATCATTTTCATGTTTAATTAAAGAAACAAACTTCGACAGTTTAAATTTAGCACTGCCTTAAATTACAATTCAATTAAAGACCTTAGTGTATATATTGTACAGAATTAATTAAAATGAGGTTGCTACAACAAATAAAGACATCCTTTTTTGATTAAATTTTTATTATAGGGTTGTTCAAAAAGTAATTTAATTTTTTTATATATATAAATGAAAGACTGTTTTCTTATAGTGAATAATTATTGCTTAAATTTTTTTGTAGAAGAACACGAGGAAACCAGCTTTGAGATTAAACCTAAGCGTTTGAAATGATGATGAACTATTGAAGTCAATAAATTTAATCTCTCAGCAATGTGACGAATTGTTATTCATTGTTCAGCATTAGTTAATGCCTTTATTGTGTTTTTAAGGGGCCCCTTTAGCAAAAACGATAAAACATTCAATTTTCAACAAGTTTGGTACACAAACTCTCAAAACTTGTTGACCCTACGAACATTTTGATTTGATAAAATATGAAAACAAATATTAATTACCAATATCAAACTTTAACTTTAAAAAAAAACTCAATTTTAGCTTTATAGTATTCGTTTATAAAAAAGCATATTTCTAAAAATCAAATTGGGGGTGTGTTTGGTACATAAATGCACGAGAATCCTACAAATTTCCATATACATATTTATTTTAATATTGAGAATATTTAGATAGTTATTACAATTATAGAACGATAAAAACATTTCATGGATATTGACCGACTTAAAAAATATTTTTTTTGATAAAATTTCTCATATTTTGAAACCAAAAATCACCACATGAACTCAATTTTTTGTATACTAAAAAAAGTTTGCTAAAATCTATAGTATTTATATGCTTGATAGGATGAATAAAAAATATATATATTTTACAAATAATTTGTGTTTTGATGTAACAAAGAGTACCTAAATAAATCTCGTCAGTCTGCGATTTATTTATTTTTTAGAAAAAAACTAATATTGGTAATAAATATTTGATTTTTTATTTTATCAAATCAATATGTTCGCAAGGGTCAACAAGTTTTGGTAGTTTTTCTATCAAATTTGTTGAAAATAGAAAATTTTACCATTTTTGCTAAACGGGGCCCTTAAGAGCTTCAATTCTCCTTCTAGTACGTAGTACATCTTCAATGTTGAAATTTTGCTAATCAGTTTTTGCACTGGTGTTCTGTCAATACATCTTCGTACAATGTTTTTATCTCGCTTGAGCAACATTTTTACCTTTTCAATAATAAATAAGTAAAATCTGCCGAAAATGCTGCTATTAATTTTCTATGTGTGATAAAACACCAACTGCGTAGAATCCATCAATTTTTTTCACAAGCAAGCCTTGCTATATCCACTATTAAAATATATAATGATTATGCGGCTTAAGTGTGAAGTTGGCTGTGTTGAATTTCCTGGTTGGGGAAATTTAAATTGCTTTCCGAACTACCCTATTATGTTATGTCAATTTGTAATCACTAAGAAATTGTAAGTATTGAGTAATTAATTAAAATTATTTATTGAAATATGTGCCTGTGTCAATCAATATTGCTTTTATCATAATGAAATGAAAATATTGATTGTTAACTTTAGACCTGGGATTGTACTGGTAATAAATATTCATTGTATTTTATTTTTCTTGAGGTGATTTCCACCTATTTAGGATAATTAACTATATTTTTTTATTATGTCGAAACATAGCTGGAGACATATGTAAAAAACGTACCTGATAAGGTATGCTACCTGTTATGAAAGTCTTATTTGCATTGGCACAGAGAGGATGGCAGTTAGTCTACTACTGGTTACCTCACTTATGGTATAATCAGTCTAATGACTATCCACTTGTGGGAGATATTGTTAAAAAGTTCATTAGTTTTTTGGTCATGTGACAATTACAATGCCTTTTTTTTGTAGACATAGATATTTTTCATGAATCCATTTCTAGTTTTAAAAGGGTGATTCTGGGTCTCGGCGGGCATAGGCAGGGGTCCTCTACTCTATTGATGTCTTCCTTTCTCCTAACCGTTGCTGTCCCTAATCCTTCCCTTACTGTAGGTTTTATCTTTATGATGTATGCGCATGATTGTCGGGTTTTCGGACTCGTCAGTGTATCTAACAAATTCTCATGTTCTTTTTTTCTTTCACTGTAGTATGTAGGTACTTGGCAAGATTTATTTTGTAATGTGTTAGCAAACTTTGCTGGTTTATGTGCCAACTTTATATCTTTTTGTACTATATATTGTAATAACTGTATGTTTGCGAAAATCATAAAATAAATAAGTAATATATGTAGATAGTTATATAGATTTATGGATAAATGCATTCCCATTTTGTTACTGATGTAATATCATATCCTGTCAAGTTTATCCAAAGATAATGTATTGTGTATAATATTTTGTTGTTTTTATTGTTACAGTTGCCACAGTGAGGCGTAAAGATGTCGGTGAGTGAAAAGGTGTCCTTATCCGATGCCCTCAGCAATGTGGATGTCCTAGATGAGTTGACACTGCCAGGTAATGTCAAATATACTATACTAAACCCTCACACAATATCCCAAGTGGAGTAGATAGAGAGAACAGAACAGCATATATCAATCTATCCTTGCATGCTTCTCTCGCTTCTTCCATATCCATAAAATTTCTCTTACAATATCGAAATTGTCAATCATAATTGATTGACAATGTCTTTATAAGACAAAAGACATCTCTCTCAGTAAAGAACATATAGTAGAAGAAACCGTTAGTCATTTTTTAATTTCTGAAGGAATTTGCCCGTATAAGTAAGAGAAAATGTTGTATGTTTTCAGATGAGCAGCCATGCATTGAAGCCCAGCCTATCTCCATTCTTTACCAGGCCAATTTTGATACCAACTTTGAAGACAGGAATGGCTTTGTCACAGGAATTGCAAAATATATTGAAGAGGCCACAGTGCATGCTAATTTGGTTAGTATGATTACTTATTAAGAAATAACATAATAATGATAATAAAGACAATTTATATTTGGTGCCGTTTAATGATCCGTGACCATCTCAAGGGCACCATGGCTTTTCTTGAAAAGCAGTGTTTTAACATAACATATATATGTCTGGATTTTAATTAGCACATGTGACCACATACTTTACTTGTGAGAAATGTTGTGATGGTATGACTGAATGAATTGTTTTCCATTCTCACATATCCAAACTATCTATTGCTTTATTCAGAACCAACTGTTGGAGGAGGGGAATCAGATGGCTGTTATGTTGTACACATGGAGATGTTGCTCCCGAGCAATACCACAGCCCCGCAGCAATGAGCAGCCCAACAGAGTGGAGATATACGAGAAGACGGTGGAGGTCCTAGCACCCGAAGTTAGAAAACTTCTTGCCTTCATGTACTTCCAGGTGGGTATTTTTTTCAAAAAGATTAATAGCATAAAAAAATACATTTGCAAATAATCACATTTTTTTTATTGTAATTATTAATTTTAGTCTTAATTACCATTTGTATTATTGCAGAAAAAGGCCATAGATCGTTTCTCGGGAGAAGTGCGCCGCCTTTGTCATGCCGAGAAACGTCGTGATTTTGTGTCAGAGGCCTACCTCCTTACACTCGGAAGATTTGTCAACATGTTTGCCGTACTGGATGAGCTCAAGAATATGAAGTCATCTGTTAAAAATGACTACTCTACATATAGAAGGTTTGTAATTCATTTCTTCTTTTTTCTACTCCATGTATAACACTGGTTATGAAATTCATTGCGGCAAAAACTTGTCCTAAAACAGGGACACACTTTAAGTATATCAACCGGCGAACTAAAGCAATGATATTACAGTGTTTTTTTATGGCAAATTGTGCTACATCTGTCTTTGTATTTAGAGCTGCACAGTTCCTGAAGGTGATGTCCGACAGCCAAACCCTGCAGGAGTCCCAGAATCTCTCCATGTTCCTGGCCACACAGAATAAGATTAGGGATACTGTCAAAGATGTTCTGGAGAAAATTCCAGGTATGAATGTTAATATTTAATGTGTTTTATTCAATCCCGTATTCAAATATATAATTTTCATCTATCTACACCATCACGGAATCTCTCAAAAGTGAAACAGCTAATAGACACGAAGTAAACATGTTGGTTGTATTCTTAATACTAATGAAAAACTAGACATTCACAATGGGTGACATACCTAATCACTACTAAATTGAAAATGTTTTTATTTTATTTTTACAATCTTAGAGAATCAAACAGTTATAACATAACATGTTAACAATTAATACACTCAACATGTGGACCAGCAAGGATTCCACACTTTCCAGAAATGTCTTAGTCTTAAGAAAAAAGGCAAAAGTTAAACTTAAAAGTTAAAATGTTTAAAAATAGTAAAAGTTGAAAAAATCCTAAATTACTAGAAATTAAAATCAAAACCACCAATCCAGTATGAGTTACAAAGCCCAGTAAAACACAAACAATATCCAATGTCTCAAGGATGCTATGATCAAGAGAGTCATGTTAATTGTCTTATTTGTGATGTTTACGAATATCTACTGAGCACTCAAAATTGTGCAGAGGATACGAGTCCTTTTTTTGCTGGGTATTCCACGGAGTATAGAAATAATTATTTCTTTATAAATTTTGACAATGGTAGGTATGTTTATTCCATTCTAGGTTATGAAGAGTTGATGTGTGACGTGGTGAACATCTGCGTCCAGATGTATGAGAATAAGATGTACCTAACTCCCTCAGAGAAGCACATGTTGGTTAAGGTGATGGGCTTTGGACTGTTCCTGATGGACAGTGAAGTTTGTAACATCAACAAGTTGGATCAGAAGAAAAGACTGCGTCTTGACAAGATAGACAGAATTTTTAAGGTAATCTTGATTTGATTATAATGTTTTGTCAGGATGCAAAAACATCTGACATAAGTAAATAGGTTAGATGTCAAAGAAAGATTCAAATTCCCCGCCAAAATCGAAAACCACAAATAATATTAGTTTCAAATTGTCAATCCTGTAAGCAAATAAGGGACACCAACATAAAAATGCCCAGTTTATGAGTTTTGTCTATGCCTCTTGGCGTCCTCTTCCGTTTTGTCATGGCGTTCCGATAAGACGCGTTTCATGACGATCTCTGTTTAAATATTCTGTAAATTCACCAAAATAGTGTAGAATGGCTGAAAAAGACACCATAAGTGTCTAGTCTAGTGCCCAGAACCCGGCCTGAGAACGAGAGCAGATATAACAGTGTCCGTAGTGCTAACGGTGAAGACACGAGGCCCCAAGGCGTGTCAGCCCAACGAAACAGTTCGTAAAGTGTTTCATCTGTATTGAACACCGGAATTTTGGGTAAACTACCATTATTTTAAATTAAACCCCAGTCCTCCTGATTCAGAGACTAGGGGAGTGCCTCGAGGTGACCGCCTCCTTGGTTCAGCTGTACCATAACCTTTGATCGGTACGATCATACATGGACCTCCACGCATAATCAATTGGGGAACCCTTTACCAGGCCTTCGCCTGGAGTCCAGGAACTTCATCTAGATACCATCCTTTGGAACCTAACCTCTCTCATTTTAATTGTAGACACACATAGGGGTGCTTTCTCTCAAACGTCTTGTTCAAAATACTCATCTTTGTACTGTAGAAAAACTGGTAAATTGCAAATTGTATCTGTTTGTACTTTATTTAGAAATAACTGTTTAACAATAGAGCTGATTTTAACTGATAAATTCTGTTCTTTATTTGTCCTCTCCCAAACTATCTACAGTGCACGAAGCACGCAGCACAAAAGGGGATTTTCGAATAACCACGCCCTGGGAAGAGTCAACTAGCCGGCACCAAAGAGCTTATTCAAACTCGCAAGAGTAGTGGGTCTTAATTGATCCAAAGGTTCATTTGAGTTTGACAGTTTATATTTATTACACTGCTTTATCGAGTGGTAAAAATAGCAGCAGACGAATGCATGATAGGAAACAGACCCCCAGGAAGGCCACCCAAACGATAGAGGGATAGCTGGGCATCCACCTCCCAGGAGCAGACTCCAAAAACCACAGTACACAGCCCAAACTGAATTAGAAGAAGAAGACACTGATTTATATATAAAAAACAATAACATTTCCATTTTATATTTCATTTGCTAAATGAATTATTTTGTCGTTGTCATTTGAAATGTGTACAATTAAGTTATGAGTCCGATTCAAATTGACTTGCATTGGATGGGTCCTGTTTCTTTTGTGGGATGGGCATTTTGTTATGTGCAGTGAAAACTAAACTAGTTTTTAAATGCTAACTGATATTTTGAAATCTGTTGTTTCAGAATTTGGAAGTTGTGCCTCTGTTTGGTGACATGCAAATAGCTCCATTCAACTACATCAAACGCTCTAAGCACTACGATCCCAGCAAGTAAGTATCTTATTCTATCTACATTCTACCTATATCGGAAGGTGATCTAACCAGGGGGGTGTAGAGAGATGTTAAGGGGGCAAAATATGTTTGCAGTTTGAAAGAAAATATCATCTCTGTGCTTATAAATATAAGACATTCAGTATTTGTGGCATACCTCATTGCTGTTGAATTAGAGATGGTGAATGTTTTATACGTTATGTCTTTTACTGGTCACTCCAAATTTTACATAAAAAAGTGAAAGATATACAACATTTGCATGTTCTTTTTTCAGATGGCCCCTTTCCGCATCCGTCATTCCTCCCAGTCCTCAGGCTGACCTTATGATTCACCTGCCAAAGATCAGGGAAGATCATCAGAAGTATATCGCCGAATTGGCACGATACAGCAACGAGGTTAAAATACATTTCATATTAACTATACTATTACACCATATCCCGCAAATGGGGTCATCAGCAGACCAGTCGCATTTAATGGACATGCAAGCTGTCTTCTCTGTGTCAACAAAAAAATTGAGCCTGAATTGCTGAATTTAAGATGTAAAATGTATTTTTTGACACCTGCCTCTTACAGGACACTTGATGACTTATGGTAAAGAGTGGGATACCTATTCTGTGTTCATCAGTGAAAAACCTCATCTACCCCTTCACTATAAATCTTATTGATCTTTTATATTTGTTTTTGTTTTATTCAGTACAGATCAGTTCCTGATGATGGGAACTCGGAAGTCTGCAAAACTAGTCGTGCACTAGTTATATTGAATAGTTATACTAAACACTAATAAGTATTATTATTCATCTTATTATGTACTATAAAAAAAAGATTTATATTTAGAATATTTACAATTTTTTGTTGTTTAACCGAATTTGGAAGTTGAAGTTTGCTTTTGAAATTTCTACTTGTTGCTTAAATAAAAAAATAAATAAAAGCCATGTTTCTAAAAGTATCATCCTAATTTTTCAGGTAACAACGACGTACAAAGAGTCTGGTACTGAAGAAGAGAATGCAGCCACTACGGAATTGGCGCTACGAGGTCTGCAACTGCTCAGCGGATGGGCTGGCATCCTCACAGAACACTGCTCCTGGAAGTTGTTGCATCCTACAGACCATCATAAGAACCAGGATTGTCCACAGGAGGCTGAAGAATATGAGAGAGTAAGAATTTAAAAATTATATTATTAAGAATTATGTGAGAATATCTATCAAAAAAAAAAACATGAAAAGCAGAAAAATCAAAAATATGGATTCAGATTCAATGCGTCACGATTAGGCTACCACTGTGTTAGATAGTACATACTGCAATTCTTCCTTCCAGCTAAAACTAAACCAACAATGGCATCAGCCGTTTTACTACCAATACTGTTCTGTGCAGACAGCGTTTTCCTAGATACATAGTGCTAAACTGAATTGACTGCAGAATACTCAGTTTATTTTGTTCTGAGAAAATATGACCACGTCTCTCAATTCTGAACAGATAGATACTTTGTGGTATAAAAAATAAGATATCTGGATATATGACATACTTTAATACTAATTGAAGATGTAAAATGTCTTATACAAAAATAATTGTGTAAAAATATTTTACTTCCAGGCCACCAGATACAACTACACATCGGAAGAAAAACTTGCCCTGGTTGAAATCATAGCCACCGTGAAAGGTTTACAGGCCTTACTGGCTCGCATGGAAGGAGTGTTTGCAGACGCAGCCAGGAGAAGTGTCCATACTACACTGCAGAAGTTTGTGCAGATCACGTTGAGAGAACCATTGAGAAAAGCCATAAAAAATAAGAAGGATCTTATTAGAAGGTTTGTACAAACTATCCTGTTGAATTACAAATGTTGTGAGTAAAGGCGACTCGATTGGCGCAGAATTACTTTGGATGGTGGAGACCTGTTTTTACCCTATGCTCAGAAGTACATAGAAGAGCAAAAAGTAGAAAGAAAAAATCTCTCATTGTTACAGTGACTTAATTAAAGAACCATGTGGCTTGATCACGTGGATCAAATTCTCAAGGTCGGTCACGTGTTGAGTAAAAGAAATAGGCGTGCATGTATGAGAAACTGGATGAATGTGGACGAAGCGAAAGAAGTTTGTAAGGATAGATCTATATGGCATTCCGTTCTTTCTGCCTACCCCTTCTGGGACATGGCGTGAGGGTATAGATAGATAGATAGAGATAAAATATAAAAATAAATAGTAGAGTAATAAAAAAGTAAATTAAATACAATATCTGTGCAAAGGAGAGGGGAAGGGGAAAGGGAAATCCATTTTAAATTACTACTGACTTACATTATCTTTACTATGTACTATTTTCTCCTTAACAACTTGTATTAGAATGTAATTTTTTCACTTTAAATTAGCCTGATGATGAGAGCTGAAGCTCCCGAAAGCCGGCTTGCGATACGTATAGTCACTGGAATAATAATTTATTCACTGGAGAGCATGATGCAAGTCTTATAACATTATACATATTGTTATGTTGCAGTATTTTGGTGAGTGTTCGAGAGACTTGTGGTGACTGGGCTCGTGGTATAGATCCCGAGGCTGACCCTGCACTCAGAGGCAAGAAAGATACACCAGACAAAGAGTACAATGTCAGAATACCAACCAGGAATGTCGGTAAGACTCTTTTAGGTGGACATGTGACATTGCAAAATTTTGTCAGTCAAAAAGAACTGTTCATTGTGACATTTAAATTGTTGATAATACTAATTATTTTATAAGATTCAAAAAACTCTGTGAATGATTTAGAATTTTACTCAACAGACACCTCATCTGAGATATCCTAAGATTTATAAAAATTCCAGGTCCTTCTTCAACTCAGCTGTACATGGTGCGTACCCAACTGGAGGCTCTGATAGCTGACAAGAGTGGAGGCAAGAGAACCTTACGGAGAGATCTGGACACCACTACACTGCAGCAAATTGATCAATTCCACAGAGCTAGCTTCTTCTGGAACTATTTACTTTCATTCTCAGGTATATATATAATTTAAATAATGGCTTCACATAGATCCTGGAATATTGAAACGGTGTAAAAAGTTCATTTATTTTTCTACTAGCCATCTACATCTGTCCCCATCTTGTTGAATCCAATTTACACCAATATATCCCATTAGGACATCCTTATATTGCATTGGTGATCTTCTCATGCCTCGGATTTGATTTTTAGATATTCACTCTAAAAAAATTGTGCACTTTCCATTTGAACTTCTGGCTTTATGACTTGCCCCTTAACTGTAGAAATGTAAAAAAATGAAATTAAAATGTGTTTTTGTATTTTTTATACATACCTAATATGTTTATGATGAAGATGGTTCATGTCATATTTTTTTTCCAGAATCTTTGCAGAAGTGTTGTGATCTGTCTCAGTTATGGTACAGAGAGTTCTATTTGGAGATGACAATGGGGAGGAGAATCAATGTAAGTCGGGGGACTTCTACATATCCACTCTTTTAAGCAAAATTTTTGTCTTCAGTTGTGTAGCTGGTAAATCCATCTAGAATTACCACATGGGAATCTCATATGTTACATTTAAATTTCTCTTTAAGAGGATGGAATGTCTTATTTGTTCAGTCCGACAGAAGACCAAAGACAATACAAATTCATTCAGTACAATCATCTTTCCGATACATATAGATAAAATGTATTTTTTTAACGATTCAATGCTAAATAAGCGTATAGGTGTGTACTGTAATTTTGACTGGTGAAAGAGATATTCATTTGTGGAGCTTATGGGGTATATTTATCCAAAAACGTGTTTTTTATTCAAAATATTTCAGCATCAAAAATTATTACAAAATATATATAAATAATTTAGTGTTGAAAGAGTCTCATACAAAACAATACAGCATGCATATGATTAAAATTTTGTGTTGTATTTTAGAAATGCACAGTGCGTCATCAACACAACGAAGAGTGTAGTGACTTGATAACCATGGAGAAGAGGATTCAGTTCCCCATTGAGATGAGTATGCCCTGGATCCTGACAGATCATATCCTCAAGACCAAGGAGCCCAGTATGATGGAGTGAGTTCACACAAAATTTCTGTTTTTTTTTTTGCTTGACAGACTCCACATACTATCACATGTTTATCCATCAGAAGAAAAATATATATAAGTGGTTGACTAATATGTTTTTATATTATCATAATATTCATAAGCTAAATCTTACTACTGGTTTCCTTTGTTTTCATGCCAACCATTCTTTAATACAAAATATGTTTTATAATTTATTTATTTATTTCCAGGTACGTGTTATACCCTCTGGATTTGTACAATGACTCTGCCCAGTACGCCCTCTCTGTATTTAAGAAACAGTTCCTCTACGATGAGGTGGAGGCTGAAGTCAATTTGTGCTTTGATCAGTTTGTGTATAAACTCTCCGAGCAGATCTTCTCGCACTACAAACAGTTGGCTGGAAGGTTAGCTACATCTGCTGGCTACCCCACTTGTGGGATATGCAGTGATATTATGAATGAATGAATTGGTCATGAAACATTTTTATAAAATGTCTATTACTAATGAAATGGGATTTCTTAATAGTCAGTGTGCTGGCAACAATCCTTATTATAAAAATGATCCATTACCAACTGGGAAATGCTGTACATCAATAGTTCTGTTGGTACCAAGGAGTGCAACTACATTAAATTACTTTTTAAATGTTAACGTTCCGGAAAACGAAGAGGAAAAGAACCTCCTTCATAATTTGAGAAAATCAAAGATTTCACATAAAGATGTTGACATCATTTTTTTTAAAACTTGAACAAACCAAAAATTAAGTATGCAACCTTCAGCCAGTCTTATTATAATTTTTGCTCTATCAGTTCCACCTTCTTTATTTATTTATCTTTATTGCATCTTCTTTTTGTTTCCATAGTATTCTGTTGGACAAACGTTATCGTGGTGAGTGTGTATCTCGCGGTGCTTGGACATTGGCACAGCCAGCTGCGTCTCGGTATACAGCTCTACTTCGTCAGCGTCATGTGGCTTTACTGGGACGCTGTGTTGACTTGGCTAGACTATTGGAACAGAGATTGAATGCTGATATGCACAGATCACTGTCATGTGCCATTGCCAAATTTGAAGCTGGAGATATCACCGGAGTTGTGGTGAGTATATCTTCATTTTGGTATTCCATACTCTCTGCCTATCCTGTGATAGATGTTTTTTTTTTTATCTTATTTGAATCTGAGTTGGAAATATACCTCAAACACCATCACAAGTATGGTACACAAGACAGTATGGTTGAGTTATCAATGTGGATTTTAATTTTTTGTACATTAACTGGTTGTTCCATAAAGTTTGAAATGTCAAAAATATTAGTTACTATGACGGCTGGTTGAATCAAAATAAGTTTATTTTCTGTGAAAATTTAAGGAAACTTTTTATATTTTTATGGATCCAGCCGTATGTTTGATGCCTTGAGAAAGATTTCCTCGCCTTATTTAAATATCTTTCATCAAACTGAAATATCCTTATTTTCAAATTTAATTTTACAAAAACCATCTCAAGTTTATATAAATTTTGATAGTAGAAAGTTATTTTGCATTTTATAATTTAATAATAATAAAGTATAAATGTTTATTATTCTGAACTCTAATTCCTAATTTTTATTTCCAGGAATTGGAAGGTCTCCTGTCAGTGAATCGTCTCTGTCATCGCCTGCTGTCCCGCTGGCTAACCCTGGACCCTTGGGATTCCATGCTACGAGAAGCAGACCACAGTGTACTGGCTCCATACGGCCGTATAGCTCTGCATGTCTTCTGGGAACTCAACTATGACTTCTTGCCTAATTATTGTTACAATGCTGCTACCAACAGGTTGGAACATTTCTTCATTGTACATATATAGTAATAGAGTTTATTTTATTTACTTTGTAGGTTTGAACTTAAGGCCTTGCTACTCCAGTATACAGCGACGGATGTTGCCATGTATCGTGAGTCCAGACGCTTTCCAAATTCCTTTAATAAAAATATCCTATTGAAAGCCCCCCATGGGAAATTTGAAATTAGTAAAATTAAATATGTATACTTATTCCATGCTTACTACATACAATACAACATAAAACAAAAAAATCACCTGCATCAACTAATTGAAATTAATTTATGTTTTAGATTTGTGAAGTACCGAGGGATAACCTTCGCTGCCCCAATCCAAAGAGAACGACCCGCCCAGGTATCTCACGCACATCTCTGGGGTTCCAAACAACTCAGCTTGGCGTATACGACACAATATGCTCAATTTGCTGGTAAGTTTAAGACATCAATAAAACATTATGTAATTTGAAACAAGTGTTTCTTTCTACTATAGATTATTGATTTCGAAAGAGACATCCCAGTTTTCACTGCACAGTCTTCACGAATTACACTATCTCATTTTTTACTTTGTATATTTTGGTAATAAATAATTAAATAAGTTTTCATATGTGTTTATTTCAGGTTTTGTGGGTCCTCAGCACCTCCACTGCCTGGTGCGCCTGTTGGGCTACCAGGGTATAGCTGTAGTGCTGGAGGAGCTACTGGGTGTAGCCAGAGGACTGGTGCAAGGGAGCTTAGCACAATTCTCTAGAGCCTTGCACGCAGCTATGCCCCCGCTGTGCAAGCTGCCCAGATATGATTATGGTTCTCCAGGTGAGAATTAGTGAAATAATATTTTTATTTTGTATTTTTTTTTTCTTTTAGTTGTATCATTGATAATATTATAAATAGGAATATTTGTTGTAGTTAAGTATGTGTCAATATGAGGTAGTTAGGTGGAAGAAATCCCTACATAGTGATAATCTTGCCACTGCAAATCATCCTAGTATTTTATATTGTTTTGTTAACAAAGTTATATAATGATGATATTCCACAAGAATAAATAAACATTTTTCTTGGAAACACAGATAGAAAATACACTGAAGGCAATTTGTTAGACGCAATATAATGAAATGCTCAGTTCTACTGTCACACACACGCACACACAATGAATTTGCTCTGCAGGTATTATATGTATGATTTATAATGTTGCTAATATATATTTTACTTTCTGTTATGTTGCAACAGGTGTATTGGAGTACTACCATGCTCAGCTTCTAGACATTGTGCAGTACGGTGAGGCGCGGACAGACTTGTTCCACGCTCTGCGTGAGTTAGGCAACACCATCCTCTTCTGTCTGCTGTGCGAGCAGGCGCTGGGACAGGAGGAGATAGCTGACCTGCTACATGCTGCGCCATTCCAGAACATACTGCCCAAATTACACTGCAAAGGTAAAATAAATAATTAACCCCTGTTCATGGAGAATGGACTATAGACAAAATATAAACATTCTTAAAAAAGCATTAAAATAATAGAAATTATGTATACCTGTATTTTTTATTTATACTCTAATATTTTATTTATTCATTTATTCAAGAATTTATTTTTATTTTTTTTTTATTTAAATAATTTTATAAAATTATAAAATTTACAGTATTCTATAATTTAAAAACACAATTAATTAACTATTTTCTACAATCTTATTCAATATACTGTAATTATAATCTACACTTAACTTATACATAACATACATACTTATTGTAACTTATACATAGAGAAACTACGTTGCATCTTGGTCAAAACTTGTCCTTCACATACTGAATACACAGCTTGCGAAACGAGGAAACGGTACGAGCTTCCTTTACTAAGGTTAATCTTTTTCACCAGTCGTCATTAAAAGTATACACATATGCATCAACTAATAATTATGCATTTAAATTTGTGTAATTTTCAACAAACAACATGTCTAATTCCATTGACAATTTATCTCCATCCATTGAGAACTTCTCAAATGCGTAGTAGAGCTACATGGAGTGTAGACAATCTAGTCGGCCTTCTTTATCTGATCTCTCCATCCTACTGGTATTTTTCCTGTTCCCCGTTATTCTTCCATTGCACCACCATTATTATTAGTTTTTCAAGCCATTATTTTTTTTTAGAATTGATTTAAAAAAAATACATTGTTTACAGATGGGGAGAAACCAGAAGTGAAACAAAAAAGAACCGAATCAAAATATGCAGCATTACAGATTGTACCAAACATTGAGAAATTGGGATCCGCTAAGGTAACTTTATTACATTGCGTACATTAGAAATTTATTATACGGACTAGTTAATATCAATTTCGCAAGATCGGCTCTGTAGTGATTTTGTGCAAAGTTACAAATGAAAAAAATATTAGAAAAACTGTTGTTTATCATTTTTATGAAATGTAATAAACATGCGGTAAAAATGTTAATTATTCAATACTTTGGTAAAATGAAGAAAACTTATAGGTATGTATTATGTAAAGTGTGCCTTAAAAAAGGCATTTCAAAATTACAAAATGTTCTAGAGGAACCAACCATGTTCTCTATAGCTCAGTTCAAGATTTTAGAGATTAACATAACATAACATGTTTAGAGAATTCGCACAGACCGAGCTAGTCCCAAACTATGATATGAATCTTGTATTATGGGTACTAACATGACGATACACATATATACAATGCACTGAACACTTGTACATGTAGCACCCAGACCCAGGACAGTTTGAAAAAGGTCATTCTTCATTTTGCCCTGGCCTGGAATCGAACCCGGGATCTCGTGACTCAAAGGCAAGTGCGTTAGCCTTCACACCACACCGGTCGCCTTCAATTAACAAAGCATCTATAACTAAAAGTTTTAACATTTATAGCCCATTTTGTTTATTTACGCATATTATTGTATTTTATGTCTGATATCTAATCCTCAATAACTCAAAATTATTCAATAATTCCATAGAATTAAAACTATCAATGAATTTGTAATTAAATTTTCAGCAAGCTCAGATAGCACGCGAAGGAGATTTATTAACTAGAGAGAGGCTATGCTGTGGTCTTACTTTGTTTGGAGTGGTGCTGCAGAGGCTGAAGGCTCTCTTAGTGGGACCCGCATGGCAGCCACCTCCTCCACATCACTATCCTCCTAATACAGATGAATGCACAGAGTTCCACAGGTAAATATCACATACGTTTTGATCTATATTTATTTTATTCTTCGCTGTACGTACATTACTGTATATGTCATTTTGTAATAGAAACACGCTTTTACAATTTAATGTACAGGTGGCAACATGGCAGGTGTTTAAATTTAAAGTAACATTGCAATAACAAAACCTTTTTCATAAAATCTTTAAGTGATAGTTTTAATAATCATCTTCACATTTCTCTTAGAAACACAGGGTAAAAACAAACCGCTTATAAAAGATTTGTTTCTTTTTCAGATTATGGTCAGCGCTACAGTTCCTATATTGTATTCCAGTTGCAGACACACAATTCACGGTCGAGTAAGTTATATTTATTTAAGTGTCTTATTTATGCACATATTTTAGTCAAAAATACATACTTTATTTATGATGGAAGAACGTTAAAACCTCTTCAATTTACAAAAAATTAAATTTGATACCCCATATGCCCAGAAACTATACTGACACTACTTCTTGTCAATAGTAATTTATTGTTTTATTTACTTATTTATTCTTTACTGCGCAAGCAATGAAATTAATGTAATGTTACTTTTTATTAAATCACATTTCATGATTAATTTTATACTATTCTGAATCTTACAGAGAACTGTTTGGGGAGGGTCTGAATTGGGCTGGGTGTACTATCATAGCTCTCCTGGGGCAGCAACGAAGGTTCGAGGCTCTAGACTTTTGTTACCACATTCTCAGAGTGCAGAGAGTGGATGGAAAAGATGACACAGTCAAAGGAATTGTAAGTCAAACAACATAATGAATAATATAAAAATAATAATTGTAACATTTTTTGCATTTGGAACAGATTTCCACTCATTTCTACAACTATCAATTTTTCGTTTGAAGATATTACATTTAACAGTGATGTGGTATAACGTTCATCCTTAATCGAAAAAATGAAACAGGTGTTTTATTCTACTAAAGATTTAATTTGTGAGAGAGACGTCTTTCGTCTTATGAGGACATTGTCAATCGATGTCCTCATAAGACGATCAATCAATGATTGACAATGTCCTCATAAGACGAAAGACGTCTCTCTCACAAATTAAATCTTTAGTAGAATAAAACACCTGTTTTATTTTTTCGATATGGAATTCTACTACCTAAACACCGACACAGTGAATTCATCCTTAATGTCTTTTTATTTATTTATTTCACACAATAAATAGGCAAGACCCATTACAAAGTTAACATAAATACGAGTATGTATGTTGAAAATAGAAATATAAGATTAAAATAATATAGATAATAATAGAAACAGAAAGTTAACAAATTGTAAATAAAAATGGAGGACAACTTGTTCATATTAAATGCAGTCAATACATTGGATTTTCCACTTTGGGGAGATTCTATGATGATATAAATCAATCTCGTCTTCTTTGACCTGACATTGACGACTACCTGGGAGAAATTCTTCCTGTTCTGGACAGCACGAACCAGCTCCTCCACACCTCTCATCCCAGTCCGCTCCCGAATATTCTGAAGCCAGGAAAGCCGCCTTCTTCCAACCCCTCTACGGCCCTCAATCTTCCCTTCTATGATCAGTTCTAGGATGACATATTTTTCTTCTCTCATGTGACCAAAATATGAAGTTATTTTAATTTTTTTATAAATATATTGTAAAAATATTTTTTCTCTTTATTTCCAGCATTTAAAACGTATGGTGGACAGAATTCGACGTTTCCAGGTTCTCAACAGTCAGATATTCTCCGCTCTCAATCGCCACTTGGAGGGGGCCAACTTGGGGACGGGACAAGGGGGTGTAGAACACGTCAGGTGCTTCCCGCCGCCACAACATCCTCAGGCAGTTCAACACATGCAGCAGATGCACTAAGGGCGAACGTAATAAAAAATTTCATGTATTTGAGGAAATTCTGTGAACAATATCACCAAATTCAAATAAATTTTGAATTGATGAATCATAAAACTGTATTTAGCGTTGATGTTGAAGGTGGTATGTTTTCATATACCTGCCTTGAGTCACATTACGTATCACTAATTGCATGATTCTTCTGTTTTTGGTTATTGTATTTTTTTTAATTGTACCTGAAGTTGCCTGCTATTACTTTCATGCTGAAATTTTATTTTAAATTCTATATAATGCATATTGTATTGATCTAATCAGGAAATTGATGAAATCAAAATAACAACTTTTTACATATTTTAAACAAAAGTTTAATGACTTTTTAACTTCTAAAAAGGTGAACGCGATTTAAACCGCCTTTGTTAAAGGCCAAAGTTCTTTTTCAATATTTTTGCACTACATCTGGCTCATTATTCAATAGGTATTCTATTGCATCCTTATGACCATTAAAAGCAGCGAGCAGCAGTGCAGTTTATTGTTTTGTTAACCATTGATTGAATTCTTCAATTAGTCATTCAACAATAATATTCTATTAATTCAATGCTGCGATCACATGATGTCATATCTCTTAACACTCTCTGAGAATCAGGGAAGCTTTATATTATTTATTTATTTACACCAGAGTGTACCAACAGGCATATAATATAAATTACAGCAATGTATTTACACAAAAATGTAATAAATTAAATGCCTCCTTTATAGGCACACCTATGTAACACAATTGAGTAGTTAGCCTACCAAACTAAACACACATTTAGAGGGAAATGTAACATTTTTATCCTTGGTTAGTAAATTAGCAATGCATGAGGACAACTGCTTGAAATTCTCAATTTTTCTAAAAGTTTAATATGTATCATCAAACAATTTTAAAATAAAAGAGAATGTTTTTATTATATTTATATAAAAAAAAAACTATTAGCCATAGAATTTTGCCAATTTGTACTAATCAACAAGATAATGTTTTTTTTGTTTATCGCGAGAATGGATATAGTGAATTACATTTTTTGACGAAAAGGATATACTTGTCTGAAATAAAGGATGTGAGGAAGCTCGGGTGTCCGAGAATTACGTGGCTTGATCACGTGGATATAATTCTCAAGGACAGCCGTGTCTTGAGTTAGAGCAATTGACTTGTCTGCTTGAGAAATTGCATGAAGAAGCGAAAGAAGTATGTAAAGACAAATCTATATGGCGTTTCGATCTCTCTGCTAGATAGATAGTTTTTTTTTATTATGAATGATGTCTGTAAAATATAAAAGTATCTTGATCATCATCATCATCATCATCGCCCTCAACGCTCCTCTCGGGAGCACAGGGCAGAAACCAGCCTCCTCCATTCAGAGCGTCTCTGTGCCAATTGCGTCACCTCTTTCCACGACATTCCTTGCGCTCTGATATCGTTGTCATAGGAACGGTGTATTGTGAAAGAGGGACGCCCGGACGTATCTTGATAAAGATCTTTAAAAAATATGCTATTTACTAAAATATGCATTTGTGTAAATTTCTACATTATTTAAAAAAGACACCATTTTAAACATGTATAGGATTATTTATACATTTTCATTCTTAACATTTCACGTGTGGTATTTTTTTAAAGAAAATTCAACATTCCATACACATCAGCGTTTGTATTTGTATCCGCAAGAAAAGTGTGAAAAGATGGGAAACTTATTCTAAATCTACATCAAATAGTAATGATATGGGACAAACATGTAAGCTCGCACAAATATGACAAAAAAAGTATAAAGTTGGGATTTTTTCCACTGCTTATTGAGTTTGTAGAAGTATGGTGCCTATTCCTATTGTTGCCACATGAAAAAAATGTGAATGATTGAGTACATTTCATAGATAATATACTATAATATTTTTGAGTTAGGGAATTATTTTGATAGCTTTAGAAGGAAATTTGAGTATGCACTAGTTTATGCATTCAAGCAATACAACCAATGTATATAAATTATTATGGTGTATTATTTGAATGTAATGCTATTTGATCAATTTTTCCTTTAATTTTTTGTTATATTGATTATAAAAATATAATAATAATAATGCATTTTATATGTAGAGTGTTATTGCGGGACAAATGTTTTACAAATTTATTTTGACAGTATACCTATAGATATCTTGTATTTCAGACATAGACAAAATGTGTCATTAATTATTTTAGTATTGCAATTACATAAAATCATTGGATAACTGCCATAACATAAAATAAGCCTCATGATTGAGTATATTCAAAACTCCTTTTCCATGTGATTTATATTGGTCAATAATGAGATTTTGAGTTTTATATTACAATCTTGATGGTCTCTAAATACTCACACTGCCTACAATACACCGATTGGGTTTTGAGGATGCGGTAGTTGTAACTATATTCTTGTTTTTCCAAATATTTTATCACATTGCACCTAGAAGAGGCTAATTATTAATGTAAAGATATTTTACATATTATTTTTAGTAAGCCTGCTGGCTGTCTCATTTTGGGATAATAAGGATATATAGATGGATAAATACTTTTTATATAAACTCAAGACTTAATGCTGAGAGAACACCAAGAAACACATGTTGTCTAAGTTAATTTAATGTATGAAATAATATTGTTTTTTTGTTTTACAAAAGTGTATACAACCTATATCACAAGCGCACCTGACGCTTTCAACAACAAATTGACATTGTCGGGGCTGATTTGTTAATTTTATTTCATATTTTAAATAATTTAAAATGTTGTTCCATAATTTTTCACTGGAACATTAAATTTAATTTGCCTGAAGTATATTTATTGCTTGAACATTAATTTTATAACAGTAAAATATATCTATGATTATTATACATCAAATCTCGACAGTTAAAATAAATTTGTAGAAAAAGGAAATATTATCTAATTATTAATTAAGTAATGTAGGTATACAAGTATTTTATATTCTAGTATTTATATTTATTATTATTGATTAAATAAATCAATTTATTTGTAATAATTTAGTTTCATTTTATTTCACCATATCCTTTATACCAGTGTTCCGCAACAGGTGTACCATGAGCGGAATACAGGTGTGCCGCGGTCAAATACAATTTATTTGAAATTTTACTATTTTTCATTATGTATTGAATAAATAAACAATGAAAAATAATTTTCGAAATATTAGATATATTTCGAAAATTATTTTTAATAATTATTATAACTTAATAATTTTTCAATGGTCCACCAGCGCCTGGTGTCGACTGTTAAAAACTGTGTAGTGTGCTTTGTACACACTATTTTAGCCGTGTGTGCCGTGGAATTCTAAGAAGAATTTTGGTGTGCTGCAGATGAGAAAAGGTTGTGGAGCACTGCTTTATATTGCAAACTGTTTGATGTGGTCTTAGTATTATAGGTGGCAGTGGGTCTTACAGAAATGACCAAGTTTTTTTTCTATTATTTATTATATTCTCTATGAATTAGTATTGAATTCAGAACCTCGAAGAAAACGGATGTGTTTTTGAGTGCCTAAGTTATTGACATTAATTTATTTTCATTATTAATGACTTATTTTTCATTAAATTTTATATTTTTTTCTAATAATGTTTTAAGATTTTCTGCTCTATATACTAATGAATATTGTGGTAGGCACGTACTAGTGGACAGTAAATAAAATTAAGCAAATATTTTTGGTAACGTTTTGATATATTTCAATATATAAAGAACATGACAACATACATAGAGTTGAAAGATATAATATTATGTGCATATATAAACTTCAGTTCAAATTTTCATCGAAAATGCATGAGAGACACGTGTACCAATGTTGAAACACATCTTTTCGATGAAACCAAACTGCATATTCTGGCGACAGGCCAGGCCATATGCAAAGGCATGAGCCAAGTCTTTGCACAGTGACTTTATCCAACGACTGTACGCAGTAAAGCTTTATATTGTTTAATGCGATTATATTAATATTTTTTTTTTTCATAGAATTGAGCACTGAACAAGGATAATCCCATCTGACAGTGACATAAGAAACATTAAAAATAATTTTAAAAGGAACATACTCATACAATCCGCTACCTTAATGCAGAACTAGCCTATGTTGAAATTTTGGTCAAAGTGAGTTAAGTATTAAGAAACAAGAAATGATAATAATAGATATGAGATAATTTAATGAATGAGAGTTATTAGATTCCTAAATTATAATGCTTGTCAAAATTTGCTTTAGATATTTTAAATATTACAAAAACAAAGTTTAAATCTGCTACTTTGAAAATTATCCAAAAACTCTTAGGCTAGTTCTGCATTAAGGTAGCGAATTATCTTGAACAATATTTAAATTTTGGTTGCTAAAAATTAATTTCCTTAAGTTATAATTCTCCTGTAGTCACAGTCTGACATCTGAAAATGTCAATATAGTCAAATGTAAATAATATAGCTAAAGTAAAGACATGTAACCAGAATTAGACTGCACTTTAGGATCAAAAGTTGTTGTACATCTGTATTTGTGTTAATATAACATTAATTAAAAAATTCTACCTACATTATCCACAAATAAATTTCAATTCTATGGGAGTCTATCCTGTTTCATTGAATTATTAACAAATTATATATTATAGTACAACCGTGTATGTTTGCAAGGGACAGCTCATTAAGAATTACTATATCTCAGATGGTACTGTTTATCAAGGAAGTGCATAGTCTTGTTATGTATTATGTCTATGAGCTAAATTCATAAATTAATCAAAATAATTGGAATGGGATTTAAAATCTATATCATCTCTTCTTATCATGTAAATAATTCGAAACATTTTGTGGTGTTAAAAAATCATTAGATTTCAACTAAATATACAAATAGGTATTATTATAATTTAAATAGTTACTACAAGGGATGTGGTGGGAGAAGATATATTGAGAGATAATAAATTATTACTTGTTTTTCAATGATTTTTGCGCTTATATACATAAACAACATTTAAATATAATAACACATATTTTATTATTATGTGCATTTGATTTCAATAGCAATTAAACAAATATAATTTATAAAAATTAATCTAACAAAATTTAATATCTTACAGAGTATTAAATTTTTTACTATGCATACATTTTAAACATATGGCAATACATAATTCTTAAATTTACAGACTGATAACTTCCAAATTTGAAAACCTAAAAGTCACCACAATAAAAATTCATAAGCTAACAATTCGAAAACGTTATATTGAAGCTCACAATTGTTTGTGGTTTTAATCAACTGTCATAGTACATCAAAACTTTGGCATGATGAATTTTGAGTCATCCGCGATTTGGGGGATCAATATTTTTCACAAAACAAATATGACTATCAAAATGTTGAAAATTGACATATTTATCTTTAAAATACGATTTCGTTTTCAATATTAACTTTATCAAATCAAATATACCTTAGATATTTTATACACGCATAATTTTTATAAGGCAGCGTACCAATTGATACAAATCGTGACTTTGAACACATTTTTAGAAACTTATTTAATAATACACCACCAAAAAGAAAGATAAACAATAATGAAAACGAGGAAGACAAGATGAAAAAATCAAATGATGTTATAAATAACTAACTGTGTATAATAAAAACAAATAGAATACAAAAATATAACATATCAATCGAGAAAACCTTTTTTATCAGACAACAACCATAGCACCTTTCATTTTCTTCACAATGTTTACTCTACATTCTCAAGTATTAGATATTTCGAGTTATTTATTGGAAAATATAATCTAATCAGCACTAAACGCATTCTACAATTATAAAAAATATACTAAAACAATAACTCACTAAAAATATATTCAAATGTTTGGCCAATTATTTTATACACCTATTTAAATTTAATCATATAATGATTAATTATTATGAAAATAAAATTCAAAATAATTACTTTCTATGGAGAAGATGCATTCAAATCTGATATATACAACAATAATAAAATGATAAACACGCAAATCTATACAAACATAAGAGATACATATGAATTTAAAAAAATACATATTATAAAATAAAAAAGTGTTACTGAAAATATAATCAATAAAATGTTTTAAACATTATGACTAATATGTGTCGCTGAGTTTCGAAATCCGCTATAACACATTCAAATGTATGTGTTATAGCGGATTTCGAAACTCAGCGACACATATATTCTTGACTCGATAGTTGACAGCCCAAAGCATTTGTTATGTAATATTAAATCATAACTTACAAAGATTTCGCTACACTATTTACAGTATATATATATTTTAACGTGTAATAGGCTTATGCCGTGAGTTTTTAAAATTAAAAATAAAATAAAACTCATTCTAACAGAAAGGTATAAGGACAAGTAAATCATTTCAATTTTAAATTTAGAAATAATTCCACATTTAAACTATTCTACCTTCAGGGGAGTTTATTGGTGGCCAGTGTAACGGTGTGTGGTATGTCGTGTGATAACACTCTTGACAACTAAAGACATTATAAATCTGAAATTCAGCAATAAGGTTTGCCACTCTTATTTTTGTGCTGGCGCAGAGATGGCAGCATCCATGTTTTTAATATATTTAGCTGGAATGACTAACTAGTGTAATAAAAATGTATTTAAAAACTTTTTGTTTCAGTTTGGTCATCAACATTTCATAATATCAAGAAAGCCGTTAGCGAACAATCTGTGCTCCTGAGAGGAAAGCTAAAGAAAAAAAATCATCTACAAATGGTAAATTTAAAACAGAGTTTAAAATATAATCAATGTATAAAAACTGAGAACAAAAACAATAGAATAAAAAAATCAAATATTCAAAATTTACTTGACCATAAGTTAACATAGGTACATATTATGTTAGTTCAATTTGGCATAATTGAGTTTTAAAGTTATGACATTTTCACCAAATCTTTCCTAATTAAATATTAGTTTTTAGTTTTATTACGAGACAATAACCATTTTTCATTTGATTATGAAAAAAAAATCAGGTTACTGAAACACATAGATTTCAATTGAATTTAAATATGAACAATGTAACACAATTTGGCATTGACTATCTAAAAAAAACAAATTGATTCCAAAATCAAATTCATACTAATTATTATTTAAATTATCTTCATTTCATAAATATACAACAGTATAAGCTTTTTATGAATATATCACATTCACAATTCTTTTATTAACATTTAATAATTTCAAACACAGGCAACATTATTGGTGACCCCGGATACCAATAACAAAACTAACCTAACCTTAAGTATTAAATAATAATTACAACAGCTATTCTTTATATTAATGATCTGTGAATATTTAATTGATCAATATGTTGTTTATGATTTTTTTCAATTATGTATTTTAATTTGGTTCACAATGGTGTGAATATATGAAACAAATTGTATGAATTTAAGATACAATCATCTAACTAACCTATATATTTTATTTGGGTTAATAATAATGTAATCAACATTTGTTTTCAAATCTGTCATAGTTTAGTTAACTTTACTGAAAGGATAGGATGAAAGTATGATAAGTCTAAAGCCTTCACACATAGGGGGAAGTCCTACAGTACCACCCGGCACCCAGTACCGGCCAGATGCAATTTTCGAAATTCTACAACGGATAGCGCTGAGACAGTTATTTCAATTCAAGTAATACGTTTTCACAAGCATATGCCTCGCTCAGCGGCGACATATTTCGACAAGTTTCCTGACAGTGCTAAAATTTGTGTTAAATATAGTGGACGTGCGACGCACGATTAAAGTTCTGCGAGTGATTGTTATAGTTTTGAGGACGAGTTCTAAAGAAGTCAAACTTGGTATGTATTGACAGTTTATATAGCTATTATAAAATACATTGAAAATCAATCATTATCCGCACAATCTTATGCTATGTTGAAATAATATTTTTCCCCGTTTCCTACAGTACCGGCCACAAAATTGTCCCTCAGTACCGGCCACTATTTAAATTAATTTATTTTGCTTATAGATACACCAAGATGCTTGGCAATGATAAAAATGGTGAGATGAAGAAATAAAGGGCACCTGGGATCCTGAAAATATGCGAAAAGCCGTGGAAAAGGTACTGAGTACTGAAATGAGTGGGGTGCGTCAGGCCGCAGATCGTTATCATGTACCAAGAACGACATTGAATGATAGAATTAGTGGTATCAAATGATGAGGATTCGATACAATGTGGAAACTGCAATGCTCGGGTCCATGAAGCTTGTGCAAACGTATCAGAGCTATCAAATCAATATATTTACGATTATTGCCTTAAATAAATGTTGATTTTTTTGCTGGCCGGTACTGGAGGCCAATTTTTTTAAAGTCGATTTTTCTTTGTCTTGTAATTTTGTTAATAAAGTTGATTTTTTCTAAACATATCGATATTTTATTATTTTTATTTATAGTACAAGAGTTCCTTTACACATATCACTGGGTATTTTGCATGTAACCGAGAGGATTTTTATTTTATTATAAATAAACCTTAGGGTGTCGGTACTGTAGGACTTCCCCCTACATCTCTTACACTTTCTAAATCTATCTCATTTGTGATGTCAATTGAACCGATTCTAATGATTTGTCCACGATGTCGAATTTGGTTGAGTGTGTGAATCCAACATAATAATAGAATAATATGACATTTTTGTACAGTCATAGAGTATATTGCATCAAAGCATAATCTTACAATTACACCAAAGACTAAAATACATACAAAGAATAAAAATAATTTGTATAATTTCATTCATTGTATCGGTATTAACATTGTAAAACTTCATTTCAAGATTATTTTAATAAAATGAACAATAATTTTTACTGGGTAGTATTACTCGAGTATATTGATTACACACAACTGTATTTGTGGACTCCGAGTTTGAATCGTCAGGTGCTAATCTATACTGAATAAAAGCAAAGAACAAAATGATAAAACTTGAGATATACAGTGAAGATGTAGGGGTGTTAAGGAATAATGGCTAAAGAATAAATGTAGTAATGGAGACGAATTGGAAAGGTCATGATTGTTGATAATATGTTTTATAATTTGCATAACTCACAGTAAAAAACATTATTTTACTTTGTAAAATTTTGTTTCTATCATGACAAATAGGCAAATGTCGGACACACCTCCTATATACTTAATATATATAAGTATTCATGTAATTTCAATTGATTATGGGCTTAAAAAAGATAAGATTAACATAATCAGCTGCAATATTTAAATATTTGGTATAAGATAAAATACGTTGTCAATGTTAATGTTGTTTATCTGAGATTAATTTGTATTTTATTATTATTGTTATTATTATCTATTAATTTGTATTTTATTATTATTGTTATTATTATGTATCTATTAATTTGTATTTTATTATTATTGTTATTATTATCTATTAATTTGTATTTTATTATTATTGTTATTATTATCTATTAATTTGTATTTTATTATTATTGTTATTATTATCTATTAATTTGTATTTTATTATTATTGTTATTATTATCTATTAATTTGTATTTTATTATTATTGTTATTATTATCTATTAATTTGTATTTTATTATTATTGTTATTATTATCTATTAATTTGTATTTTATTATTATTGTTATTATTATCTATTAATTTGTATTTTATTATTATTGTTATTATTATCTATTAATTTGTATTTTATTATTATTGTTATTATTATCTATTAATTTGTATTTTATTATTATTGTTATTATTATCTATTAATTTATGCTTTTTTGAAGACAAATATAATTAAAGATTTTCAGGCCCCGAATACCAGCTCTAAGATGCTGTCTGGGGACAAAATTTTGTTATTTTTAGTACATATTTCAAATGTCATTTTAACCATTTATATTTGATTTGTTGTCTTGGACTATGTTGAAGAATAAAGTTTATTATAATTATTATTTTATATTGAAATAATTCTTGAATTTTGCTACAATGTCTTTGAATGTATGATGGAAAATTATTTTAGTTTTACTTAATATTTAATTATATAGTGACCTGGTTTTGATTTATAAAATCATTGTCACTCTAATTTATTTCAATGATGATTTTATAACACTTGGAATGACTTTGTGAAAGTTCATTTTAATTCTATTAATTTATTTGACAATGATTAATTAGACAATGACTTTGTAAGTCGAAACTATATTATTAATAGATAAAATTGAAAAAAAAACACAGCATGTAGTTAACTTCCAAATGACTTTTATTAACTTCGCTTACTAGTATTCAGAGACTCTCGACTTCATCATCAGGCGATTAGTAAAAAGTGAAATAAGATTGAGTTTGTCGGTAGCCTGGAGGTAGAGTCTCGGCCTTCAGAACAAGGGGTCCGTGGTTCGATCCCAGGTGCCGGCAAACTCCCCTTTCACGGCACAAGCTTTTAGCTTAGTGTGAAAGGTGTATAAGGTTGTATTTGGGTTTATAACAAAACCCAGATATATCTTTTAAAAAAAAAAGATACAGAGACAAACTTTATTTATAGGATTTGAACAAAAGAATGTTGGGAGAAGCCAGTGTTGATACTGGCTTCTCCCAACTATGATATAATTCATTGATAAAAAATTATTAGAAAGTGATCCGCTGTGGACGGATTCACAAGAGAAGAATTTAAAGAAAAATATACTAGTACGCGAAGTTAATAAAAGTCATTTGGAAGTTAACTACATACTGTGTTTTTTTTTTTTTCAATTTTATCTTGTAATGGACTTCCAACAAGTACCTTCGGTCAATAACATCAATATTTTATATTATTAAACATAAATAAATAAATAAATCATACAACACCGTTTGAAAATAGTATACCATTAGAATTATAAGAATGAAAATGTATGGTTTATGGTGGGTTGGACATGTGGAAAGAATGTGGATAGAATGACAAATGGCAAAATCATTCAAATCAGATCATACACGAGCATGCATAAGGAATCCTAAAATGAAGTGAAGGAAGCAGAAAGTGTCTGGGAAGATATGAGTGAGTGGCGCAGAACCCTTTTTGCCTATCCCCCAAGGGAAACAGCATGATGGTGATGATGATACTATAAAAATAATTGTGATGAATCAGAGTAGCTTAATTTTTGGACGAGCACAATTGAAAACAAATTTAAGGAAACTAAATCAGACAAAATGCAAGCCTAACAAAATGATAATATTATAACACAGATCATTGTGCATAAAGACAGTTGCACACAAAAAACCTTTCATCAATTATTATCACACAGCATTTATTGTTCCTGGGACATCCACGGATGTTATCTCTGACTGTTTTCATCTTCCTCGTTTTTCCCGATGTTATACTTGTGACAGAGTATCCTGAGGTTGGCTCTGATACTGTCATTTGTTGCAAAACTGATCCCCACAGCCACTGGTCCCTTAATCCAGTTCATGCTGAGACCTTTGAAGAAACCTTGACGAATCCCTTCCTCCCTAAAATAAAAGAAAATGTTTACTTCAACATTGAACACTTATTTAAATGAAATTAATTTTCTATATTGAAATTTTCTTCATAACTCCACACACAAATTTACGTGATTCAATATTCTTCACCGTTTACATTATACTAAAAGTGCTAATACATTTTTTACAAAAAAGACTTAGTAATTCACAAAATAATACTCGTTTTATTACTCTGTTTTAATTAAGTCTGCACATCCTAATGGCTATGTGGCCAATGCGTTGTGCAGATAGAGCGGAAAGCGAAAAGTAAACATTTGATTGAATTTTTCTTGTTCGCCTTCATTTCCACGACAAACTGTCTTATATTACAATGGTTTAAAAACATTTTTACCTTGTACACTAGAGAGTTACGCAACACATTATTCTACTATAACTAGGGTAAAATAAATACCCGAGGGGCCTGTTTAAAATACACTTTTGTCACTATGTTGCATAAATCAAGATGTCATAGTGCTCCTTTACATAACTAGGGTAAAATAAATACCCGAGTGGCCTGTTTAAAATACACTTTTGTCACTATGTTGCATAAATCAAGATGTCATAGTGCTCCTTTACATAACTAGGGTAAAATAAATACCCGAGGGGCCTGTTTAAAATACACTTTTGTCACTATGATGTCATAGTGCTCCTTTACATTTTTCACTACAATACGTCAGTATGATCACGCTCCGTAGTATTATAATAATTATTATATTTATCTTGACAAAAGGGTTGGAATTTTCTAAATTGATTGGTAAAATAAACAAACACATCACATTTTCTTTTCGAGTCTATATTTTAAAAAAGCACAAGGAGTTATACATATTGTAAGATAAAAATGTGACAACAACTCACCTATATACAATTTTAAGTGTTCCCAGAATATTTTCGTAAGGATACCGTCCATTCTTATCCCTCCTAGCTGTCTGCATTCTCCGCCTGACAATGTCTAGAGGGTAGCTGGAGGACTGCCCCAACATACCAGCTATTCCGCCAAATATCAAGTTTACAAATGACGGATGCTTCTCTCCATAATACTCTGAAATAAAATATACCAAAAAAAACATGATTTTAAAAATATCACTGTAAATATATCTACTTATTTAGGATACTTTGTACATTTCAAATACCTTCTAGTTCTCTCCTGTTACAATTTTTTACTCATCCACAATTATCTTAACTTGTCCTAGATCCTGTGTTCTATATTTCCTTATCCCGTTTTTCCACATATTTTAACCGTTATTTTATGAATTTATTTACTTATTTACTATGATTGTATAACCAACAATGAGTGACATGAGAGTTGTCACCTTTGCGTCACTCAAAGTTCACAATAGGTACACAAAACAATTTCATAATAATACACATACATGCAACCAAACAATTATAAAACAAAACATTCCAACATTTAATTCTTAAATTTATTAAATTGATCAATCGACCCTCCGCACAAGCATTTAGTTGCTTATGGAGGGAGCATTTTTACTGTGTGTTATATTGTTTTATTAATGTAATATCAATGTATACTGTGTATTTATGAATAAAATAAATATATTTAAAAAAAAAATAAAAAAAATTAACATACTTCATGTAGGTATATTTTTCATTTTGATTTAAATTTCATATTCACTTCTCTTGATAATGTCAAACTATCTTGACAAAAATAAACAGAATGAGAAAACTATATTCAACAGTGTTATTATTTATAAGTATATTTTTTTAATTCTTAGTTTTTTTTAAATTCAAATTGCAAAATAGATCTATTCTGATTTCATCAAACAATCGTGTATCTATTTGTGATAATTATTGTGATTATATTTTTATTTGTGGCGCCGTGTAGAGATGGATTAGCTAATCATATTGACCATTCCTTTCTGGCCTGCGAAGGTATTTGGGATGTATTATTGTTAATTAGAAACCCTCATTAAAAAACACAAGTTAATACTTGTACGTACTCACCAAAATACCACTGTTTGAGTGAATCATATGTAAAGAACGAGACTCCAGCATATGGAATGACACCAAGGACCGTGGGCAGGTAGCCCCTATACAACGCGCGGGGACCCTCAGTCTCCACAATCTTGTAAAACACCTGCCAAAGGCTCCTACAAGTAATGATTACAAGATAAATTACATAATCAAAGCTATTTTTATAATTAATCTGTTAACTATTATTATTATTTTATTTTAATTAACTCTGTGCAACCAAACAGCTATGTGATCAACGCGTTGCCCAGATAGAGCAGTAAGTAAAATGTACCCATAATTTTTATATAAACATTATGTAAATTTCACATGTTCAACTGTCATAATTATGTAGCTTTGAAAAGACAATTTCACTCTATTTAGTATTGGTATTTGAGCCTGTGACCTGTGTTGCAATAGGTTGCAAATTAAAATGAAATTGTAAAATAAAAACTAATTAATTATATATAACATGTATACCAACTTGTATTCTAAATGAGTGGTAGCTGCCATTCTGGCTCTCGCGAGGTCCAGGGGATACGTCAAAGACTGGGAAGTCACTCCAGCTAGAGAGCCGGCTAGGAAAAATAAACGAGGATCTTTCCTGCAACACAAAATAAGTTAATTAATTGATTCAATCTATCTCTACGACATTCCCAGCACATCTATTTCGCTAGCCTCGTATTGTGTTAGAGAAATTGGTGTGCACATATGAGAAACTACATGAATGTGGGGGAAGCAAAAAAAACAGTAAAGATAGTGCAGTATGGCGTTTCATCCTTTCTGCCTACCCTCCTTGGAACACGGCATGAGAGTATAGTATAGTGAAACATTAAAATAACTCATTTTTAATCAGATAATAAAATGAAGTACCTAATTAAAAATATTTTACACTTTTTTATGTCAAGGAAAG
Source organism: Athripsodes cinereus (assembly GCA_947579605.1). Lineage (NCBI taxonomy): Eukaryota > Metazoa > Arthropoda > Insecta > Trichoptera > Leptoceridae > Athripsodes > Athripsodes cinereus. Next base: position 37,668,281 of record OX388305.1, read on the forward strand.
AAATTTCGTTAATTGCATCACTGGTATTTATTTTGTTAAACTTTATTGTAATTACTTAATTAAAATAAATTAAATGGTTATTTATTTTATATACATTGCATGACATGTTTTGCAACATATAATAATTATATAATTGATGATGATAATGATGATTCTGGATGATTTTATTTTGACGCCATTTAAAAGTTCCTAGACTGACTCAAGGGCGCCAGTGAAGAGTTCATTTTTAATTTGCTTCTGAAGCTGGTGACAGTCTGACTATCTCTCAATGGCACCGGTAGGCGATTCCACATAACCGGTCCAACAACACCAAAAGCCCTCTCATAGAAGTTAGACTTACCGGCTTTATTGGGCTCAGTGAGTCTATTCACTGCCAGTTCCGAAGAGCGCAAAGGTCTTCTATTGGTCGAATCAATTTTAAAAGTTATTCACAGAGCTACGAGTAGGTCAATGTTTTGGGTTAGTAGGAAGAGATTGTGCTTTTGCTATAAACTCACCCTCTGCATATTGATTGCATTTAGTACAAATGTATTTCTTTATAAAATTACTTGTAACCAATGTACTGTAAAGAATGAATAAATAAATAAATGTATTTTGTTGAGAGACAAAAAGGCAAATAAGTGGATTAGAGAGAATATCAAAGTCAAAAAATCAGTATCTAAATATAGTACTGGGACAGGACATTTTGCCAGGTATTTAGACTTACGATGCACAAAAAAATTCCAGTAACAACTAAGAGGCAGAAGTGTATGGTTTGTAACCTTCAGACTAGATGGTCGTGTGATGTAAAAATCATTGGAAGTAAGTTAACAGAAAGTGGAGGAAAATCATGACAAAAGCTTATGTTCAAAGATGGATCCAAAATAGCTAAAGGAGAAAAGTTTTTTGATTAAGTTTCTTTAGAAAAACTGATACTCACTTCCCTACAATTTGATCATCCACCCCCAGGAGTCTCTTCCATTGCTCGTGTGCTGTGAATTGTAAGGCTGCATAAGGCAGAATGCGAGCCATAGTAGCCGAGTTGCCCCTCCATAACGCTAAGACTCCGCTGACTTTCAAAGTCGTTGTAATAAACTGAAAAGCCGCTCGAAATGTATATGGTCGATTACTGAAAATAAAAAGAAACAAATAATTATAATGAAACAAGGCTTAAATTTTATATGATCTGATATTTATCTGATACCAGCACAAAATTACATTTCGATTAATTAGTATACACTTAAAATTATCTCTAAATATAGTTAGTGCAAATCCAGCGTTGGATCCCTATCAACGTTCTTTTCAGGAGTTCAGAGCAGAAACAAACTCTACACATGCAGTATGCAGAGTGATTCTGACAGAAAAATTAGATTTTATACATAGAAACAATGTGTCAGGAAGAAGGTTTCTATTAGAAAATATACCCTTTTTAACCATTGAATATCTTAAGATATGACAGACTGCAGAGGCCTGATTCAATAACACATTTTCACATTACGTTTTCGTTCCGTTAACCTTAGAGTATAGACGAAGTTGCAAGCAAGTGTCAATTTTGTTGCTAAGATACACAATAGTTACGAAAATTAACACTTTGGTGCAACATCGTCAACATTTGAACGCTAACGGAACGAAAACATAACGTGAAAATGTGTTACTGACCCAGGCCTCAGGTGTTTGTAGAGTGTGTCGGTATACAGCATCACTAACAGTAGATAAAATATGTGAAATATATTTTACCTAATTTGGAAATTAATCTTTGTATAGTCTAATGGTGCTATGACAGTCTTAGCGAGGGCACCCGCAGTAGCACCGGCTAACAGGGAGGTGACAATCACTTGGGACGCACTCAACTCTCTCCTGCTACCTGAAACTGCACTCTCGGGACCTGAGAAGACATAACAACAACAATAAAGTATATGAAAATATTAATTATTATCTCTGAAAGAGACATTATTTACAAATGCAATAATTATAAAATCAATATTATTGTTTGTCTTATTTTCAAATGCGAAACCCGTCTTATAAATTTCTTGTTTACATCAAAAATGTCTGTTTTAGATTAAACATTTTAAAGTTTATATCAAAAATGTCTGCTTTTAATAACTATTTACGCATAGTTACTTAGTTAAATTCATATTGATAATCTCAATCAATCAAGACCAGTGACCTGGATGTCCACAATTGCCAGGGACATGAAGGAGGCAAAGTTGCGCTTGGAGGATGCAGGGGACAGGAAAACTTGGAAGATGAGGACTAGGAGAGCCGACCCCAAGTAAATGGGATAAAGGCGAGGGCGAAGAAGAAGAAGAAGAATCTCAATCAATCAATCACTTCATAATGATAATATACCTATTGGATATCATCACAATGAAATTGCTCTTATTTTGTTTTATTTAATTTCATTTTTAATTAATTGTAAAACCAATAAGTATATTGTTTCTTGTAATTGGTCAGTTCTAATAATCTGCTTATCCAGTACTAACAGTTTAAATCTCGCAGGACAGTCTTTGGAGATTTAGTGTTGTGGGTCCCAAATACTGAACAAATTTCCAAGTCTGCGAGATGAAGCAAATAGAGAGGACTTCAGAAAGAAGCTGAAAACACACCTTTTTGCTAGGAGCTTTGGATGATAAGCACACAATATAGTACCCTTGAGGTCATGTTATAAGTCAACGTCGCTTTACAAATTTACAGACAGTAATGGATATACAAATTATTGGAACTGACCGTGTGTGTAAAACACATCAGCAAACTATGATAAGCACAAAGGTTGATATTACAATAATTATAACCTTCTTATAAATGAAATTGTTAATATAAATCTGCATGCACAATGTTATCAAATCAGAAAATAACCTTCCAGCTGATAAGAATTAATATTATATAAGAAAAGAAAACTAGGGGATTTTATCTAACATTTATGTAATATCATTATGAACAAAAATAAACAAAGCCACAATGATGTAAATAATAAATTAATGTTTTTATTTGTCAGAGGGAAACTACTAAGTGTGTCAAAGACATTACTCATAAGAAAAAACGTGCCACTTTTTCTAACACATGGTCGCACTATAAACTTACTTACTACAGTTTTATGATTTTATGATACAATGACAGTATGTTAGAAATGGATACTAGTCTAAAAATTGCTATCTCCTGTGATACACTTTAATTTCCCAGAAGAATAGAGACCTTACTGCGACATAGGAAAGCATATTTTTGCTTGTATTGGATCAAAAAGCGCACTCTTGCTATAGTAAAATGTCTTTGCACTGTGCCCACAAATGCCATTTGTCATTAAGACCATTCAAAGTTCATTAACATAATTGCATTTAATACTTCGCACATGTCGTTTGTCAATATGAAATTAATGTTACAAACTATTGTGGGTCACTATTGCTATCAACTTATTTAAATGCAAAAAATATAAAGTTGATATGGAATTTTTATTCACACATAACAAAAAATGGCATAATTTAATTATGTGTGGTTATCACAAAATATAATGCATTTTCGATATAGGTTTCAGAGTAGGTAAAACATTGTATGATAGAGTAAGAAATGAGGATATTAGAAGAATGAGTGGATGCAAGAGGAGTGTTGTTGATAGAATGCGTGTAAATAAATTGAGATGGTTTGGTCATGTGGAGCGAATGGATGGTGTAAGATTGACGAAGAGGGTGTATTTATCTGAAAGAGAGGGTGTGAGAAAGCGCGGACGTCCAAGAACTACGTGGCTTAACCACGTGGATCAAATTCTCAAGGACGGTTGCGTGTTAAGTAAGAGGAATCGGCGTGCATGTATGAGAAACTGGATGAATATAGAGGAAGCGAAAGAAGTATGTAAGGATAGAGCGACATGGCGTTCCGTTCTCTCTGCCTACCCCACTTGGGATACGGCGTGAGGGTATAGTATATAGGTGAATATGACATAAGGTATAATGAAGATTACAATTTATGTTATGCACAAATTTACCCAAAAATATACATAATCTAGTTTCCTTTCGGCATACAGATTTAAATTTGCATTTTCAAGATGGCCAATAGTCTGATAGAGAGAACCGGGTTCCATTCCTCCCGCTACTAACTGCACCTTCACCTAACAAGTATATAGCTTACTCCAAGCCATACACTTGTTAGTATATGGCTCGGATGCTTGAGATGACATATGTAATTTTTACATACAAAATGACTAAATAATGCTTTGCTTTTTTTGTTTGAGGTGTCTTGTAGGTTTATTAAAAGTTAGGATTCATTTTATAAAAATAGACATGATGGAAGCCAAGAGTTAGAAAAGAAAAAATATATATTTTAAGCTGTTCCGATTCAAACATTTCTGTTTTCATTAAAATATAAGCGATGAGATGAACAAGACAAACAAATAAGATATCAAGGACAAATGCTTATGCAAAAAAATCGTAAATCAGATAAAATAAATATGACATGTTTGTTTTTTTTTGTTTTACTAAAACACAATTTAAATATTTATTTTATGATGAGCTTTGCTTTTATTTGACTTGCTTATTTATTCTGTTATTCTTGCTTGCTTATCTGTTTTAGTTATTGTATGACTTTGTAGAATCTTTTGTGATGATTTAATAAATAAACGCATTCATAATTCAAAATTTAAAATGTAAAAAGAGATTAATTTATCAAACAATTTCAACAATATAAAGTATAGATTACTTTTCACTGCAGACACATGTAGAAAAAACTGATTATTCACCTGAATATACACAATAAATACTGATTATAATTTCAAAAAAATACTCAAATTATCTCAACTCAACTCATCGCTCTCAACGCTCCTCCTGGGAGCACAGGGCAGAAACTCAAATTAAAGTAAGGACATATTTTGAACCACTCTTTTGATTGACATCTACACCTCTAGTAAATAAAATCCAGTTCCTGACATCCAATTGTGTCATAAAATTCATAACATAAAGCAAGTACCTTACGATGTAAAATTTTACAAAATTTCTGAATGAATGCAATGTTGATGTAAAAGAAATAATAAAATGCAAAGTATTTAATATGTCTGATAGATTTAAATAAACAAATTAGAATCTACAGTTTTAAATCGGAAAGCTATTGATTTCTCAAACTTACATTAAAAAAATATTCGAGGTTGATCATGTAAGAGTCCAAAAAAAGATTAACCATCATGTACCATCACCCGACAATTTAAAATAGCACTATGAATGCCTTATTACATAGTTTATTGTATATTTTCAACCCTATTATAAATATTTCACAAAAGCATAATGAAGTGTGATAGAGACAAACACAAAACATTGATTCTACGGTGTGATGATTACACTGCACAACTGTACCAGAATCCGTGTTGTTGTGAACAGTCGGAGAGTTGGTGTTATTATTAATTGTTGTAGTTGTAGTAGATCCCTGAGGCATCATTATGGCTGGAAATCTTTCTGCAGTTGTTGTCATGTTGACATATTCACATACAAGCTAAAGATTACTGTGGACAGTAAAATACACACAAATATAAGGAAGCTTTAAAGAAGTTCATTCACTGAATAAAATGCCATCAATAATAATTATTTACCGTACTCACAAATAAAATGAAAATTTAGACCTGTCTAAATGAAAAACATTACTCGCAAAACAATTTTTATCCTTGGTTAAATTAAAACTGCTTTTTTTTAATAATAACATAACTTTATTCAGATGAAGAACAAATAAGTTACATTTCAAGCACAAATATTCCATTCCAAGTTCTCCAGACAGCATTTGCTGGTATGAGGAGAATTTTCTAAAGTGTATCTAAATTAGAGATGCAACAAATATTCGGCAACTATTCGGTATTCTGCCTATTCGGCAATATTTTTACTATTCGGCCGAATACCGAACATTTAGTATTTTATTCGGTGTTCTGCCAAATAGTTTAAATGTAAAACTGAAAGAAACTAATAGCTTGTAGATTGTTGCTATTTCATTGTCAGCTGCGGATGCATAATTATTAATCCTCAAATATCTAATTAATTAATTCAAATTGATATGGAGTGAAACAACATAATATTATTTTGGAACACAAAAATTTCGAAAATATGTACCGTGCTGCAAGTCTAATAGACATGCATGTCTATGATGTACCTACACGAAAATGAGCGGTCGGGAGTACCGCACGCTCTCACCAAGTGTTGTGGAATTCTATAGAAATAATTTTTCGAGAAATTTACCGCGATATTCCTCGGTAAATTTCTCGAAGTAGAGAATTTTTTTTATTTTTTATTTAACAGTATAATAATAATAAATACTTTATTCAATCAATCAATAACAATGTACAAATGTTGAGACAATTTATCACCAATATGGCTACAATTAATTATGGAAACAAAAAAATGTTAGGTACCTACATAGAAAAAAGTGCTAATAACTGATGAAAAATCTTGATATTTGACACCCCGAATGCCCATATTTAAGTTTAAAAAAAAAATTGCAGGTACGTACATGGAAAAAAAGTGTTAATAACCTCTGATTTGAGCCTTAATCAGCCCCACAAATTTTTGGATCAATCAGGTTGGCTGCGAAGCGTACTGGGCAAAAGGTCATAATACCACTAAGAAAATTATAGAGAGAAATTTCTCTTCCATCGGAGGAGAAATTCTCGGAGAAATTTCTTAGGAGAATTTTCTCTTCTCACATCACTACTCTCACCATTGTTTTGCAGAATATTCGGTTATTCAGCACATGATCGTGCATAATATTCTATGATTTTATTTAGGCACAACTTGTAAAACTCCATAATTTTAATTTATAAATTACAATTTATTTGTTTTACAAAATATTTAAAAAAATGTGACATATGTTTCGGCTGCAATGCCATAATCATATGTATGATTATGGCATTGCAGCCGAAACATATGTCACATTATTTTAAATATTTTGTAAAACAAATAAATTGTAATTTATAAATTTAAAAAAAAAAAATGCATAATATTCGGTATTCGGCAAATATACTGTTTGTTGCATCTCTAATCTAAATAATAACTCCCCTTTCATGACACAAGCTTTTAGCTTACTGTAAAAGGTGTATATATAAGGTTGTATTTGGGTTTATAACAAAACCCACATATATCTTGTTTAAAAAAATACTTTCTCAAAAATTCTGATTTATCATCATTATGCATGTAGTATCATAAAGTCATCTAGAATTTATGATTGGCAACTATTGTTTTGCGATTTGAATGAACCATAAACAATCATAATTCTTGTGTCATAATTTTAATCTGAGTATAATTTGTGTTACTTAGTGAGGTTTAAGAGTTGAAATAGCAGTTACTCATTGTTTGTGAAAAGCGCTGTATAAAATATATAGTAAACACAAAAATCCTTTGAAGGCCTTCATAAATATGTAGATAGGTATTTATTCAATAAAAGATTTTGATTGTAACCAATGGGCCACTTGCAGTCGTGGGGGATTTTAATAAAAATTATCGAATTTAGTAAATTTGAGGTAGGAAAACACAAATATGTCAGTTAAAATTTTTTAAATATCTAAATTATGGAGAAATTCCAAAAATAAAACCAAAAATTTTTGACGTTTGGCAAAACACTCTAAACAGTTGATGACGTCACGGAGTCCCGTGAATCATAGTAACTTTCGCAACCACAGATTATAATCTCATACAAACATGGGACTCCGTGACGTCACAGCGCCGCCATATCGTTTTTGATCATTCCGAGAAAATCCAATTTTTAAAAGCTAATATCTAAGAAAATAGTGCAAGAAAAATTAAAATAGATTGTGGTTGTGTTTCTTTCATACTAATTTACAATTTTATGTAATAAAAAAAATCTGCAAGTGGCCCATTAAGGAAAAATGTTGCAAATCATAATTAAAAAGAAGAATTTTATTAAAAAAAAAAAACTATTTCTATATGGTTTTTTTTTATTATTAATTTATGCAAAATATATTTATCCTGTTTTTATTTTATCGATTTGAAATTACTGCGTCAACTTTATTCCCAAAAGGAAAATTACACATCACTACAAAATCATAACAAAAATATGTTTATTAAAATGACACATTTTCAGTAGTATGCTCTTGCAAAATATAATTCAATATATTTATTAATAGACCGAAACACATACGAGGACGTCCTTGAAATGTTTATCTGATATAAAAATAATATAATTTATGAATAAAGTATCGCTCACCCATATATAAAATATAATTATGAATTCAGTACTAAGACTTTTCTTCAAATATATATTTCTTCATATTTTTCTTCTACGCAACGTCCAAAAATGTTTTTTTCTAATAGTTCAACAGTTGTAATTTACATTAATGCACTTTATTATATCACCACGATATGAAAATTAACCATAATTAGCAAGTAAATAACAAAAACAATGCATGATGTTTCGTAACACCCTTTTCGTACCATTAAACGAGAAGAATGTCTCTGGTGTTGCCATCCTAACTAATATCACCTTACAAATAGCCAAAGTTAAACAATTGCGGCGTACAGACAGCTGGATGCGAACGTCAATCATCAAGCGTCAAGCAAAAATCTTAAATCTTTCGGCGACAATTAGGAGTATTCTCCAAAGAAATATAGACCATTAAAGAATGACGTCACAGAAAAATCATTGAAGGGCATCAGGCATCCCAACACAACAGACGATTACGGTGTAATATTAGGTGGAACGCCTAAAGAATACCTAATAATAAAAAAAAAACTGTCAGTATCGATTTTGTTATTATTTTGTCGTCTGACTTTCTTTTTTTTCTCTTATGGCATAACATCCTACAAGGATGATTTGCGCAATCTGACTGTTTGCCCCCCAAGCAAAAGCAAATCCATAGACAAGACCACGTGACCTTTAATGGTCTATTCGAATGAATGCCTTCATTACGTCTCATGGACGGGTAACGAAGGCATTCATTCGAATATTTCTTTTCTAATTGTCGCCGAAAGATTAAAGATTTTTGCTTGATGCTTGACGTTCGCATCCAGCTGTCTGTACGCCGCCAATGAAAAGTAGGTATGGTTTTCAAACTTTTCATTGAAAGAATTCTTGGAATAACTGAATAAAAAATAAATATGAAATTATATGGATAAAGATATTCAGATTCTTAAGTATGTATATATAGGATTTTTGAAATAATTTAGATTTCGTTAATTCGCAAAAAAAAAATAGCTGTATAATACTAAATACTATACCGTTTCGACATATCCCACAAATGGGGTAGTCAGCTGCAGGCCAACCGCACGTAAGAAACACGTTATTTGTCCTCTCTGTGCCAACAAAACTTCAGACAGTCAGGATGGGTGGCACGCCTCATCGCTGAATCCAAGTTGTAAATAATATCACATTTACACGGCATTCGAAAATTTGCGGAAAAGAGTGAATTCTTTGTGAGGTGCTCAAGAGTACGGGTGTTTATGTATATAATTATATAACCCACTGCCACCGATAATACTAAGGTGGCAGTTATAGGTAGCAGTGATATAACCCCGAAATGATGGCATATATTTTCTATTTACTTTCGATTTTCAGTTTCAAATATTACAAAAGATTATATAACAAAACGGAAGGTCAAACATTTCAAATTCCTATTCCTTTTCGAAAATTAAATGACGGGGGGGGGAATGATTACGTTGCGAAGCTGAGAATCAACTAGCTGTGCCATCCGCCTTGCCACTGTGCCCGGAAACTAGCATGTGCAATGAAAATTTTTGTCATAAAATGTTTCTAAGCTGACAACATCGTTCTCAGCTGTTAATTTTTTGACGTATAAAATGGTCAATAAGTCATCTCCGTGAATTGTCAAAATAATACACAAATATTTCAGAGTGTACTAGCTGTTTCTAGAGAATAAAATACACTTTTAGTACTTGTATTATACCTTTTTATAAAATGTAACAAGAGTTAGAAAAAAAGGAATATACTGTTGATTGCTCAATCTCAAATCACGATGCATTTACTCCATACATTTTTATTAAGTGTTACACGTAGTATTTTCAAGAATGTCGTTGTCATTGTTGACTCGTAAAGTAGCGATATTGGGATTGTTATCTCTTTTCAACTACTTGTAATTGAAAGATGATATTATTATCTTCTGTCTTTATTCTGTACTTTGTACCTACCTTCTTACAATATACTTATTGATATACCTATTTAGGCATTTTGTATAGATACCTAATGAATGCGGTTATTTAAAATATTTACTGTACCTGAGAGCCATTAGGACTTAGTGCATTTTTGTCAAAAATGCTAAAGTTACGAAAAAAGCGAAAATAACACTAAATGGCTCTCAGGTACAGTTTTGATACACCTGATTACAACAAAAAGGGTTGGGGGAGTGACCATTAGTGGGTGATCAATGTTGGTATAGTTGAAAATTACTTATCTGAGCTTTAGTTTTCAAAACAAATGCTTTATAAGCTCACTTATACAATTATCATTACTTCTTATACAATTTTCATGCAGTGATATGTTATATACTTATATATATTATATATGTATTATGTTGTCACACGCCTTGAAAAAGTCATATTTATCTATCTACACCATTGATTCGATTCCCAAAGTGGTCCAGATGGACCCCCAGGGGTCCATGGTAGACTTGACGGGGGTCTATGTTGGCGTGACTATAAAATGGGGGTTCACGAGTCATAAGCGAGGATCCACGAATCCATAGTTTAAGTATGGAATATTCAGTAAATGTACCAGATAATTATTGATTCCAGTAAATATTCTTTATTATTTATTTATTTTATTATTCATTGTACGCATTGTTTACAATAATACAAATTAAAACTATTCATAGTAAATATCAGTTATACAATTCAATGCACAGAGGGCGAGTTTATCGCTATAATGTTATGTCTTCCAACTAACCCTTTACTGAGGTTTTGAAATATTTCAAATTCATATAGGTACGCTTTTGAAAAATCAGCGCTGGGGATAGAAATTTAAACATATTTTTTAAGTATCCGCCGGCTTTGACATAAACAATAGTCGGTACAAATACCTGTTACATTGTAGAAAAAGGTACTGTGAGAAAATATTCTGTTAGAAAACCAAGGAGTTTTTGAAATTTTTCAAAGTTCTGTACCATCTCGAAAAATTTAGCAACGGGGTAGAAATGCAGGGGGTCCAACGGAACCAACAAAATTTTGAAAATGGTCTACGAGATAAAAAGTTTGGGAACCTCTGATTTACATGCTTTGCTGTAAAATGGCTTTCAGCGAAACATAATATATAAAATATATCCTACTCATGAAATCACTAGGTATTTGTAGTATTGTAGAAATTGACCAATGTACGTTTAATATTTTTCAACCAACGGTTCTTAGTGAAGTTTATGTTGAATTAATTATAAATAAAATACTTCTTTAGTATATCCACTGTGACTTTTTATTGGACGTGAGCCGGCTTTCAAGAGCTTCCGCTCTCATCATCAGGCTAGCGTAAAGCTCTTGATAGCCGGCTCGCATCCAATAAAAAGGCACAGTGGATATATTGTTTTAGTGGGACACCTATTTTTTGCTAAATGCTCCACGGTCAGCTGTTAATTTTTTTTTCAATTGTTTGATCCATGATTGTATAAATAGGTAGATTTTTGAGTTCTCTTATTAATAAAAAAATTGAAAATACAATTAAATAATTTAATCTAAAAAATGTTTAAATTGATGACATAATATAATAATTAATTAATACAATACATAATACACAAACATATTATTACATAATAATATATATAGTATAAAAACAGTAAGCTGCAGCAGTGATTTAATCATAAACATAAAAATATATTCATAGACAATTAAAAAAAAAACAATAATCATACCAAAGAGAAAGTAATATTGTAGAGACGACTAGGGCTAAAAATTCCATTTCATTTTTTTTTATTTATATCTATGATATGAAGTTATTTAGCTATATGGACATTCGAATTAGCAGCTGGCAGACTGTGACTAATTTCATAGGACACTTGTAATTTAAAAAAATTGCCTCAACAAATACTACAATACCCTCACACCGTATCCCAAGCGGGGTAAGCAGTGGATGGAACACCATATTGTTCTATCCTCACCTACTACTTTCGCTTCCTCTATATTTATGCAGATTCTCAAATATGCATGGCGTTTTTTTCTTATTCAACAAGTAGCCATCGTTGACAATTTGATTCTACGAGGTCAAGCCAAATAGTTTTCAGATAAATACATCATTCTCATCATCCATCAAACCATCGCAATTTTTTTCTGCTCATTCTATTCACAATACATATAAGACACCTACTCATTCTCTTAATATCTTCGTCATGCAACATTCTTTGTACATTCCGACTAAAAAGATAGTGTTAGCATCCCTACCATCTTACTTGTTCTTTGAATAACATTTTTTCATAATCAAATTAGTATTTTTTATCAACGTGTAAAATTGCATGCTAGTTACATATTTGTAATAGATCTTTTAATTTTTAATAATAATGGCGATGATCATAACAAATGAAATCAGACCCCAAAAATTGGCATGGATTATCATTGTCATCGGATCCGAAGATTAAAGGTCAACTAAGTATTCTGTAAGGTATACACAAAGGTTAAACACCATTAGGGAGACCACTGCAATGGCTATTGGATAAAATTAACTGAGATCTAGAGGAGCTAAATACTAAAGATAAATGCCAATCCACTCCTCGAGATAGAAAGGTTTGGAGATAATTAATTTGGAGGTTTGAAAAATTGCCCTACAAGGGATGTTCAGTCATTGGAATTATGTATGAAAATATTATCAAAAAGGAACGATCCTAGTCTCATACTTCTGGGATAAACAGAACCATACATAGTATTAATATTATATACTTTACTTTACCACCACGGCACATCCCACAAGTGGGGTGCTCAGCAGACAAGCTGCATGTAATAAATATGCAAGCCATCCTTATTAAAAAAATATTCTAATATAGATTTATTATAAACACATTTTAAATGTATAAAATCTAAATAAAACATTTTATATACCAATCATATTCACACAATCTAATAATAATAATAAGTCCTTTGGAAATAAAAAAAAAACTGTTTTTTTTTTTATTGAAAAAAATTTGCTAATTCTACACTTCTGTGATATAAAAATAATTAAAGAAAATGTAGATACAATAATTTTAACATTAATAATAATTAAAATAAATAAATAAAATTCCCTATAAAAATTCAAATAAATGATATCAATATTAGAACTAATTTTGTTACATTATTTCAGTACAACAATACAATATAGTTATCTTATTAATTACAATAATAGTGTTTTATTTATTTATTTATTCATTATGGATTTAGTTGTACTGGATACAAAAAAGCATTTTTTACTCTAACTTCAAATAAAATAGCGTTAACTAAAATTATTGTAAAACTGCATTTACAAAAATCAACTTATTTACTTGACTACATGAACAGAACAAACAAATGTAAAGATGAATCGTGAAATGCCAAGTCCATCTGTATACAAAAACAATATTTAAAAGCAAAAAAAAAAAATTTTATTCCACTGTACAAACTTTCGGTTTCTACCAAATCTATTTCTCTCCCCTTATCACAATATTTCTAATCCAGAAAGCGGCATAATAAATATTTTAAGGACGATATGAGTTATTTTAACTCAACACGTATTTGTCCATGACAATTTAATCCGTGAGATTTTTAAATATCCATGGGTCCTTCTCTTACAGTTTATAATCTAAAGTCCGGACCCGAAAAGTAAAGTAAGTTTATAATTATACTATAGTCAATATTAGAGATGCAACGAATAGTATACTTGCCGAATACCGAATATTATTTGCCGAATACCCGAATATTCGGCAAAACAATGGTGAGAGTGTGCGGTACTACCGACCACGCATCTTCGTGTAGGTACCAACATCATAGACATATGTACTAGACTTGCAGCGCGGTACATTTTTTCGAAATTTTTGTATTCCAACATCAATAACAATATTATGTTGTTTCACTCCATACCAAATTAAATTTATTAATTAGATATTCGAGGATTAATAATTATGCATCTGCAGCTGACAATGAAATAGCAATAATCTACAAGCTATTAGTACCTTCCAGTTTCAAATTTAAACTATTCGGCAGAATACCGAATAATAGACTAAATATTCGGTATTCGGCCGAATAGTAAAAATGGTGCCGAATACCGAATAGTTGCTGAATATTCATTACATCTCTAGTCAATATGCTTTTGCCTTTGCGTATCCAGTAAAAGTCCACTCTTTTACAACTCAATACAGTATAAAGGATGTCATCACAACTGATGTACACAACATTTAACCTACGTACATTTTATAATAATACAAGTATATTGTTAGTTTATTTATATTTTTATAAAAATAATCGAGTATTTATATTATTATTATTTAATATATGTGAGATATTCTATAATTATTTTAATTTGTTATATTTAATACGCAAATTAGTTATACATCATTAATATTATTTTCTCTGCCATACAAGAAAAACCAACAAACTTCTACATTTCTTGAGATTTTGAATTATATGCAACATCTGCAAGTATTTAATGTCCTCTATTACGTATACCCAGCGGTTGTATAAAAATATTTCTTACTTCAAAGGTGACAATTAGCTACTTTTATCTATAATTCCTTAACATGTTCCTGGAAATAAATCCATATTTTTTATTAAGGTAACCGTCCTCCTTTTTCTAATTCTATCCTTCTTTTTGTTATTTAAAAACTAATTAAATAATTTTGTAAAGTATTGTTCAACAATACCGAGGATATCAACAAATTTTATAAATTCCTATACACTTTCAAAAATTTGGCAACAGCGGTAGATATTTTTAAAAAAAGGATCTCATTTTTAAAAATTGGACCAAAACTACTTAATTAGGGAGTGTCACAAAATATTCCTTTACAAAACGGACCATCCACCTTTATATTGAAAATATGCCTAAAACCGAGGACACTGTGAAATATTTCAAATTCGTATAGCAAATCTAGAAAATATCCTCCTTTTTGTTGTAAAAAAGTTAATCACCTTAATGTTATGAAACTGTACGATAAAGTGACATGAACATTGATGAGTAATGGGCCACTTGCAGATTTTTTTTTTATTACATAAATGGGAAATTAGTATGAAAGAAACACAACCACAATTTATTTTATTTTTTCTTGCACTATTTTCTTAGTTATTAGCTTTTAAAAATTGGATTTTCTCGGAATGATCAAAACGATATGGCGGCGCTGTGACGTCACGGAGTCCCATGTGTGTATGAGATTATAATCTGTGGTTGCGAAAGTTACTATGATTCACGGGACTCCGTGACGTCATCAGCTGTTTAGAGTGTTTTGACAAACGTCAAAAATTTTGGGTTTTATTTTTGGAAATTTCCATAATTTAGATATTTAAAAAAATTTAACTGACATATTTGTGTTTTCCGAACTCAAATTTACTAAATTCGATCATTTTTATTAAAATCCCCCACGACTGCAAGTGGCCCATTACAGTTTTATTTTACATTCCCATGTGCAAGGGAGTAAAAAAACTTTATAGTCAATTATCTCAAAACTAGGTGTACATACCTACTATGTTGATTTCTCTTGCATAACAATTTATGTCAGTGGTTCAATGTCACACACTTCACATTAAAAAAAAACACAAACTCCTCACTTCAATCACATTCCAATTGTTTTCATTCATACAACTTTATACTTGTAGCTAAATAAAATGCCCATTTTTTTATAACATTTGTGTTTTGCGTAAACATACTGTCAAACACTTTTTATTTCCATTTATTCCTGGAATAGTTTTTCCCAAAAATGTTTGGGAACATACAGAAAATTATTCCAATGCTGTGAAACAAAAATCGGCAAGAGGCCAAGAGGAAGGCCAAAGCAAAGTTATTTACACAAGAAGTAGTGAGACAAGACATGCAATGTTTCCCATGAGGATGCACTTGACAGAATCAAGTGGTGAAACAAAACAAGAAAGGCAGACCCCACCACCATGTGGGGCTAATAGTTGTCCAAGGAGAAAAAGAGAAGCTGTGAAACAAAAATTCACCACAGCACTACATATTTGAATGATGGAGCAAAATCATACTATGTCCAAATTTAAGTAGAGTGACTTATAAACAAAGTGTGGTTATTGTTATGGTTTTTTGATAGCATATTCACCTGCTTTGGAAATGTATTATATTTATGTGATATCCATAAATAAAAAAAAAACTATATTAATTTTTGTCAAAGGGAAACAATGCCGTTTTAATATTATAATGTGTAAATTAAAAAAAAAGAGAGATATGGTTAATAGTAATCTTACACAATAATATTTTTGACAGAAATTTCATGTTGACAAAACATGTGAAAAGCAAATGTAATTTTGTTGAAAAAACTTTGAACATTAATACTGAAAAATTGCATCCAGTGACAATAGTGTAGTTTAGCTCCGCCATAAATCTAGATTCAATATATAATAAAATGCTTAACAGTTCCTACAGAATGCACTGTTTTTTTTTAAGTGATTTTTTACATGTTAAATTTTGATTCAGCATATAGATATGTTCAAATAAAACATATTTATTTAAGAAAATTTGAATACAATACAACAAAAATACAAAGATGTGGTAGAGAAAAGTCAGTAAGATAATCAGATTTCAATGATAGCTTTTTTTTGTTACAAGACTTCTATCTTTCATCGCTCATTCTTCCCCATACACACAATATTATACACTATAAAATTAACCTAACAATATTATTTTTATTAGTACATAGAATTAATTATATTGCGGTATGTAATAAATAAAATGAAACTATTTCATAGAGATGTGACAAGACTAGATGTTTTGAATATAGTGCTAATATTCAGTCAAGATGAATGCTAGAAATAAAAGAGATATAAAATAAAATCGATGGGAAAGATTGCTGTAAATATTATGTCGTTAGTGGATCCGTGAAACCTCTCATGTATCAACTTTATCACAGTTAAGATATTGATACCAAATTATTTATCTCATCGACAAAGATATACTAGATTGGTAATTCAAAGAAAAAATCGGATATGCGGCCGGCTGATCAAATTTGCAGCCTACATAAACAATTTTTGCAACTCTTGGCAGGTATAAAGAATGTCCTTTACTTCAGCATTATTAGGAAAGAGACCATTATCATCTTAAAGATATGGAGTGAAACAGCATAATATTATTATTGTTATTATAAATGTTGGAACACAAAAATTAAAAAAAAATGTACCGCACTGCAATTCTAGTATATCTATGCTCATCGAGCCACATCTATTACCAATGAAGAAAAAAACACAATCCCTGAATCTATATAATGAAATCCTGGAAAATATTAGTAAGATACGTTCAATGAAAAATTATAAATTAGAATTAAGAAAATATTTTATTAATACTAGAATTTAAGAAAACATTGTATGTTTATATGTATGTAGTGTAATGAAATGTTATATTTAAAAATGATTTGTATTAGAGTCTCATAAAATTGTGATCTCAAACTTAATAAAGATTAAGCTAAACTAAACATCTACCGATGAAATAACCTATACTGAGATACCCATGGAAAAAGTTATTGAGAAAAATTAAATAACTTACATGCAGCTTTTTCTCGGATAATTTCTCAAAACCCACATCTACATTAAAAAAAAATATTATGAGAAATAATATTTTGTACCATGCCTTGAAATTCAATATATTAAGGTGATCAACTATTTTTTGTTCAAAAAGAGTACACTTTGCAAGTATTTCATAGGTGAAAAAAAAAGAAGAAAAAATGATAAAACTTTATTTTCTTTTAAAAACATACTTTTCTTCGGAGTGGATTTTTTTGCTAATGGGGTGTTCACATTTGGCGAATATCGACAGGCGAATTTCAAAATATAACGCCAGACGAAAAAACAAAATTCGCCGTACGCCCATTGATCGTCACACCTGTTCACACGTCCACCGATATAGAAACGATCTGTCAGATGCGCTTTGATTTTGACATTGTTTTCAAAATGGCGGACGTCGAGATGGAGATTGCGAAGAGTTTATTTTTAGTCGAAAATGTTATAGTAGAGGTTAAAGGCGCCTTTTAATTAAGGAAACAAACGCCACAAACCAACAACAAAGATAATAGCTGTCACAAAGCGGGAAACATTATAAAATTTATAGGTTAGAAAGTTTTTACGGACGCCGCGCACATCTACGCATGCGCAAATCGTTCAACCAGAGAAAAAGTTGGAAGGTGGTCAACTCGAGACGATATCGTTTCTACTGGTTTTTATCGTTTCAGACTAGCTGTCATTTTGTTCACACGGTTCAAATGGCTGACGATATTTAGGTGCCCTGGCGATATTCGCCAAAGTGAGAACACCACATTAATGAGGATGTTCGTCTAATAATGTAGCCACATCTGAACAACTTTCATTTTGCATATTAAATTTGACTGTTAAAACGGCAGATAATGTTTTTACAGAAAGTTGCGACTTCTCACTGCTCCAATAATCATCCCCTAGTGAAAATACCCTTTCAACAGCAGCATTAGTGCTTGGAATACTCTGAAAGTACAAATGAGTACTTTCAGAGTACCTACAGGATTTGAAAAGAGTACAAAACTCAGTAAATGTGTATAGTCGGTCACCTTAATATATGTACTACAGAATTTGTAAGACACCTTCCATGTAACAAATCAGACACATTTTTTTATCTCCTATAAAATGTTGATAAATGGACATAGGAGTTTTTATGAATCCACTGACGATGCATAATGTATAATTTAAATACATAATTTGCTAAATAAATCATTACAAAATGATTGATTACCTAAAATCTTTTGCATAGCTTCTTATGTAAAAAATTAATTAACAATAAATAATATATAAATAAACATATTAATAAAAACCAACTCTGATTGGTTAATAATAATTATCAAATTGACAATAATACAAAACAGTGAATTCAAAATGACAATAAATATGGAGAATGACATGCTCATCCTTTATACTAAAACACTGTAATAATATTTTTGACTAATCATCATTATTTCTGTCGGTCCCTCAATCCTGAGGATCGTGACCATCATGCCTCGTTCTGTAGAACATCTGTCTCCATATTGAGCGATCCTCTGCCATGTGTAAGGCCCCGTGAAGTGAGCTCTGTGTGGCCTCCTTAATTTGGTCGCTCCATCTTATTGGCACTCTGCCCCTTCCTCTCCTCCCTTCTACAACCCCTATACTAATAAGTAAAACATATTTATTTAATCCAGCATTACGCTCAACATATTTGAGATTATGTGTTTAATACATTGGTACTATTTTTCATATATATGTATTTCTTGATAAAGTTTTCTATACCAGAATTCTTTACTTATTTTATTCTTCACTGTACATTGGTTACAATATTACAAATCAAAACAAAGTATCATAAAAATATCATATAGATGTACAAACTGAGTCATAAATTAATATGATTATGGAATTAACAACACAAAAAGTGAGAAACTAAACCTGAGTTTATTACTTGCAATTAATTCTTGGTTATTCCTTTTATGGTGGATGTTAAGGTAAAGACAGATAAATATATATTACCAAAGAAAAGCTATATTTAATTAACAAAACCAAGATTAGCCAACGTGGCACAGAAGTAGCACTGCTGTCTTTGAGTCATGAGGTTCTGGATTCAATTCCTGGCTACGGCAAAATGGAGAATGACCTTTTTCAAAATTGTTCTGGGTGTTACATGTATATGTGTGTATTGTTACAAAAGTACCATAATTTATCTATTTATATATTGACAAGCTATAAAAGTTTTAGACATGATTTTTTTTCTTCAATAAAATAACAATCAATAGTGAAAAAATACATATTATAAAAAAACTGTTGAACAATTATTAGCAAGTATATAACAACATAAATATCTTAGTTTGAGACTTGTTTAATCTGTGCAAATTGCGTCATGTTTTAGATGCAAACTTAAAAAAAAAAATTAATAAACAAAACAAGAGAATAATTACATGGACAATTGAATGACTTTATTATATTAACAAGAGATTGAAATATATTTATACAAAAATAGAGAGTAGTGAAAAATAATATATGTTTAAAGTAGTAAAGAAATTGCAATTAGGAACTTAAAATTATAAATGAAAATTTATAAGATTGATTAACTATAAAAAATTATAAATTCAGCACTATAAGATTGATTAACTATAAAACATTTCAACTACATAAGTATACAATATATTTAATTATTTACTTTTTATTTCTCAGGCAATGTACTCTTGACAAGTGTCGCCAACTTGCCAATTCAATATTATTAAAACATTTATACGTAAAAATGAAAACTTACAACAAATATTAGTAGAATATAATATAAACAATATTATAACTCTAAATATACGCTTACAAATAATTTTTGTTCCATGATTTATTTCATATTATTCTTAATAGTCAAATTATATTCACTAATTAAATACATACAATCAAATGTATTTTTAAATACGGCAATACATATCTTAAATGTTACAACAGACAAATAGTAATTTTGTGAAATTTCTTAATATAATAATAGTAAGTCAAAACAACACGTACATCTTATGATTACTTAGTCTACATTTATCAGTAAAAGGTTTATTATTGCAATCTCTGCAGACAAATGGAACAGAATTTGCTATGTTTTTGACGACTTTTGATGCATCACTCTTAATGACGACAATTTCTCTATTATCTTTAAGTTTATCTTCTCTTACAATGTTGCTGCTCTTTTCGGGAGTTGATGTGATTGTTTTGGATATACTGGTGTCTTTAGTTTGTACAGTACCTATAACAAAATCATCTAAATATCCATCATCTTCTTCATCATTTTCACTATGACTATCTGCCGCTTCCTCCACAAAAGTATTTGCAAATACAATTGGTTTCTTCACAGGACCAGGAGCAGCAGCTACAACATGTCCTGACGTGCTGTTCTTTTCATGCGTCCGCAAATGAAGTAAGTAGTTGTTCTTTTGGACAAATTCTTTGTTACATGTGGCACATTTGTAAGGACGTATATTGTCATGTATCATTTTGTGCGTATTCAAGTTGCCTTTCTGGGTAAACTTCTTCCCACAAATATCGCACGTAAAGAATTTAAAATCTTCCGAGTGGATTCGTTGATGTACGGCCAAATTTGCACTGTGATTGTACCCTTTACCGCAGGTGGGACATTCAAACATTTTGCTAGTGGCGTGTATCTTCTTATGTACGCTCAGTGTGGAGGGCTGAGTGAATGTACGTGGACAGGAATCACATGCAAATCTCCTTTCATTAGTATGAGTAAGTTTGTGTATTTTCAGACTACTGGACTGTGTGTATTTCTTACCGCAGATATCACACTCGTACGGCTTTACACCAGAATGGGTGGTTTTGTGTTTACGAAGATGATCAGCACGCTTGAATCCCCTACCACATTCATCACACTCAAATGCCCGGACTTCATCTGGATTGGAATTATCTACACTGGAATTATTATCACCGTTCACTGATTTACAACTAGCGCTATCATAAGAATCTTCATCCATTTTTGATGCGTCCGATGATAAATCATTAATGGATAAATTTCCAGAAGACAAGTCTCTAATGTTCCTTGAGAATTGTTCGGTAGAATCAGTCTTAGTGTTGCTTGTGACTTTAGTAATAGTTAATGAACATGAATCCATTCCTCCACTATTTGATTTCCTCGAGGTTTGTTCCGATGTGTCTGGCTTCCAGGCACCGGGAACTCTTGTTATAGTTAACGAGGATGGATCATTTACCACTTTAAATATGTTTGTGGTTGGTAAAGATTGTTTTATTTTGTTCATCATTTGCCTATCGTAGCCAGATATTATGGAGTTACTTCGAGAAGATGTGCTGTCTTGAGATTCAAGCGGAGATTCTTCGTAATACTGGCCATTTCTTCCCTCCATGTTTTATAAGATCTGAAATCATAAAAACATTTAGTACACCATCAAACGCTGACCTACATTAAATTAAATCAATGTTAAAAAAGAAAAATAGAGAAAATCAGAGTTTTAAAATGTTTAAGAAAAGCCCTATTATTTAATATCATAGCATTATTCTTATAAGATGGGGTTATTAAACTTTTTTCAAGTTCAGCAGTTTTTTTACATATTTATAAACAAACAGTTAATTTACAAGTCAGCATTTCAACTAATGGATTATACAACCCCACTATGATTCAAATTTAAATCAATATTTAAATGCAGTTGAGACAAAGAAGACAATTACATGTATCACTCACTGCCAGACCATATCACTAATGTGGAAATTATCAAAACAAAGATGAGATCCCTGGAATTTCATACCTATGTGGATTTCCTCCAATATACTTAAATACCTACTTATTAACTAACTATAGTTCATTACACATTTCAAAATGTTGGCTGCCCTCATTTTAAGAAAGCCCATATTTTGTCATAGTGAAATTTATAGATGTTTTTAATTGTTACTCTAATGACGTCACCTTAGTCAATCAACCGTTGTAATTGCTTTTTACATCCAGAACGGTCCACACAATACTGTAAAATGGATTTTTGTATGGATTCTTCCAATACATGTATTAGGAGCACATAAATATAACAAGAACTCTCACCATATTATAACCCCCTAACGGGACATTTACGACTGCAGCAGATCAAAGCTAAATTGCATTAAACACAAATTTAACCATACCTTGATTTACTAGAATGTATTAATTAAATCTCCATATGCGTAAAATATACTTTTCGTTCAATTTTTACATTAATTCAAATCACAAAAAAAAATTATAGGACGCTGTATCGCCTTGTGTGTGACAGCCGTCTTGTTAATAAAAATAACCATAGATAACTCAATGTTGCCGAGCTTAAAAATACAAATAAAAGTCATTGATGGTGTGTTAAGGGTCGTTCACATTTGTTCACTTTCAGTGATCACTCCGGATGATCCTCCAAGATGAACAGGTGTGAACGGGCGTTTCATCGATAGTGATACTGATCACTAGCGATGACGGAGGAAAGAGATTACCACTCGTCATAATTTTGATGAAAGGTTCTTTCACTGAAACGACCATAAACAAATTTTATCTTATTATTTGTTTAATTCTCTATGAATTTGTATTGAATGTCAGAATCATGAACAAAATTATTATGCAGTAGAGAGCTATATTAATTTATTTAAGTGTTATTTTTCATTTTTGAATTTGTTTAATTATTTTTGTACGAAAATATGTTAAAATACATACAACATGACTAAGAGTCTTGACATGGCAGTGAAAGCATAAGATGAACAAGTGTGACCAGACGTGTTCATTTTCGATGAACAGCTTTGACCCTGACACTCTGGATGATCATCCAAAGTGAAGCAATGTGAATGCTACTTTGGAGGATCATCCGGAGTGATTACTGAAAGTGAACAAATGTGAACGACCCTTTATAGACCATTAAAGGTCACGTGGTTTTGTCTATGGATTTGCTTTTGCTTGGAGGGCAAACAGTCAGATTGCGCAAATTATCCTTGTAGGATATTATGCCATAAGAGAAAAAAAAGAAAGTCAGACGACAAAATAAACAAAAACGATACAGAGAGTTTTTTTTTTATTATTAGGTATTCTTTAGGCGTTCTTCCCAATATTGAGTGATTTTGCAATGCTGACAGTTGGAATGATAATACCTACATGAAAACGTTCTTCTTTGAAATAATTTACTATCTGAGATAGAATGTGTTATGGTTCTTTATCTCTTTTTCACGCATAGTTAGAAATGCGCAGTTAGAAAGAGATACCACCTTTTTGTTTGTTTTGTTTTTGTTTTAGAACTGCGCAGTTAGAAAGAGATACCACCTTTTTGTTTGTTTTGTTTTTGTTCCGTTGTGTCCTCAGAGACCTAGAAGTCATAAAAGAGTTTGTTTACCTAGGCTCGCTTATAAATGACAGTGGTACATGTGAAAAAGAAATACGCAGAAGATTCCAGATGGCGTGCCATGGTGCCATGCCAGATGCCATGACAAACTTGGACAAGATATGGAAAAATAGAAACATAAGTCTGCCTACGAAAATCAGACTGGTAAAGTCACTAGTCTTTTCCATATTCTTGTATGCAGCCGAAACCTGGACAATCAAATCTCGAGAACGTGCTAGAATAGATGCCTTCGAAATGTGGTGCTGGAGACGTCTACTGCGCATACCGTGGACAGCACATAGAACAAATTCGTTCATCCTCGAAGAACTGAACATCAGGGAACGGTTTTCCACCATATGCATGCGCCGTGTCCTGCAGTACTTTGGGCACATCGCACGGAGAGGACCAGACAACCTGGAGAGACTTGTTTTGACTGGAAGTGTGGAGGGCAATAGAGCTAGGGGGCGCGCACCAATGAGATGGAGTGAGCAGGTGAAGGGGGCTACGGGGGGGACCTTGCATGAGGCGCTACGAAGAGCGGAGGATCGAAGTCGCTGGAAGCATTTTGTGCACACCTATACAAATGATAGTCACGATTCTCAGCACTGAGGAACCGACAACAAAGAAGTGTCCTCCAAACATTTTTCTGTGACAGATTTGCTGTGATCATAAATTTTAATACAAACCTCTTTGAGGGTAGGGGAGAATATGGGTGTTTTCGATGTTTTCAAGAAATAGGTTTTGTCTACTTTGAACATGATTTAAATATAGACCATTAAAGGTCACGTGGTCTTGTCTATGGATTTGCTTTTGCTTGGGGGGCAAACAGTCAGATTGCGCAAATCATCCTTGTAGGAATTTATGCCATAAGAGAAAAAAAAGAAAGTCAGACGACAAAATAATAACAAAATCGACACTGACAGTTTTTTTTGATTATTAGGTATTCTTTAGGCGTTCCACCTAATATTACACAGTAATCGTCTGTTGTGTTGGGATGCCTGATGCCCCTCAATGATTTTTCTGTGACGTCATCCTTTAATGGTCTAAAACCTATTTATTCGGTATTTACCCGTTATAAAAATAAATCTACTTTTGATTAACGGTACAAAGGTTACATGTTGAAATTGGAAATTTGGCGAGGGGAGGATGGGGCGCCATAACGAGAATGTGAGGGCATATTAGCCTATCTTTACATACTTCTTTCGCTTCTTCCATGTTCTTGCAATTTCTCACACATGCACGCTGATTTTATGCACATCACATAGTCATCTTTGAGATTTTGATAAACAAGCTCTTGGTCATCTTGAACATAGAGTATAATAATATTATAAATCTTGAATATCTCTGCGCTATCTCACACTCTCAGATATAATAATAAATATGTATATTATGCACTTATTCGTTCGCTTTTATCATCTTTTCTTCATTCGCTCAACATATCAAAACTTTTCTTCATTCATTCGCTCAACGTACTTTATCCACAATAATTATGTTCTCGCATTCACTCATTCTTCTAAAACCTTCATTCCTATCAAGCAACAATTTTCCAAGCATACTCCTCAGCGATCTCATCTTCGCAGCATTTATTCTATTTTCGTCGCTCTTCAACCACATTTAAGTTTCACTTGCATTAGTCCCACACTACACCAGTCATACCAGAATGCTATTGAACATCAGCATTTTTTCATATCCAACTGATTACTACTGTTAACAAGTAAATCTTTCATCCTAGATGAAGCTTTGAAGCATTCGGCTTTGATCCTGACACTATGGATAATCATCGAAAATATCTAAAGTGAAACAATCTGATTGCTTCTTTCGTTTTCGAACATGTCGCTTTCTAATATAATAATTAAATTTCAAATTCCTATACCATTTTGAAAATCTGGCGACAGAAAAGATTAAAAAAAAGAATAGACCCTCACTTTTTAAAATCCCTCTAGAAAACTGATCTGAGACCTAAATACAAAAAGGTCCTCAATTGTTGAAATCCATATGGGAAATTAGCCCGAAGAAAGGTCATTACTTTTCGAAATCCAAAGGAAATTTTTCTAAAATTTACGAACTTTTTCTCAAATCTACGTACTAGTGATGTAACGAATGTTTGATTTTGGACGCGAATATTTTTTGCCGATATTCGCGAATGCGAATAGCGAATATTGACTTGCTAAGATTTCTACAATATTGCACATTCTATAAAATTTCTACCCCCCCCCCCCCGTCACCGAATTTTCCAAATGGTATAGGAATTTAAAATATTTCAAAACTCCTCGGTTTTCTTAAAGAACATTTTCTTGCAGTACCTTTTTCTACAATGTACCAGGTAAGTATTCGGTAATTTTACCGAATAACCGATACTTTATTACCGAAATAATATTCGCAAAACATCCGCATATTTTTTTGCGAATGCGAATATTCGGTACATCACTACTACGTACATACTTTTTTGTCTGTGTTACGTCCGTTTCAAAATCCGAGTTGGCAACATTCAACGTTGCCAGACGTATGGTAATTACCGTGATTGTACGGTAATTTCATGTAATTTCATTCCCCGTACGGTAATAATTTTAACAAATTACCGTACGGCTAACATATTGACATAAACTTCATCGGTACAAATACCCGTTACATTGTAAAAAAAGGTAGGTACTCTGAGTACTACTGAGAAAATATTCATTAAGAAAACCGAGGAGTTTTTGAAATAATATTCCAAATTCCTATACCATTTCACGACGACGACGACATTGGCGACGGGGGGGGGGGGGTAGAAATACCTGTTACATTTTGATATGGTACTGTTGTATTTCCGATGTGTACGGTATTTTTTTCACCGAAGTAGGGTAATTTTGGCAACACAATCTGGCAACCCTGTAGTATTGGTAAATCCAGTTCTTTCTCAGGAATCGGTACTTGAGACATCGTTCTTCAAAACAATTCGTTCTTAACATTCGTTCTCGTTCGTGGAATTTGTCACGCGATTTTCACCTTAGTCTCTTTGAAAATAAAGTATTTTAAAGGCCTTTTTCCCAAAAGACGACACGAAGATTTAAATCCTTAAATCTCGGTTGTGATATATGTCAGGCGATTTTAAACCTTAGTCTCTTTGAAAATAGAGTATTCTAATGGTATTTTTACCAAAACAACTTCACAAAGATTTAAATCTTTGAATCATGTTTGTTACATTTGACACGCGATATAAAACCTTAATTCCTTTGAAAATAGAATACTCCAATGGCGTTTTTTCCAAAATAATAACACGTAGATTTAAATTCAAGAATCTCGTTCTCAACGTTTGACACGCAATATGAAACCTTAGTATCTTTGAAAATAGAGTATCTTAAGGTTTTTTTTCCAAAAAAAACACACACACGAAGATTTAAATCTCGTTCGTGTTTATTTGCCACGCGATGTTAAACCTTAGTTTCTTTGAAAATATAGTACTTTAATGTAATTTTTCCCAAAAGAACGAAAAAGACCGAACAGATTTGGCATTGAGGATTTAGTTCTTCGAGTTAAGTTGAAGAACGAATACATAAGAACGAATAGTCAGATTCTGAACAATACTACAACCCTGGCAACATTGATTATTTTATTCTACTCTATTCTATTCTGTTAACTTAACCGGGTTACGAAACGTGGCGAAAAGTTAACTCCGCATTAACCTCAAATAAATCAGTTTAATTTTGAATTAAGCGTGGGTACGCGTTTAGATAAATAATAAACTTAATTATATCAAGTAAATTACGTTAAAATAATTTATCAAAATGAGGGAAATAGTGCATTTACAAGCTGGGCAGTGTGGAAATCAAATTGGTTCTAAAGTAAGTATTATTAATTTATCTACAGATTTTATCTATTTATATATCTTAAATAATGTATTACTGTATCATGACGTTGTCGTATTATTATTATTTATTAATTTTAAAGTTTACGTCCAATTATCGTTAAAATGAGAAATGACGCATTCTAACTGGGCGTTGTATAAGATGGACAATATTTTAGTTTTGTTTTTATTCTCGAACTTTTAGTTCGAAGGATGTTTTTAAAGCAATTGCTTATAACAATGCATCCGTTTACCGCGTGATTGTTCACACGCACGTCTTCTATTCGTTTCCCTGTAATATTAAATTGATTATAGGTATGTATATTGTACTTGATGTGTGTAGAAGTGACCTAACAGTTCTCATTATCAAATACATATAATCCGTTAATCAATCTATTATTTATTGCTCGACTGAGCATAATATTATTGGACTCTGTAATTCATATTATTGTAATTTTTATTCCTATACATTTCTAAGTACCTATCGGTAAAGTACCTACCTACTATTATGTACTACGCAGATATTATAAACTTCTTAGAAAATCTAAAATACATTTCTCTATCAAACTATCTTCACTAATTTCTAAGAACTGATGTGGGATTGTGTTTTATTAAAAAAAAAATAATAATCGGGTGTTAAGTTATGCCACCCATCTTGAATCTGTTTACTGTACGGAGAAGATTATCTTCATGTTTATTACATGTACAATTATACTTATGGAAGACGCCTTGATCATAATAGATGATTGAAAGTTTTCATCAAAACAAAATTAGACATTGTCAATAATTCATTTGTTTTAATGACCCATAATACAATATTCATACCTATCTTAGTTTGGGACTAGCTTGATCTGTGTGAATTTTCTATGCATGCATGTGAAAAAACTATGTTGGAGCAAAATAACATGTCAAGAGATGCCATCATATTTCAACGTGTTTACCATTGTATGAGGTCACATATTATGTTAATTTAACACACTTAAATGCCATATAAGGCTTAGAAAAGACAACATCACCTTATATGGTAGTGCCTCGGAAGGGACTTGAACCCATAACCCATCTTTTCGCGAAATGTGCTTTGTCTAATTAAACTACTAGGTGTCTTTGCTAGAGGCTTTGATATTCTCTCTTATAAACCCCAATGATAAGCTTCATGTGTAGGTATTATTCTGAGATAATGATTTTTTGACGGTGACATAGTCTTTTCTAAGCTTTATATATGTTAGTTTTGTGTGCTAAATTTCTTTTTCAACATATTAACATTTCCTTCTCACAAAGTTGTTGACAAAAACTACTGTCAGAAGTCATCATGGGTAATTTATCAACTCTTACTATCATTTTAAATTTTGAACTCTCAATTTTCAATTGGATTTATGGTGTTTAGGTAGTAGAACTCCATAATGAAATTAAAAACAAATATTTTTTATACTAAACATTTTTTTATTGAGAGAGAGACTTGTTATTCTTTTAAGGACATTGTTAATCAGTGAATATGAAATAATCATTGAGATTGACAACATCCTTGAAATATGAAATATGCCTCTCTCAATAAAAGTGTAAATAGTGGAAAAAAACATTTGTTTTTTCTTCATTGGTATATGTGCTATCACAAAAAATGTAACGAAGACTACAATCAGTTAGATTTGCAAAATATTTTCAATTCTTGCATCCATAAACACAACAACAAATATACAAATTTTTTTATTTATTTATTTTCTTTATTTAGATGAACACACTGACAACATCCTTGAAATATGAAATATCTCTCTCTCAATAAAAGTGTAAATAGTGGAAAAAAACATTTGTTTTTTCTTCATTGGTATATGTGCTATAACAAAAAATGTAACGAAGACTACAATCAGTTAGATTTGCAAAATATTTTCAATTCTTGCATCCATAAACACAACAACAAATACACAATTTTTTTTTTTTTTTTATTTAGATGAACACACGGCGTGAGCCTTTTACATGTTAAACAAGCAGTAAGATAAACAACAAGCACAAACAGATGCAATAGTCAAAAATACATTTTTGTATAAATAGTAACAGTCAAAAAAATCAATAAATAGTACAAAACAAAAGAAGTCAATAGGAAACAACAGGTCTACGATAAATAAATTACATTAATTATGTCAGTCCAAATAAGCATGAGTATGTCAAAGAAATAAAGCAACAATTCTGAACAAATAAAAACAAAGATAACAAAGATTAAATATCTGTGACGTAGGATATACACCAACCAACCTACTACGACATTAGGAGCTGATTTGAAAACTTCACTGTTCAGGAAAAGTCATGTTGCTTTTGAGATGTTCACAGATCATTGAACGGTGCCATATATAAATTGTCCATACTGTTACACCCTGGTCGTAATGATTTTACTGTAACTTTGATATAATGAGACGTAAATGGAGTCGTTTAATATATGGACACTTATAAATTGGACATTGCATTGCATACTTGTTAATAATAATTATATAATTGTACCAAGTTTATATGTATTGTCTAAAGTGTTCCGTCGACTTGAATAAATAAATAAAATTATCTGCATCAAAAGGTTCATGATTTAATTTGCCTAATAGGAATTATGCATATGATATTTAATTTGACTGTATTTGGTTTCAGTTCTGGGAGATAATATCAGATGAGCATGGCATTGACAGAACAGGCCACTATCACGGAGACAATGATATGCAACTGGAGCGTATAGAAGTCTACTACAATGAGGCGGCGGCTGGTAATGATACTATTTAGTATATTGTTGAATAAAAAGAATATTAATTTCTGCGCATGTATGCCTGAAAACTAAATTTGTATAATTTTCCAGCTGTTGGCATTGGTTAGCAAAATATATACAAAACAATCTTGATGAAGAATTATTTGTTCAATGAGTACTATTTTGCAATAGTGATTTTCATCTTGTTTCTAAAACTAAAAATGTATTTCCAACGCTGCACATCGGTATACAGCTTGTTTGTGTATTTGAAGATAATAGAAAAATATTTAGAGCTTTGACCCAAATCGCTACTTTTGCTGATAGTGAGTTTTTTTAAACAGACAGTATTTCTTCATCATATGTTTAATTTCAGGAAAATACGTCCCCAGGGCTATCTTAGTAGACCTGGAGCCTGGCACCATGGATGCTGTGAGAAGCAGTAACTTTGGGCAGCTCTTTAGACCTGATAACTTCGTCTTTGGACAGAGTGGAGCTGGTAAAATCATTTTCTACATCATCTAATTTTCACAATTAAATAATCACTCATTAAAAATTTTGCGAGAAAAAAAAAGAGTTGATAACATTTTGAATGTTGTAATATACAATTAACAATGTGATTAAAATGTCACATGATACATATTTATCATATGTCAATTTGATATTCAAGTTGTTTATTTATATAAATTTGCCATATTTTTAGGTAACAACTGGGCTAAGGGTCACTACACAGAAGGTGCTGAGCTGGTGGATTCTGTAATGGATGTAGTACGCAAAGAATCTGAGGGATGCGACTGTCTGCAAGGTCAGTGGAAAATTGAAACTGATATGTTGCCCTTGATAACTCCTCTGCAACTTTCCAAACTCCCCCAAGTTCTAGTTTTAATTTTTTGATAAAATTCAATGACCCCTTGTAACAACTTTTAATACCTCAAATTTAATTTAATACTTCAATAAGTTTTAATACCTCAAATACTCGTAAAACATTACACATTATTATCGCTGGCTACTCCGGTTGTCGTGATGATATGAATGAATGAATTTAAAAGCTTCACTTTTGGCCTACAATATATGCTTTTTGTTAAAGAAATATAATTTTTATTTGACTTGTTTAAATACTTCATACAAAATCATCTTCATTATCTTGTGGTGCATTGTATATCTTAATAGTAATAAACGTCCTCATATAACTTAGTTCGCTTACACTTGCTTCACTGATCCAAGATTATAGTTAAAAATTGAGATGGTGCAAATGAATAACAAATATTTAACATGACAATCGTGTCCATAAAATTTTGTTTACTCCATAAAAGTAACAGTTAGTTGATATGGAATGATTATTTGAATTACACAAACACACACATACACATTTATGTGTGTGTAATAGTTACATAATGAGTCAGTCATCTTATCTTTATCACACACCTAATAGTAAATATTGGTGCACCCATTAAAAAACAGGGAGAGGCTGTTGCCTGTTTAAAAAATAAATGTCTTCTTTCATGTCATATGTCTGTATAATGCAGACAGAACTAAATGTCAGATACACATTCTCGTGTATTTCAATTTTGTACCTAACTCTCTCTCTCTCTCTCACAGTTTTTTTTAAAACCCTCTTTCAAATAAATTGTTTCCTTCATGCAGAACTATTCTATGTTCAAATTTTGCTCAAACAGCGTTAAATATTACGAAATAAAAAATTATAATAACAGATGTGAGATAATTTAGATTCGTATATAATAAGGCATGTCAAAATTTGCTATAGATAATATTTTTAATTTTTACCACAATAACAAAACTTTAAACTGCTATACTATACTATACTATACCATCACGGCATATCCCACAAGTGGGGTAGCCAGCAGATCAGCTGTATGTAAGAAACATACAAACTGTCCTCTTTGTGCCATCTGAAACACATAGGATTGTTTTGCATTAAGGTAGAAAAATATTTTCGCTTCGTCATCGTTTCACATAACAATTTATTTATTCACATTTTATCCACAACACTCCTTTTGCGTCCGCTTGTTCTACCCACACACACACACACACATCACCTCTTCGTAAGTGTAAAGATAATTACTGTATGTGTGTATTATATCTAAGGCCACAGTACCATATTGAGACAGCATACATAATGAATCACATATTGAAATGTTTTTCAATGGAAATATTTTTAGTCCACACAATGGCTTTTGACTGTGTGTATGATGCAATGCACTTTTCTGATAAATAAAATATTTAGATCAGTTCAAGGTGCTTGATATTGTATTGAGTTAATGCAATTTATATGTGAGTTTATATCAGATCTTAAGAATATCACACAAAATTGTATTCATTATCTTAACTTAGGCAATTACTGTAAATGAATGTAATAAAATGCATCAGTAGATGTTATCTGGAGATTTCAAAAGTTAAGTGGTATGTCATCTGACATTTGCGTTCCAACTGCCTATTTTTGTGTCAATTTTCCATATAAATGAGGGTGCGAAAAAGTATTAGGACAATAATATGGTTTGTAAAAATATTTTTAAATGTTACATTACATCTTCTTTTATTGAAAAGGGACTAATTGGTCTGGTGGCTACCCCAGTTGTGGATATGCCGTAATAGTATAGTAGTAGTTTAGATCAGTGGTTCCCAAAGTTGACTGGGCTCTGACCCATAGTTTGGGAAACACTGGTTTAAGTAGTAGTAGCGTAGCATGTATCTATAATCCAACCAGTAGATCACGAGGAAACATATTTCAATTGAAAACACTATCATTCATTGAATGTATTATTAGTGAGTGTAATATAAGTACATATTTTGTTATAAGTAGTATGTAGTAGCTTGTGAAATAGTATAGACAAAATATAATGGAAAAAGGTGAAAATGCAGGCTATTATGATCTATATGTCAACTTACTCAAAATAAAATCCAAATCAACTGGGAGCGACGGCATCACCATAAAATTTATACACTTGATTATTAATCAGGTAGTCGATGTGATAACATTTATGTTTAACTTTTCCATCTCTACGTCAACTGTACCGTCATCCTGGAAGGAAGCTAACGTTATCCCCATTCCTAAAGTTGCCACACCACAAGAATCCAAAGACTATCGACCAATTTCTATCCTTCCCTGCCTCTCAAAAGTACTAGAGCGGATGGTCTACGAACAAATTTTCCACTATCTTAACCAACATAATTTACTAAATCCCTTGCAATCAGGTTTCCGTGTACGTCACAGCACCACATCAGCCCTTACTCACATATCAGATGACATTAGACTAGAGATGGATAAAGGAAATCTTACCCTCCTAGTATTGTTGGACTTCAGTAATGCGTTCAACTCAGTAGATCATGATGTCCTGATAGGTTACTTAAAAAGACTTAAGTTCGGAGACCCTTGTATCTCCTGGCTTGAATCGTATCTCCTGGCTTGAATCGTATCTCACTGATCGACGACAACGTGTTAAACAATTAGATGAAGTATCCGATTGGGCTAACATTCATACGGGTGTCCCCCAAGGCGGAGTCTTATCACCCCTACTCTTTTCGTTGTTTATTGATACAATTTCCACCAACATCACCTGTAAATATCATATTTATGCTGATGATCTACAAATTTATGCACACTTCCCCGCGAACAACTGTGCCTCAGGGATCAACCAACTGAATAATGACTTAACATCTATTTTCAATTGGTCCACTGCTAATGGTCTACTCCTCAATCCCTCTAAAACTCAGGCTATCATTATAGGTAGTAAGCGCAAAATAGATAAACTTTCACATGATGATGTGCCTCCCCTTTCTCTTGGCAATTCAGTTGTGCCGCTAACTAAAACCGTAAAGAATCTCGGAGTCACATTTGATCAACATCTTTCTTGGTTACCCCACGTGAAAAACGTGAGCAGTAAAATTTTCGCGAGACTGCACTCATTTAAAAGACTCCAATAATTTCTTCCTCAAAATACAAAACGCATGATAGCTCAAACATTTCTCCTTCCAATCCTATACTACGCAGACTGTACCCTTCCCGATACCTCTGAGGAACTCAATGGTAAATTATGGTAAAAGATAGTGACTACGCATAACAGATTTCATGATGCAAAAAACTAACTTCTTCATTACAGTGCTATTATCAAAATATTAGAGGTGTAAGGACAAAATTAACTGAATTTAAAACTAATTTGTATACTTTGTCTCATAAGATTTTCCTACTGTCTGAAACTTGGTTAGACAAGAATATTAACACATCTGAGCTCGGGTTTGTAAATCATGTTGTATATAGACAGGATAGGAATGAGAAAACTAGCAATAAGGTGAGGGGTGGTGGTGTGCTTGTCGCTGTGAATAGTCAATTAAAATCAAGAAAAATAAATATTAACAATAATATACTGGAGCAAATATTTGTCCAGGTGGGCCCCCCTTCTACCGGTGTTATTTTTGGATGCGTATATATACCTCCTGATGCCGATACTGAGAAATATAAGCAGCATGCTAGGGACGTAGAACTGCTCCGTAATAGATATCCTAAATCCAAAATTGTTATAGTGGGAGACTACAATTTACCTAATATCAAGTGGTCAGTAGGCGAGGGTGATGGTGGTGAGAGATTCTTTGAGGTTGGATATGATACTGAGAGCCGTAATGCAAATGACGTTACTGTCTGTTTGAATGAGTGTCCTAAATCTAGAGAAATATTAGACATGATGCATTTTTTGGGTCTGATTCAGATGAATAATGTTTTAAATATCAATCAAAGAGTATTGGACTTGGTTTTGATTAGTTGTATTAAGGTGGAGGTTGCACTGTCAGACGAGATGCTGTTACCAGCGGATAAACATCACCCCCCATTAAATATAGATGTCATTCCTAATGTTCATTTAAAAAAATCCACCCGTGTTACCAAATCATTTAATTTTCATAAGGCTGACTATGACTCAATTAATCAATTTTTACATGCATCTCACTGGTCTTTTCTATTTGATAATGTGGGCTTGGATCGTAAGTTGGATATTTTTTATGAGTATATAAATACAGCCATAGAATTATTTGTTCCTTCCGTAGCTTTTAAAACTAATAATTTTCCCGTGTGGTTCAATAATGAGTTGAAAACTAAGATTTTCGAGAAAAAAATTTGTCACGCTCAGTACAAGAAAACGAGATGTATTGAAGATTACCAAAAATTTTCCGAGCTTAGAAGTGCATGTAAGTATGTATCAAGGTGTTGCTATCAGGAATATATTGCTAAGATTGAGGGTGAGGTCAGTGATGATGCTAAGGCCTTTTGGAGGTTTACTAAGTCTCAAAGAAAGGAAGATGATCGTATTCCGGATACATTGGTATATAATGGAATGTGTAGTACTGATGATTCGAAAATGGTAAATTTTTTTGAACAATTTTTTAAAAGTGTTTATGTGACGGATGATGAAACAACTCTTGGTCCTGATGTACCACTGTCGGAATCGGTTAATGTAAATGACTGCGTAATAGAATATTCTTTGGTGAGAGATGGACTGGAGAAGCTTAGTATTAAAAAGCCTACAGGACCAGACGGAATACCAAATGTGTTTTTGAGACAGTGCTCTTCTTCTATATCGTATCCACTGTTTGTCTTATTTAGAGAATCCCTAAGTATGGGCTACTTTCCAGAACGGTGGAAAGAAAGCTATATTGTTCCCGTATTTAAGAAGGGAGACAAATCTAATGTCAAAAATTATAGGCCTATTAGTATTCTGTCAGCAATACCCAAATTTTTTGAATGTGTTGTTTTAAATTGCATCGCTCCTCAACTTGAAAAATTGATTGATCAAGCTCAGCATGGTTTTGTCAGAGGGAGGTCGACTTTAACAAATTTAATGATATATGAAGATCACCTCATGAAGGCCTTTGCTGAAAAGTCTCAGATAGACTCGGTATACACTGATTTCAGCAAGGCCTTTGACCGCGTCCCACATAATATTTTGCTGAGTAAGTTGAGGGGACTGGGTGTGGGAGGCAGTTTGCTTGGGTGGGTTTCCAGTTACTTGTGTGAGAGAAGACTTGTGGTTTGTAAGGATGGGGTGAGGGGCAATGGTTTCATCGCTACAAGTGGGGTCCCACAGGGCAGTCATTTGGGCCCACTTCTGTTCCTTCTCTTTATAAATGATATTGTTTCAGTGTTTGATGACGTTAACTATCTTCTATTTGCGGACGATCTCAAAATTTATAAACAGGTTAACAATGAAGGTGATTGTCAGATTTTGCAGAGCAATTTGGATGGGTTGAGGTCTTGGTGTGAGCGTAATAGGGTTTTTTTGAATATTGATAAGTGTCAGGTCATAACATTTACTAAAAGAAAGAATCCGTTTATGTTTGAGTACAGGTTGGGAGATGATGTTTTGGAACGCGTTCATGCTATAAGGGACTTAGGAGTAGTCTTTGACCATCGTTTAACTTTTGTTCCACATATTGAGGATATTACTTGCAAGGGCATGAAAATGTTGGGATTCGTGTTGAGGGTGGCCAGAGAATTCGTCAGTATACCAGCGATCAAGGCTATGTTTGTGTCCTTAGTCAGAAGCTTGGTAGAATATAACTCTCCTATATGGTCTCCTCACTACGCAGTCCACTCTAACAATATTGAAAGGATTCAGCATAAGTTTTTGAGGTATGTCAACTATATGATGCGCATTCCTATTGAGGAGATTGATTACTCTTACTTGTTGTCCCTTTTAAATTTAAACACATTGTCTGATAGACGAATAATCTCTGATCTGATTGTGCTATTCAAGATTGTAAGAGGGGAATTAGATTGCCTTGACCTTAACAGTTTAATATCATATCATATTCCAACAAGAGCCACTCGTCAGGTTGTGACTTTTCATAGTGACGTAGTTGATACTAACTATTTATATAACTCGCCCCTTTATAGGATGCATAGGTTGGGGAATATGTATGGTCATTTGGCGGATGTTTTTGCGGATTCCTTATCCGAATACAAATGGAAATTAACAGAAAATTTTAAATCTGCGAGTTTGATGGATTGTGTTTAGTTGCTGGGTTTTGATGTGTTGTTTTTGCGACGAGATTGTATCTATTGGTGTATTCGGTTTGAGCGAGAGTGGAACAACCCGAAACTATGTATTGTATTGTTACCGACTTGGCCAGGCATTCCCTACATGAATAATTAATTGTATTTTGATTTTTTATGATATATATTAGGAAGTTTATAATCATTATTATTTTTAAGAGATTTATAATCATTATTATTTTTAAGAGATTATAATCATTATTTGAAATTATTTGCTAGTACTACATTACAGCTACATTGTTTTTATCACTTGACTGTTTTCTTTTGTTATATTATGTTTGTAAAGGCTGGTTCAGCCGTTTATTATTATAAATAAATAAATAAATAAATAAATAAATTGGATAGGTTGCAGAATGCATGTATACGATTTGTGTATGGTTTAAAAAAATATGACCATATTTCCAAATTTCGAGCAGAACTTAAATGGCCAACATACAAACAATCCCGCGATCTACATACACTCTACTTTCTGTACAACATCCTAAAGCACAATTCTCCTCAATACCTTTTTAAGCGTTTTGAATACCTGTCTTCACATGGACGTCCTCTGAGATCTGCCCACACCACAACCTTCTTCAGTTCATCATTTACGACCCATGCAATTAGAATGTGGAATAATCTTCCTTGCAATATTAGAAATTCCTCTACGCTACACGTTTTTAAGAATAACCTAAAATCCATAGACTTATCCTAAAAAGCTCCTCCCCGTGCCTTTATCCTTCATTTTATAGTATTTATTAGAGGAAACATGACATATTTAATGTTCTACTTAGGACTAAGAATGTAATTAGTTATAATTAAATTAAGTATTAACTGTTCACATTTAGTATTAATTACACATTGTCAACATAGTATCACACATTATTTTGGTTAGCTGGAAGATATTGCCTCCAGGCAATAAGCTCGCCAATTGCTCATGATTTTTTTTCTGATCAAGAAAGTGTTCTTATTATTATTATATGTTTATTACGTGCAGGTAACATACTGGCTACCCCGTTTGTGGGTGGCAGTGTAAAGGTTTAAATATAAAGATATAATACATTTACATAAACTGAAATTATAACATATAAAAAAGCTATGACCTATTTCGTTTCGTAAAATTCTTTGATTTAGGGAAAGTAAAAACTACGTAATCATGCTTGCTTATTACAATAATATTTACAATTATTTGAAAAACAAATCAGTTTAAGATTTGTTTTCTCTATAAAATTGTTTGTAATCAACATACAGTAAAGAATGAATGAATGAATAATAAATAACATTATTAGACTTGAATGGAGAGAATGTTGAAGGCTATATGACATGATACTGTTTGTTTATGGTAAAATCAACATTTTTAATTAGCTAATGATAAAACACATATTATCTAAATTTAAATATGAGCACCTCATAATTGCATAAATTTTAATTAAGGCAATAATTTCATTAGAATTAATCAAATTTAAATTCAAATTAGTTATATATTAGAAAATAAATAAACAAACATAAAATATATTATGTTTACTTAGGTGGTTCACATTCTATAAGTTTTTTTTTATGTAAATTCTGGTATATTTTTATATACTTGTATATAACAATGAAGCAACTGTAGACATACTACATGATGATGATTTTGGATGATTTTATTTTGATGCCGTTTAACAGTCCCTAGACCGTCTCATGATACAGTGCCGTACTATCATGCTTCATAGAACTTAGCCCCCTTTACAATACTATTAGAAGATCTTTGCGTTCTTTTTAGCACTAAACACATTTTTTAGATCTAAAATGACAGAGCCAGTGAGTCTAATTTCTTCAATAGGGCTTAAGGTGCTGCCGAATTTGTCCTGGAATCACCTTCTAGCTCTACTGAAGAACAAATCATTAGTCTGTTATCACCTTCAGAAGAAGGTTTAAGGATCGTTAAAAAGTGCTAAAATCGAAGTCATCAATTATCATCATAAATATAGTTTTATTTTTTACGGTAATTATTTACAATTATAAAATTAACACTGACAAAAATGAATATAACTTGAATACTTAAATAGATATGATGAATTGCATCATTCCTTCCATACCTAAACCAAATGTTATGTTTCTATTTTGGACATAATGACTTGTATATAATTTTGCAAAATGTCAAGACTGTTTTACATATTAAGGGAGAGGATAATATGTGATAATATACGTAAGTATATTACGATAGTTTGCATCTGTAATTTTCATCATCTATTTGTTACCAGGCATAGAGTCCGCCCTTTTTGGGAATGAGACCAGTAGATTTCCTAGTACATTTAGAATGAGAAGTCTCAGGAAACTAGCCCTAGTTACGGTATTCCATAAATAGAGTAGGATAGCATTCCTCATTAGTGTTGAGTTTTGATTGTTTTATTGTGAATATATTGATTGTTTTATTCTAGTTATTTGATTATGTACTGAACACTTTACAGGTATTAATTATTACGGAATTTTAATTGAAGGGTCCACTGCAATAATGATGAATGTCCAAAAATATAAAATTTTAAATTAGTAATGCCATTCGATCACTTAACAAAGTAGTAAGATAACTTGATTACAAACTCAGCAATATCGCATGCAGTTCCGAAATAAAAACGTTTTTAATATTTTGGCTACACGGCTAGAACGCTCAACGTCACAGGTATTCACGGCAATAATGATAAATGTCCATCGTCTAGCACTGAACGCCATAATAATTTCAAACTAGCGGCGATCCCGCCAATTTTTTTTGTTAGGCTTTGTAGAGTGGCGATTTGTAAGGTTTTGTTATTTGGATTTAAGTGTTTTCTTTTTTTAAATTATGGCTGAGAACAACGAAATGATCGGAAATACGAAAAAAAGAAGACAGACAGGAAGAATGAGTAATGTTTTAAAGAATGTACGATTCCAGAAACATGAATGTAGAGTTCAGAAAGAACACCCACGGCTCACGTTTCACAAAAAATTTAATAATAATTGTCCATGGAAATCAAG
Source organism: Athripsodes cinereus (assembly GCA_947579605.1). Classification (NCBI taxonomy): domain Eukaryota; kingdom Metazoa; phylum Arthropoda; class Insecta; order Trichoptera; family Leptoceridae; genus Athripsodes; species Athripsodes cinereus. Next base: position 37,708,746 of record OX388305.1, read on the forward strand.
TGTGGTCAACACACCAGTTTCTTTTCGGTCTATGAAGGCAGTTAATGAAGGTGAATTCAAACTACCTGGTTTAGCTTATAAAGATAAGCTGCCTATATCAACAGCAAAATATAACGACCTGCAGTTCCTGAAAAAGTTCTGTAGGCCTGAAACGAGACATTATTACGATGAACTTCCTCGCGCTGCAAATATTAAAAAATCAGAAGTTAAATAAAACAGTCATTTGGACAGCTATCATTATTGACGGTTAACGTAGTGTGGACAGTGATCATTATAGTCCTGATTTTTAAAGACTTACTAAAGATTACATTATTTTTATTTAGTTTATAATAGGTACTTAAAGAATGGTTATTTTATAAAGAAATATTACTGTGATGTATCATTATTTAATTTTAATAAATAACATTTTATTATCTTGAGGTCTGAGTTTTTTTACACCGTTTATAACTTTAAAACCCAATTATCTCAAAACAAAGGTCAATGGACATTAATCATTATTGCAGTGGACCCTTCAATTGTAAAACTCATTTTATTAATTATTATTTTAAGGTTTCCAACTGGCTCACTCCCTTGGAGGTGGTACTGGATCTGGAATGGGAACTCTACTCATAAGCAAAATCCGTGAAGAATATCCTGACAGAATCATGACAACATTCTCAGTGGTGCCATCACCTAAAGTCTCAGACACAGTGGTGGAGCCTTACAACGCAACTCTCTCCGTACATCAACTGGTTGAGAATACAGATGAGACATTCTGTATTGATAATGAAGCTCTCTATGACATCTGCTTTAGAACACTCAAATTGTCATCACCAACATATGGAGATTTAAATCATTTAGTTTCCGTGAGTATTTCTTGTAACCTGTACACATGTAACCTATAGAATCTTTATGATGGAATAATTTTATTTATTATTTATTTTATTCTTCTCTGTACATCTGTACAAATCAATACAAGTATCATAAAAATGTCTGTTATACAATTCAATGTAAAGAGGATGAGATTATCGCTAAAATGCGATGTCTAGTTCTCCCATTCTTTTTTTTTTGTTGTTATAAACCCAAATACAACTTTATACACCTTCCACAGTAAGCTAAAAGCTTCGTGAAAGGGGAGTTTGCCGGCACCTGGGATCGAACCGCGGACCCCTTGTTCAAGAGGCCGAGATTCTACCTCCAGGCTACCGATGAACTCTTTATTTTAATTCAAATCAGTTTGGTTGCTCTGTGAGCTAAGTACATAATTGAACACTGCAGATGAAATACAAGTAAAGATGCGCATTGACAGACCCACAAAATTTATACAAATGCATAATTGAATAGTTTTAGACCCGTTTGTCTAGTTTGCAATGTTATTCGTCATGTTTTGGTCGGTTTATGGTATATAGCGATGAGTTTTTTAAAATTAATTTTTACTGTATTCATTTTAGGTGACAATGTCAGGAGTAACAACTTGCCTACGTTTCCCGGGCCAACTGAATGCTGACCTTAGGAAGTTAGCCGTCAATATGGTTCCATTCCCACGTCTACATTTCTTCATGCCAGGTATGTTTTATAAAAATATTTTAATTTGCAGTCAGTGTAGATGTATTCTATGAAATCACATGTGGATGTTAGTTATCACTGGAAAGATTTAGTTAGGATACAAAAAATAACTACATTAATGCAGATAGCAAACTATAGTTGTGAAGCTCTTCTTTAGTTCATCTCCATCCACTGCTGGATATAGGCCTCTCATGTAGCGTACCACTTATTTCTGTCCCTTTTTGACAGTATTCTATCTGAACTCCCCTATTTTATTTAAATCGTCACATCATCTTGCTATAAATAGAAATAGCTACTATTTCTTAAAACTAATCATTATATCGTCGTTGCATATTCAAAAAGAGACGTGTGCGCACATTTTTATTTAGGCATTCTCTTTTAAAACTGCATTAAAATTGTAGTTTGGACTTTAATTGGCATGTGATATTATTCTTTAAGTATTGAATTTTTGTATTTGATACTTAGAATCACTTTATAAAATGGTTATGTCATTATAAGCAGTTTATTCTAGAAATGTCAAAATATTTATGAATTCACATATCCCTTTTTGAATATGCGACGACGATATTTTGATTTGCTACCATTACTTTTTTCATCTTCCCTGAGTTACTTTAACGCATTAAATAATGAGATGAGTACCTATGCAGTTTAGATAATAATATGGAGAAATATTTATATATTAATGCAATTTATCTTATTTTTCTAGGTTTCGCTCCCCTAACAGCCAGAGGTAGCCTACAGTACAGAGCATTGACCGTGCCAGAATTAACACAACAGGTAAACTATAGAAAAAACAATTATTAACTTAAATGTGAGGGATTCACATGCAAAGTCACAAAGATTCATTTTTCACAAATAATAACAATGAATACAGAAATGTTTATTGGCTACACTGTAGTTTAATTGATGGAATAAAAATCTGCCTCCATACTTGAGTAAATGAATTTTACGAAACTGGTTTAAATATTTAAAACACTTCACGTATAAATAAAAATTTGCTATTTTCTCAGTTTCCGTGTTCTAGAATTATTATTATAGTGTTGTTATCAGACAGGCAGCTAAGCTGATATGTCTGATCTCAACACTACTGTCACAATAACAATCATCAGGCCCAACAAAATTATCACAACTTTAATGAATCATACAAATTTTTGAAGGAGTTCAAATTTAAAGATTCAAACAGTTCAGGTGGCAAACTATTCCAATGATTAACTACCCTGTTAAATAAACAGTACTTCAACGGATTTCGCTTGAATCTGCAGCCATACAACTTAAATCCATGACCCCTCAGGTGAACATTCTGGTTGTACTGGAACATTATATTCAGTTCTTCAGTTATAGTGGCCATGGAGTATCTTGTATGTCTCTATCACAGGATTGATGTGCCTTTGAATGTGATCCACTCATGCACTTCTTTTGCTTTTTAACTAATTGTCTGCTATCAGATTTCCTTTGGTAATCACATTAGTAATAATGATATAATCCAAAACTTTAGACTAGACATTATTTAGAGATATACTTTATTTTATAATCTGTCACTCGAACTCCATGTACCTATCATGTAATAATTAATAAATGTGTTTGTAGATGTTTGATGCCAAGAACATGATGACAGCATGTGATCCCAGGCACGGCAGATACCTCACAGTGGCGGCCATTTTCCGTGGTATGATGTCCATGAAGGAGGTTGATGAACAGATGCTCAATGTACAGAATAAGAACTCCAGGTAACATAGTTAGATTTACCTTTTATATACCTAGAGCGCTCCGTCGGAGCAACATTTTTTGCTTCATTGCATTTTGTACCATTACGATGATACAAATCTCCAGGTTTGACGCGAGATATGTGTTGAAAGCTCCCAGACTTCTACCGTATTCAAGTGGACAGTGGGGCTCCTTCAATGGATATATAATTATACACATACTATGGCCAATTCTGAATCATAAAATAATTTAGTTGCACTAACTAAGTGCAAGGAGATAGTTGAGTCATAATATTTAGTTCAAATTCGTATTCACAGTTTTCCATACTAAAACTAATTTAGTTAGCTAGTTCAATATGACACCTTAGTACAACTATAAATTTCGAGAATCTATAGATTTCGTATTCAGAACGAAATTTTAGTTGACATCTGACAACTACAATTAGTTGTATTTGGCAGATTTTTTTTTGAGACTTTTAATGTGCGAATATTATTAGTTGCTGTCATTTTGCTGCAGAATATTGCTATATTTTGGAAGTTTAAAGTTGTTTTATCAATTAAAAGTAAAAAATGGATATTTTTAGAGTCCTCGCAACTCTTGGCATCTATAAATTGTAAAATTATACTACCACCGACGCAAATGCGAATGTCAAAATATACCGGCAAATCTGACATTTCACAATTTTCACGCGCGACAACTATTAAATTGTTTGCCAGAAGTGTAAATCGGAACGTGAAAAACATTTTTTTATTGCGCATCACCGACTAATATTTGTTTGTCCCATAGATTTTACCGTTTGCCCTTGGTGGTTATCGAGTTTATAGTTGTTTATAGTTCGTAACTAATACTGAATACGAATTTGTACTATAATGACTAATATTAGTCAACTATTATTAGTTAGTTTAGTTAGTTCATCAAGATTCAGAATTGGCCCTACTAAAATACAGTCTTATCGCCATGCATGATATATCAAGATTGTATTACAAAAACAAAATGTTAACCTTAAACTTTCTATAAAACAATTTGGTTTGGATCATTCTGCTTTCTTTTACACCACAAGCATATTTCTTACGAGTAGGGAGTTTTAGGTTGGATTTCTGATGTTCAAATTGAAATTTGTCCTTAAAAAATTGTAGTTTGAAGTGTCATCAGATAATTTACTAAATCAATTATTTTTATAATTTCAGCTACTTCGTTGAATGGATTCCAAACAATGTGAAGGTTGCCGTATGCGATATTGCACCACGAGGCTTGAAGATGTCGGCCACATTCATTGGTAACACCACAGCCATCCAGGAGATCTTCAAGAGGATCTCTGAGCAGTTTACAGCTATGTTCAGACGCAAGGCTTTCCTCCATTGGTACACGGGAGAGGGTATGGATGAGATGGAGTTCACAGAGGCTGAGAGTAATATGAATGACCTTGTGTCTGAATATCAGCAATATCAGGTAAAAATACAATAACAACATTAGTTAAGTTAGATATTTTCCCAAAAATCTATCATCATCATCTCCGCTGGTCCCTCAATTCTGAGAATCATGACCATCATAATGTCGTTCTGTAGACCATCTGCCTCTATACAGATGAAATTTGGCAACAGAGGGTAAAAACTTAAAAGTTGTGTGGTTTCTGAAATTGTAAAACAAAAATGATGATGTTGTGAAATATGTACAGTAAAACCTCGTTATTTCGAAATCCAAGGGACCTCGAAAATCTGATTTCGAATTAGCGAAAACCCCGATAAATCGAAATTTTCGAAATAATTTTGATATACGCAGTATATAATAATTATATATTATAGCCATAGGTACCATACGTAATAGAAACAGCTGATTTGGACTTGGGTTTTTTTAAATTTCGCGCGTTCAAACAAAAAAAAACATTTGTAAGGCTGATGAAAGAGCCGCATGGAAAGGGCTAACAATTTCTACTACTCTTATACGCATTACAAATAAACAGGCGACCCTTTGTACAAGAATGGAATAGTTTGTAGTAAAACATACGTAATAAAGACGTCATGGGCGTATCGTGGTTTATCATAAATGTAAAGCTTCTATCACATACCACGTTTTTGTCCAATCCTTGCATTTTGCACAATGAAGGTAACAAAATATTGATGAAACTAACAGTTTTTGACATAATTAAATTACACACACATGTAAATCTAAATATGTATGTACCTACCTAAACAATACACAAATATAAATACGTACCTAAAACACAGTCGAATATTTAAAAATACATAATTTTAATGCTTCACTTCACACACGTTACTAAAAGTTCACTATAAATGTTAAAAAATGGGAAAAATATTTTTGACCAAATTTGTATTTAAAACGTGTATAAAAGTTCGGATATAAAATATTTATTTATTTGGAATGGAAAATAAAAATATTAAAACACAAAATATTTCGAGTAGGTATAGGTACGTATGACGAGACGCCCATGAACAACACGGAAGTACATAATGTACATCGATCACGCTATGAGCCAGAGGATATACATAGGTAGCAGGTACCTGGTACATACTCAAAACAGCTGTAGATAGGTACATATTGAAATACAATACATTTACGATGTTTACATACAACATAGGAGATCTACTTAGAAATTTGGAAATCCCGTTGTTAAATATTATGTAGCTGGGTAGTGGGTAGGTCCTTTATGTGTATTAGTGTGAACACAAATTTCACATAATAAGTTTTATTGTCCCTGAAGGAGCTTTGCGAAAAAACAAGGGTATTTTTTATGGCAACCAAATGTTTTCGAATTACAATATACAAATTTCTATTGTTTTGTTTTGAAAGGACCAAATATTATTTCGAATTACGTATTAGCGGGGATTTCGAATTATAAATGTCTTTTGTATGAAAATTTCATTATGGGGACATTTTTGGGGGGAATATTTCGAATTACGACGAATTTCGAAATAACGGGGTTCGAAATAGCGAGGGTTTACTGTATATCTCTTGACACCAAATCGTGAAAAGCTGAAAGTAAACAGAATGACATTCTCATTTGCTAATATTAAAATTACACATTGCTAGTATGTATTGACAAAGTGCGGGGATTATTTTTTCTCAAATCTTACTTTATATATTTTTTGTTTTCAGGATGCCACAGCTGATGATGAGACACAATTTGAAGAAGAGGAAGAAATTCAAGACGAGAACTAAGCTGTCAAGTGTTTTAATTTACAACTATTTTTATAATTTTGTATTATCATTATTTTCCTTAACTAAATACATACAATGGAAACAATATCATGCATTTGTACAATATAAAGCAAAGTTGATATTAGAGGTAGCTTGGTGGTAGAAAGACTCACACTTTCAATGGAGAGACTTTTGATTTGATCCCGCTCGCTGCCAACTTACTCCCACTTCACAATAAAAGCATATTGCTCACTGTACGAGTGTATTTGGATTTATTCCAAAACCAAATTCATCTTAATAAAATATTAAAAAAATTAAAATTAAAAAAAAATATATGTATGCATATGCTTTCTCATAATACTAATGTTTATACCTACATAGGTTGTGCTTATGTGATCCGTACCTTTGACAGATGCAGTGCAAACTGATACTTCTAATTTCTTTTTTTGAAAATTTAGTATGAAGATTTTGGGTTTAAATCCTACTGAGGACAAAATATTCTGGAGATTGTTGGTTTGATGAAGTGTTTTAGACCGTTGAGTACAATCACCCGTTGTGAGAAGAACTTGTACTGAAGACATACAGAGAAAAGGTGAATATTATTACCTAGGAATAAAGCATACTAAAACCAGTTGAAATCCAATTCTTAATCATTGTAACACCTTGTACTCTCTGTCTATCATAAAAAAGGTGATTTGTAGCATCAGTTCGCAATATGCCTGTCAAATATATATATCACGAAGAATTATTCTTTTGGCGATTAATTTTTTAAACTTATATTAATGCTTTCAGGCTTGTAAGAGGAATGGGTTTTGAGGGGTGAAAGGGGAAATAGTTTTTATAATGTTCCATTTATCGTCACAATTGTTTTCATTCTACGAATGTATGTGTGTGCGTTTCCATTGTCAGTGCCTTTATATATTATGATTTCTTTGTTTATTTTTTAATTTTATTAACATTTTAAAAATATTTTTTTAATTTATAATAATAATCATTTAAAATTTTCTAGATTTTATTGTTTACATTCTTGATCAAAATAACCTCAACAACGATATATGAACGAATATATCATAGTATTAATGATTTTGAATAAAAATGTAGCACATTTTTGTCAATTATACAAAAAGGTGGTCAGTCGTCTTATGGTAGTCTTGGACTTTCTATTGAAATGTTTTGGAATTGATCCCACCCACTGCCGACCTATTGCTTATTGTATTAGTAATAAGTTTATTCAACAAAATATAGACACATATACAAATATTAAACAATAATAGCAGCAATAAATGACGAACGTAGACATCCAGAATATTTTCTCTTGACAATGTTATTTACTGTCGGGATAGATGTCTGGGGCATACCTATTGGGATTTATTTCAAATCCAAATTCTGATTTGCTTCAAAATTTATCCATTGTTTTGATATCAAAAAGTGTGCTACCTTTTTATATACACTTGCACTTTATTGAAAAATACTTACACTACTAAAAACAAAACATTTAACAAAATTTTGACACAATTTATTCAGTATAACTTCAACTTTTTTATATCTAGTCCTTCTGTTTTTGGGTTACAAATTTAGCACTATAATTTGAAATTTATATCAAAGCTTTTTCAGTTATAATAAATGCAAATTAAAATTCTGTGAAAGTATAAAAAGATGTCCATTTATGATTTATATGTAAAGAGTTGAATTATATCACAATTCTCAATGCCCGTTTATGTTCCTATATTTTTTATCTTTCGTCTTCCGCACTTTGACTAACAAAAAACTTAGAATGATAGTTTTTTCCCATTTCCATTAGATTTTTTGCTCTGATTTTTATGTATTGGAAAATAACTCTTGACTTACAAATCGATAAAATAATATTTATATACCGAATGAAAATGTTTCAACTTATTTTTCTTATTCTACATATCAACTCAATTAACACTCTTCTGATTAAAGAAAGTGGCCTGTGATATTGTTTTGAGTTTGTGTGATAACTGTGATGATGTTATCTCGGGCCATTTGCTGTAAGGGAAGAGTTTGGCCCTCTGCCTTGTGTTCGTAGTTAAGACTGCATTTAATTATTGTTAAATAATTGTTTAATCATTACAAATCGACAAATAATATTTACGTTATTATTATATCGTTATACTTTCTTAGAACTGTTTCTTGTTAATTGCTGTACCATAAAATGGAGCAGTACCTTACTGTAAAGTGGCCATAGTTTTTATTTATATGTCCGAATCCACATCATTTGAAACATATTTGTATGGCCGAATCCATAGCAATTAAAACATATTTGAATGGCCTAACCACAACATTCGGAACATTTTTATGTATATGGCCGAATTCATAGCACTTGGAATATTTTTATTTGTATTGTCGAATCACAGCATTTGAAACAGTTCTTGCACTGATATCTTTCATTAATATATCGTTTTTGTCAATTATTTTAAAATATTTTTTTGATAAGTATACCTACTTTTTGACCAAAGTTTTTTGTTTGATCTTGTTTGCCTATCTTTTTGAATAATATCATGATTATTACAATTTTTGTACAGTGGAAAACATTTATAATATTCCACCATATTTAAGTGTCAAGTGATCCATTTAAAGTATTAATAATACCTTTAATTTAATATTGTAGATTGTGACAATATTATGTTAACTGTTGAAATGTTAGTGTATTTCCGTAATTTGTTCATTGTAACAAATCCAATTGCCAAAAAAATCTTCTATTTTGTCTGATTTGTGTTGCCCTCAGAGATGAAGCAGCCATATTTATTTAGCGATACCATGGTGAGAAAATATGATTTGATACTTTTTAGGATGCGAATGGAACTAAAAAATGTTCTTTTTCTGTCGATAAAAAACAAAAGAAAGATAATAATTATTAGTAGTTCTGGTTTAGATCACCCATTGATAATTGCTCATTTAAAAAATGCGGTGTGGCCATTACAAAAAAAAATCCAATGATACGCCAACAACTGCAACATATGAAAAATGCATACATACCATCATGTTGCTTCACTTGTGGGGTAGGCAAAAAGAATTGTGCACCACTTCCTCTTATTCTTATGAACACTTTTCACTTCTGTCACTGTCATAATTCCTCATGCATGATCTTCTATTGTATGTGCTCAACACATGTCCGTCCTTTAGTATCTGGTTTACATGATCTGGCCATTTGATTCTCGGAGCCTCGGATGTCTCCGAGGACCTTTCCTTTCTGCCAAGTATATTTTCTTAGTCATTCATTCCATATTCTTCGTGGTGTATAATGGTGTTACGCTTCTCAACTATCTCATTTGTACCACATTTATGCTGCTTTAACCGTATCCACGTCTCACTTGCATACACCAGTGTTAGCACATGGATAGCAGGGTGCATCAATTTTTAATTCTAAAGGTAATGATTTATTAGAACTGTACCATCACAATTCTGAACTTGTTACGATGAACAAATTTTGGACTATGATTTAGCTTGTATTTATTGTGTTTTTTTTTTATATAATTTATAAACATTTATATATTGAATTGGTTGTTGAAAATTGGACAATATATATTTTATATGTTTGTATACATATACACATTTGTTAAGTGTTATATTTATATAAAATATAATAAGTAATGAATGTATGTCTTTACCAAATTCATAGAAAAAAGACTTGTCCTCATAAATCATAGATAAAGGGTGGTAAATGCATTACAAGGCAGAGATCAAAATCTTTGTCTATAACAGCGTCTTAGTTGTGAATTAATATATGTTCATAATATAATGTTTTTTTTTTAATTTCCTCTCTTTCCATTGTAAATAAAGACAAAAAAGAGTTAGAACGAATTATTTTTCTCTCCTACCTTTTCTATATTGACATAGAAAGAAAAAAGATTAACAAAAAAATGTGTTTTCATTCTTCTCTAGCTCCAGTCTGAAAGCATTTTATTAAGAATTTGCTGTTTTTATAAGAAATGGGTGCACCTTCAAATTCATTCCTTTTTTTTAATTTTGTTACCTGCACTAAGTTGTGTCTTTTTTGTATGTATTTATTAAAGATATGTTTTGTATGAAGACTGTATGAGATATAATGGAGTTTATAATATTATCGAGAATCAAAAATATATTCAATTAAATTATCCATATTCATTTTAATTTTAGTTAAATTGTTCTTTTCTTTTTATTTGACCAACAACCCAAACCTATCAACAGAATAAAAATTTCCCGCAAAAGTATAAAATATTACGTCAAATTTGGGTCAATTTCTACTATAGTTTATCCAATAGTATCCAGTTCGAAAATACATATTGATGATCATTTTCTGTTGTATTTAATTTTATTATCTTTCACTGTACACTGTTACAAGATATCATGAGGCATCCAGATATGAGCTGGGGGGTACAAGTTATAATAATAATAATAAACTTTATTGTACAAAATATATGGATACAAATGATAAAGTTACATGGTATAAACGAATAATTTTGCACAATGGGCGAGTTTATCGCAGGGACGCGATATCTTCCAACTAACCCAAGTTATATTTATGTAATGATTTATTTATCTGCACAGTTGAATTTCATGGCATAATTATACATTTAAATAATATTGCAATCACTGGACAAGATACACCCCCTCGCCCCCATATGGCTTCTGTGATATCTTATTACAGTATACAGTGAAAGATAATAATAATAAATACAAATATGATCAATATATATTTTCTAACTGGATAACCTATAATAGAAATTGACCCAAATTTGTTGATAATAAATAATTCACTCCACAATAGATGCTTTGCTAAGTAATTCGACTGGAAATTTACTATTGAAAGTCTGAGTCACTCCATAAAATGATAAAGTTAGCAACTACTTATTACATTACAAATTTTGAAAAAAGCAGTTTAAATTCATCAGAGATGTGCAAAATACTTTCAAAAAAGTATTTAAATACAAATACTTTTTCAAAATGGTATTTAAGTACAAAATACGTATTTTCAAAATACTTTTTTGAAATACTTATTTAAAATACTTTTTACAAATAGTCGAACAAGGTGTAAGACTGGGGTATTCAATATTTCCAGCACTCTTTAACTGTTATATACAGCAAGCCATTGATGAATTGATAGAAGAAATGAATAAATGGACAAAGGGTTGACATGATTCGATATAGCATTGCTTGCAGATAATGAAGATGAGTTGAATAAAGCCTTAGGAAGAACTGTCAAAATACAACATAAAATTAAATGTAGACAAAACAAAATGTATGGTTGTTCGAATAGATGAGGCGACTGCGAAAATTGTCATAAATGGAGTGAGTATCAAGCAGGTTAGAGAATTCTTGAACTTGGGCTGCAGAATAAATCAGGATGGATACTCCGAATCTGAAATCGTATGGACTACTGTTACATCATATCATATACAGGATTGCTCCAGACACTCCTTGATCGTCTTCAGATGATTTTTAATGTTGCCTCCGAATCATTTACATAGAGAGAACCAGAGCTGCCACATCACTTCACTACTGAGAAGTCTACACTAGCTGAGAATCTCAGAGAGAGTGGTGTTTAAATTGTGTCTCACTATCCACAAGGTAGCACACCATCCACTGAGCTGTTCCGCTGACAAAAATTTGGGGCGAAGACTGTGCTCAGCTTCTAATGCCGTGAACAGACTCATAGAATTCAATATTGCAAATACCTCTTAATTTGCAGAAAGGAGAACCAGAGTCGCAGCGCCAACTGCCTGGAACAGATTGCTTGCAGACAAAGTTGAAAACGCTACAGTTCAGAAGAAATCACAGCGCCCTTGGAATGTTCATGAATCATTAAACGGCGTCATTTGTATAATTAGTTCAATCATCATTATTATGTGTGTATATCTGAAAATTCTCAAATATGGAGTACCTACTCTAATGGAAACGTTGTGTTCGTAATTCAACAAATAAACAAAAAAGCTTGCATACGCGCATATCAATTAATCATGCAATTAATGGCAGAATTTTGTTTCAAACAAATAAAAAGGTACTTATTTTGTAAAAGTATTTTGTGTAAAATACAAAATACTCAAAAAAAGTATTTCAAATAAAATACTTTTTACGAAAAGGTATTTGAAATACAAAATGAAAATACGTATTTTGTATTTGTATTTTAAGTACCTACTTTTATTTCAAATACATCACATCTCTGAAATTAATGCATAAGGTTCTTTGTTTATCTATATCGCCATGGGCTGAACCACATTTGAAGTATCTGGAAGACTACCTCCATGTAATGCACGTGCAAATCGTCCACTCTAATAAAAAAAATGAAGACTTAGATGGGTGCACTAAAGATGTTTAATGTTTTTTTCTGTGATGGTTTTCGAACACCTGCCTTTTACAGGATATTCAAAGCCTCACAGAAGAGTTGGAGAGGTATTCTTTGCTGGAGACTCCATGGAATTAAATTGACTTCTACTAGGTACACAGTTGACTATAGTCCATGTATGAAGCTACGGTACAAAGTAAACTACTTCTACCACGCCATATCCCACAAACCAGCTGCATGCAGGCTTTCTTCTTTGTGTCAAAAAATAATTAAGACATTCAGGTTGGGTGGTAAACCTCATCGCCGAATTTGTTGGAACATAAAATGTCTTTATTTTTCGAACACCTCCCTTTCACAGAACATTCGAAAATTTACGGAAAAGAGTGGGAGACCAATACTTTACCTACTGTGTGCAATGAAGTAAACTTTTTTTTTAATATCTATGGATAATTAAATACCATGATCTGTTTGAGGTTTGAGCCCAGTATCTAGAGAATGCAAGGCAAGTTTGTTAGGTGTGTACTGGGGATACATAATAAATAAATAGATACCTACATTAAAATATAATCATAAAATAATGTCGATGTTAAATTCTTTGGTATTAGTTGAAGTGTCGCATCTTGTCCTAGGTGGTCCTAGGATGTCCGCATTGACACACTTTCTACATAGCCAATGCGTAAACATCTGACCATTTGGGAAGCAACATTTTGCAATTCTATATTTGGACAGCTGAATGTTAAATTAAAATGTCCTTAGCATGTATTACGGTTACTACATCAAGGGACTACGTTCGTTATGTCACATAACACCTACGATTTGTAATTATATTGTGATATCTTTTTTTCCTTTTATATGACAGTATAAAATGCATTTTATATCTCACTCTACATCGATATTACGGAAAAATGGCATAGCGACAACGACAAGTGCGATTACTAATAAGATTGTTTGTTTCTTTTTCTCTTATATTTTAATTTATTTTGCATTTCCTTTCTACAGGTTATCGTGTAATGCTATTATTTTATGAAGTTTGTAATGCCGGCTGTACACTCTCGCCGAGACACCCCGAGACATGCCGAGTGCGAGAGTGTACATGGTAGCTCTCGGCTCGCCTCGGGGTGTCTCGGACATACTCGTCCGCTCTCGCTCCCGTGTCGGTTTTTGTGCCCGAGTCAAAGGGTCTCGGCATGTCTCGCGAGGAACGGCGAGAGCATTGATGTACACTCTCGCGTGCTTCAGTGCACGAACAGCAAGCGACCGTGCTGCACGTGTCAACTTTTCTAATTTGCGGTACGTGTATAAACGTAGTTATCTGCAAATTTACCTTGGTATGACGAACAGCAACGAATTAAATATGTGGAACAATGAAAGTGAGTTAAACTTCATAGAGATATTCCAAACGGAACCCGTATTGTGGGAACCGAATCACAAGTTTCATAAAGACAGAAAACGTTTACATGACGCTTGGGTTAGGATATCGGATCAAACTGGATTCTCTGTGGACGATCTCAAGAAAAAGAAGGACTCTTTAATGGCGACGTACAGAGGACACCTACGAAAAATTAAAAATTCTTTGCAATCTGGTGCAGGATGTGAAGAAGTACACAAACCAATTTGGTTTGCCTTCGACTTAGGGCCGAAATTATAAACGAGGAACCCAATATTCGTAAGTATATCGACACTTTACGAACGGATGGCGATCTGTTCGTACATTCTACTAGATACTGCATTATAAAACTATTTTGACAATTCGTTAAAAAGAAATATTTTTGCCTACTGTACCCATTGTTTTCAACCGGTGGTCACATAATATCTTGCCTGTCCCTTTTATCTACCTGCTCCCCTTTCATAAAAACTTCACCCAACAATCTCATAATTTACACAAAACAAATGAGTAAATGAGCGATGCTATGAGAATATATCCTAACAAAACACGTGCGGATATTCATCTATTGTTATTTCTTTCTCTCTTCAGGCAAATAGTGAGACAGCAATGCTTGTCGTCAAAACTAAACCCTGGTCGGTCGGCCAGTTAAAGCCAATGGTAACATTTTACTGAAATAATATCAACGGATGTTTATAATGCTGAAAAACGAGTAGTTATATCAAATTTTGCACCATATTAAAATAACTCGAGCTAACGGACATTTATAATATTGGCCCTTAATGAACTCGTTCTTGGGTAATCTATACAAATGCAAGAATACAATAAATACAGAAAATCAGGTAAATATCTTTATTTTGTATACATATACATTTTTTATTATTATATAGAACGAAGTGTACAGTAGTAATTTTAATTCGTATTTTTAAAAAAATACGATGTAAATTCTTCTCGAATTTGTCTGGCATCAAGTGGCGATCTCCGCGCTACATTTGGCAAAGGTGTTATTGCACAAGTTTCTTGAAATTCATTCATATCTCCTCGCCAAGCACCACGTTGAATCAATTCCCCATTATTATCATAAATATCCATAGTTCCTGGTGGCGTGTATATGCTCCTTGATGTTTCACTTTTACGTAGAAAATTGTGCAATAATATGCAAGTCATGGTTAAGGCAGAAGTTTTTTCTGGATCTAATAGTATAGGCTTTCTAAAAATTCTGAATTTTGATGCCAGTATACCAAAAGTGTTCTCTACAATTACTCGAGAAGATGAAAGTCTGTTATTAAATATACGTTTTGATGTTCCTATGGTGTGTTCACCTGGATATGGTTTCATTACATGCGTGCTAAGAGCAAATGCCCCATCTCCTAAGAAAACATAAGACGTTGGTTTTGTTGAACCTGGCAAAGGGGTCGACGGAGGTAAATTAAGATCATTAGAGCAAATTTTCTGCCATAACAAACTATTACGGAACACACCACCGTCACTGATCCTCCCTTGACTTCCTATATCAGCAAACAAGAATTTATAGTCATGGTCGACAAGAGCTAAAAGGACTATGCTAAAACATTTTTTATAATTAAAATATTCTGATCCACTGAATACTGGGCTTTGCATTACAATGTGCTTTCCATCAATAGCACCTACACAGCGTGGAAAGTTGTCTTTAAAACCATTTTCCACATGCAGCCATGCTTCTGGAGTTGACGGCAACTGGAACAAAAGAAACACATTTTAATAACTTTTCATGTTTTTTTACAGAGTCAACTTTTTTCTCAAAGTGGACGTGAAGACAGTAATGATAATACCGATATTAATGAACGTGAAGATAATAATGCTACAAATGAAGGTGAGATAGTTCGCATTATTTAGATTTTTACTATTTAATTAAAATTTCGTGATGTTCAACAATCAACAACTGCATATGTAATGAATAAACTCCGTGTTCTTATAAATATTTTTTTTATTTTTCAGCTGGATCGACACTTGAAACAGAACCGCTTGATCCTCCAACGACACAACGAAGGCGAAAACATCCACCAGAATTACTTGAAGCAGGCAAACACATGAAAGACGCAATCTCTACTTTAAATAAAGTCATAAATAAAAAGGAAACACAGGAAGACGATTGCGATAGATATGGAAAAATATTAGCGAATAAACTTCGAAAACTCAGTGATGATGAGCGATTGCAAATGATGTATGAAATCGATGGGTTGTTCATAAAAAAAATGCGAAACTGGTCTGGCGCCTATGACTATGCTCCACTGTATAGAAATAACGTCATTCCACCATGTAGTCCATCGCCCAAAAATACATTTATTTCCCCAAGCCCTTCATCTACCTATTGGTCGAATTCGTCATGCTCATCATACTCAGATGTTCCGCCTCGTCAATATTCAGCATCTTCACCTATGATGACTAGAGCATTAGACAACATGCCAGTCCTTCACATACCAGAAACATCTCACGTGATAAATGAATCACCCCATTCTTCGTCTCGCCAAATAACAGTTTTGTCGGATGAATTAGTTTATTCTCCTAAGACTGATATTGTAAACACTGCTTTTAATCATGCGATGAGAAAGTAGTTAAAAGTTATAAAGAAAGTAAGAACCTAACTGTGAGATCTTCGTACGTAAATTAAAATTTTTGACTACCTACTTAATAGTTACTTTTTTGTCCACTTGTTTTTAATTAATAGTAGCTCTTTTACCCACTTGTTTTTAATCGATAGTTACTCTTTTATTCACTTTTTCTTAATTAATAGTTACTCTTTAATTCCCTTATTTTAATTGAATGTAGCATTTTGCTCTTTTCTTTTATTCCGTTATTTTTAATTAATTGTTACCATTGTACGATACTTTTTTGTTGACATATTTTATATTAGAAACTGCCATTGTACGTTACGTGTAATTTTAGTATTAATGCATTTGTATTGGCCCAATGTGGCCGTGAATATTAAATAAATAAAAAGTTGATTCTGGAATCTGAAACTTTCCAGCCAATAAGAGCCAAAAATTAAGTTGATACCGGAATTAAAATTTAATTTACATACGAAAATCTCACGATAATAGAATAAAACGTTTTTTAAATTGAAAATAAAAATATTTGAAAATAAAGTATTTTTTTACTACTCACCTTAATTTCATCCTTTAATACGTTATTTAGTGCCATGCACACCTCTGGTATTATTCGTGATATCAACGAACTGGATATCTTGAAAAGAAAATGAAGACTCTCGAAGCTATCTCCAGAAGCCAAGAATCGCAATGTAATCGCTAGCCGTGTTCTTGCCGGAATAGATTCTCGAAGTCGAGTGTTTTTTTTCGATATGATAGGTTCCACTTTTTGCAACAAATACTCAAAGTCAGCTAGGGACATTCGAGTAAATTTTTTGAACTGCCCAGAAGGTTCTACTAACAATTCTGATAACTGCTTCTCCATCAGTTGCCTGTAAAAGTAATTTAAAATCACATAATAATTCAGCTTTACTGTTTTAAAACTCTCATTTTATTGCAGAATTGATAAATATAGGCCCCTTTTTGGAAATTTACGCCTATTTTTAAATGTCTTCAAGAAATATATGTACTGACTTACCGGGTCCTATTTCGATGTATAGCAACCATCCACCATCTCCTCTTACGCCACTTCGTTTTAATTCTTTTTGTATGGTACGCGTGTGCATACATAAAATAATTGATTGCGCATAGCGCGACAGCGGAAGCAACTTGTACTGCGTCTACGTCCATCGCCCTTGCCGTCACGACTACAACTGAAGTGACGCGAGTGTACAGGGCCACCACTCGAGCTCTCGCTCCTCGCCCGAGAGTCTCGGCGAGACATGACGAGAGGTCTCGGCCGAGAGTGTACAACCGCCATTATATTTTCCGCCTAAATCACTCGTTAACGAGTGGCTGGCCTTAAGAATAGATAAGATAGTTATTATTTTCAATCGAATCGAGATGTTCGTCATTCGTATTAGTATCTGTGATTTTTTTGTCTTGCTCTTCAATCAAAATAGTAGGGTTTAGGGGGTTGTTACGCATCATATATGTCGTCCTCTTCTTACTAAGTATTTTTCCCTAAGACTATCTCTCTTTTAGTTCACTTATATACGGAACGGCGGGTAAAAGTTCACTGAACGGATTTTTTAAATTTAATTTCATTGTCTTTATATTGCATCATTTGAAATGTAATAACAATACGCATTTACCAATGACTCAGGTAGATATTTTTTTAAGAACTGCATTTACCTTCACAATAAATACTGAGGGGGAAAATGATTTGTTTCTAGCTTTATTTGTGAAATTTTCACTCATCTACATCAAATTCGTGGCTAGGTATTGAAATTTTCTTGAAAATTTACTCATAATAATCGTCTTGTTATTGAACAAAGATATACATATAATTATAGTTATTGTTTCAGTAATAGTCACGTGAAACAGAATCAAATCAGACTCATAATATTTTCTATCAAGAATCTTACAGAATTAAACAATAGTTTTAAACCATTACCAGTCTTTTACCCCAGATAACATTGTATACAAGGCCGCCATGTTTATTCAATAACAACAAAATGGCTACCTTTGGTGCGGGTGACGGAGCCTAGAGAGGGGGAGGGGAAAGCGACGCTTGGATGCTACGCTCAGCTGTTTTATGTTTGGATTGTTTGGCCTCTTTTCTTTGTTTGTATCACATGCACACATACATAATTATATGCTCGTACGCCTACATACACACATTTATACTATGGGCTGGCTTGTGCTTGTACACAAAGTTTGAATTTCGTCATTCGTTTGTGTTGTTACTTCGCGTCGCTAGTTCAACGCTTTGTTACAAAATATAAAGAGAGTTTTCATTGTTCACTCGTTCATTTTGCAAAAAAAGTTCAATGTAAATCACATTAAAGTAAATGTTTTTTAAAATAAAAATAGTGCAATAATAGTAATTTAACTTTGAGCGTTTTTTTTTCAAGTTTTTGCATTCAAATTTGACGCTTTCAAAAGTTCTATTTATAGACATTAGTTGTTTGCATTTTGTAACGTATTTCGAAAGATTTGAAACTTTATGATATTTTGTGCAATAATTAAAATAAATAACATAAACAGATTATTTTTCATGGAGAGGACTATTTCGAGAATCTGGAAAGATTATGTATTTCCACATTTCATAAGATATGGCTGAGAGGGGGAGCAAGGACATTGTCAATATGAAAATAATTTTAACATCAACAAGATCTCATTAATTCAATCATCATGGGGGAGTTGTAAATATTATAATATCAATTAAACAAATCAAAATGCATTGTAAATAAAATAAATATACTTATAATAAAAAATAGAGTGTATATATAATATAAAAATAGTGTATAGTAAATATATTTTAATAATAATAATAATAATACATAAGTAATTATTTTTTAATCAATGATCTATTGTGCAACGGATTCTAGTCATAAATATTGATTATAATGGATAATAAGGTAAATATGCTAATTTTCTCATTTTACTTAGTAATTAACACTTAGTAATTAATTTCGATTTATGTTTTATTATTATTACTGGGACACGCACATATTGCTACAGCGTATACATGTCTTTATTCGTTAAAAAGTTATCTTTGTTTACCCTTCCAACAGAAATAAGTAGGTACGTTTGACAAAAATATTAAATAAGTCGACACGCCCCTTACCCCTGATTCATTTGCATTATTGCATCATGTCGAAATTTAAAGAATCCCATTCAAAATTACTTACATCCTTCCTTTTTGAATGATAAGATAAAGACACAAAGGATGAGTCATCGCGTCATTATCTTGTTTTTGATGTTAAAATAAGTAAGTTATTCTATTGTTTTTTTTTTACAAAATAATGTACAATGTTTGATATTATTTTTTAAATTTAAAGAAATCTAAAGAATTTGTGAGATTCTGAACCGAATTTAAAATATGATATAGGTATCAAACTATTATGTATTATTATTTGGATGTAAAAAAAGAACTTGCGTCTAGTCTCAACGGTTTTTCGACACCCACCCACGAAAAATCTCAGCGGGAGGTTTGATAAAAAAAGGAATCGTCGTCCAGTAGGTATAAAAGTAATTGGCTAGGAAACTTTTAACATAGATACACAAAACTTAGAATTATTATTATTTTATTTTGTGAAGAATACCTCATATCTTATGCTTACGTCATGTAAGTTCTTCTCTTTTGTGTTCTACAATTTTAGTGTCACCTTATATTTAGACTGATTTCTGGAATTTCACTTTTGTATTCTATTCAATCTTTAGTTTACAAAAGTTAATGTATTTTTAATTGTCAATTAGGTATTATGCGTTGATATCCATTGTGGGTATTTACATTCGCACGTATACGAAACTGGAAATTATTATCATGATGTAGGTACTGTAGGTGAGGGCTTCAGATGCAAAAGTACATCGATTCTAGAACATGAAAGTGAAGAAAAACTTTAAAAAAGCATAATAATTTTATTTTTACTAATGATCCGGGTTACTTGGAAGACATCGCGTTTTAGCGATAAACTCGCTCTCTGTACATTGAATTGTATAATTGATATTTTTATGATTTTTGTAATATTGTAACCAATGTACAGTAAAGAATAAAATAAATAATATTTTGAATTAAGTTATAATAACGTTTTTTCTTTTTTAATAATATATAGATATTAAATTTGTAATATAGTTTATTTCAAAATTAAGTGAATTAACAAAAATACAAGTCAATTTTAAATCAAAGTTAGTTTGCATCTCACATTTTGTCAAATTAATGACAGAAGTTGAGATAAAATATGTAACTACTTAATTCGAAAAAAAGAGTTTTTAATAGTTATCACATGAGCTAAAATGATTTTGTTTCTTTTAGAACTAATCTCCCGAGAAAAGAGCATAAACATATATTGTATAGATTAGAAATCCAAAAGAAAAAATTGGTTGCAAGTATTGAATGATATTTTTGTTAAATTGTAGGGATCTTTTATAACTTTTTCATGTACATATAATATGTATGTGCAATACTTAAGTATAAGTGGAAAAGAGATCTTAAGCATCTTAATATTGTGAAATATCATAATATAATTAATTATTAATTTTCTCAGAAACAACCTCTATAACTCTAATCTAATAGAGGTTGGATAGAAGTTCATCCGCGAGGCAGGGTAGCCAGCTAAAATAGAAACATTTTTGCATAGCTAAATATTTGTGGAAAATGGATCGATGTGCCTTTGCATCTAAACCTCGCAGGTACTAAAAGTTTTATAATATTATAGCTATACGTAACAGACTATTATACTGTTGAATGTATTTTGTATTATCCTTTGACTTGGAAACAACACAGTGGTAAATACATGATACAAAACCTCTTCTGTTTTGGTTCCTTCTCATATCAAGGCCAGCAACTCTTCATTTGCTCGTTTCTTTTTTATTTATTCTCTACAGAAGTAGATTGTACTATATAGACACTTAAATATTATTCATATTGTCAATTCTACACAAATACAATACATTAATTAATTTATTTGTTTTATGGCGCAAAACAGATGTTTGATACACATAATAAATAATAAGCAAAAAATTCACACAAATGACCAAATATCAAAATTCAAAACCAAGCACACGTAGTGTTGTGGAATTCTCAAGAAATAATTTTTCGAGAAATTTCTCGAAGCAGAGAATTTTCGGAGAATTGTTTTAATTTTTTTATTTAACAGTATAATAATAATAAATACTTTATTCAATTAATCAAAAACAATGTACAAATGATGAGACAATTTATCACCAATATGGCTAAAATTGATTATGGAAACAAAAAAATGTTAGGTACCTACATAGAAAAAAGTGCTAATAACTGATGAAAAATCTTGATTTTCGACACCCCACATGCCCATATTTAAGTTAAAAAAAATTGCAGGTACGTACATGGAAAAAAGTGTTAATAACCTCTGATTTGGGCCTTAATCAGCCCCACAATTTTTTGGATCAATCAGGTTGGTTGAGAAGTGTACTGGGTGAAAGGTCATAATACCACTAAGAAAAATTATGGAGAGAAATTTCTCTTCCATCAGAGGAGAAATTCTCGGAGAAATTTCTTTTTCTCGAGAAATTTCTTTGGAGAATTTTCTCTTCTCACATCACTAAGCACACGACATCAATATAGATTCATGCATTCAATCTTGCGAACACTCACAGTTATAATAAGTATAATTGTTCAACATAAATGATTTTTTTACACTATATGATGACACATTTGGACAATTACGGGAGTTTGTAAAGATTATAAAAATATCAATCATTGTTAATAGATGAAAGAGTATGTACTATGTACGTATGTATTTTCATTACCGGTATTTTCGATACTTACATAAATATCATATTATTGTAGAAATTAGTTATTTTAAATGCATTTATTCATTATTGTTTATAGATAGAGAGTAGTAAATGTTGATTTTCTTTTACCTAAATCTTAACATTCATTGTTTGTTAGGCGGTACGAAGTTCGCTGGGTCGGCTAGTAAACAAATAAAACAATATACATAAATAAAATCATTAATATTTTTATTAAATAAATCGGAGGTGCAAGTTTTACATGTACTAGAGGTAATTACATTATATTGATTCTTAAACAATATGTATTATTTTGTGTGGTGATTAAAACACGACAATTGTTTACGATTGTTATAAATTATGCCCATTCATATTATTTTATTATTAACATAATGAAGTGAATTATGATACCTAATATCTACTGTATAATTATTATACATCAATAACTTGAAATTATTTACAAATGCAGGAATTCTTTACTTTCTCTCTATGCCCCCTGTTGACAGGTACCTACCTACTACTCACTGATACACGACAGTCTCACTTTTTGTTTTTTATTCTTCTAACATTTTTTTTCTTAAAACGCGTCATAAGTTAAAGATCCACAAATCCGTATACTGAACTTTATTCATGTCATAATATTATTACTAAATATACCTATTTTCGATAAAAAATATATAACAATTTTATATTCACAGACGAATATTTTGGTTACAATTGGAATATTTAGGTTACGACTTTTTAAACTTACAGCGGAATGTAGGTTGCAATTTCTGATCTTTTAGGTTTGTGGTATTTTGCAAATTATTTATTTATTTTAAATTAAAAAAAAAAACACCACTCAACATGACAGTGTTCACCTTTTCGATAAGTAATAATAATAATAAACTTTATTGTACAAATATTTGGATACCTACAAATAATAGCGTTACATGGTATAAACGAATAATTTTGCACAATGGGCGAGTTTATCGCAGGGACGCGATATCTTCCAGCTAACCAACCAGTATTTTTTAGATTATTTTTAGACTATATTGGTTACAATTTAAATATGATCTTCTAGGTTTGTAGTATTTTGTAGAATTTGTGGAGAATTATTCAAACTTAGTCAAATATTTAGGAATGATTTTTTTTTCTCATATTTTTGCAAACAAATTCTATGGTTTCAATTTTTCTGCTCTAGAATCTAAATGAGACATTTGATAAAGTGATTTTCCATACTTTGATTAAGTTTTGAAACAAAATACTGAAATTATAATTTCTATCAATATTTTCGCGGCATATTCCGCATAATATCTAATAATGTCAACGCTTTTGTTTGATACGCGTTGAGCTATTTTGCGCAAATGCGAACACCGGATTAGCAGAAGACGCAATGTATTGATGGGCCTACCATCTCTAAGTAATGTTGTATTATACATATATATATATATATATACGTATAGTTATAAAATATAATACTTAACAGCAAGTTGCTCATCACGTAGGTACATAAATATAAAATAATATATCTGCAATATGATTGTGTGTAAATTATACAGCATAAATTTATATACTTATAGATCATAGACTATAAAAACTCAAACAATTAATGTGACTGACTCTTGGGTCCAATATTATTTTCATATCAAACAAGCGTTTGTTCTAAGTATAGAATAAATAGTCTTTAAATGAAGTTTTTGCATTTTTCTGGATTTCTACACCTGCGTGAGTGAAAATATTAAGAATATTACTCGATAAGACACACTTTGAAGCAGTAATTCGTGGGATTGGTAAACGTAACATGGGTTAAGTGCACTTAAACCAGCCTAAGCCGATTCGTAAGCATCGTAATACCTTTTCTGTTTCCTACTAAAGGGAGTTTGTACAGTCTGTTGGTTGTGCGGATGAGGTGTCTGTTGACTGATATTCTTAAGGGGTATATGATGTACAATCTTATAATAAATGGGCGTGAACTAGCAATTTTATATAAATATGTCATGGAGTAAAACAGCAAAATGTCTATTGTGTGGATATTAATTTTGGAACCTGAATTTTGAGAGAATAAGTACCACGATTACTTCTTGTCTATGTTAAATGTCGAGGTTATAGACACACTTTCTTTGCTCATCCATATATAAATATTATAATCATAAAGAGTGATTTCATGGAGCACCATCCAAAGATTTGGTCTCCCACTCTTTTTCGTAAGTTTTCGAACAGCTTTGTCAGCTGGTCTATTGGCCACCCCACTTGATGGCATATTCTATATAGATACATACTGCAAAGGTATTTGGTAAAAACAAGACTATCATAATTTCATTAGGGCAAGTTTTAGCAATGGAATCTCCTTTTACGTGACTATTGAAGTATTTATTTGACATCTGTTATGATAATTAAATATAGGTAGGTACTAGATAGGTATGTACTTTCATCATTGTGGGGGACCTTTTACCAGGTGGGCAATCAGATTGATAAGTTTGGGGACATGGGGGATATCCTGCTTGCATTGTGACAGATGTAACAAAAATGGTCATTAAACTGGTTTTATATTCATGAGTCAAAAGTCTGGGTTAGGTTTCTAGCTGGGTATTTTTAGGAGGATAGGTATTTTTTTTTAGAAAATTACTGCTCAAAATTGCACTTAATAGAAAAACGGGTATGAATGGTTGAGCGAAAATGGACTCGGAATTGAGCTGTTTGTAAATACATACTAAAAAAATATGTTTTCACTTCATGTCAGTAAACCTATGTTTGAAATTAACCTAATTTGTTTATAAATATACCATCACGGGATCTCCCACAATAAATGAATTTAATGAACATACAGGCCGTCTTCTTCGTGTCATCAGGTAAAAGATATTCAAAATAGATGGTTCGCCTCGTAGCTGAATTATTTTATTTGTACAATCTTACAGAATCAAACCATCGCATAACATATTAACAAAAATTATACACTCAACATGTGGACCAGCAAAGATTCCATACCCACCAGAATTGCCTTAATCCTTATTATTTATCTCTATTAAAGATAAATGTTGTTTTAAGACGTTAATTAACTTTTACATGACGCTCTTAATTAATAGAAAAGAGTGATAAGTTTATTTTATACCGGGATCTCCAGGGAGGATATAATTATATTATTTAAAATAAGGTACAATTTTCATCTTCCTATTTTTGAACGTGATAGATGTAAGTCTCCTTAGTTATTATATTCATCATAGCTTTTCCTTGTTCTACATTTAGAGGTCGATACTCTATTGTTCGTTGAACTCGACACACCTTTTAAGTGTACCTATTCTGGATTAAAAAGAAAGAAATCAAACATATGAAACTTATTACCTAAAAATGAAATGAAAAACAAATAAAATTAATCTCTTTTAAAATACATGCCTGAATTATAAATTAGACACGATTAATATTATTTTTGAGAAAATATTTACGTAGCTAATTTTGCTTTTGCTCCTTTTCGTGCGGAGCCTTTCGTCTTAATAAAATAAACATTTTGTATGAGATAGTAAACATAGTGTGGTGTAAAAAGATAATTATTTTATTTTTAATACCAGATACCAGGTTAGACCTTTTGACTCTTGTGTACGAATATTATACTATTTCACGAATGCCATTTGTGTCGTCGAGATGTATTTAGTGTTGCCTACTACATAATATGCATTTCTTAAATTATAACATACGTTTTTACATGCAATATAGTTTTTATTAATATTCTATTCATAAAAATAATTTACCAAATATTCAGTGTCGACGAAAGTTTTCTGTAGTAAGAACATAATTTGAATATAAATAATATCGGTTCTATTGTTTACTATGGTATTAGAAATTCGACATATGTACGAGAGTTGTGCGACTGGCAATATTGATGTCATCCATTGTTCGACGCCATCTTGATTCACTTTCCAACTAATTCGCTGACAGTTCATCTCGTATTTGGGACTTCGTCAACTACATGGAATATAGACTCATCTTAGAGTTCTAATTTGTATATTGTGACTCAAAAGCATCCGGGTAAGTCTAAACAGTAATATTTTATAATAATCAATCAGCCAAATCGTTCGATACGATGGCAAAACTTGTATTTTGTTGACGCTAGATCGCCTTGATTTCGCATTATGATTTGATCCGAAAATATCCATATTTTGAAGTTGTTTCCAGAAAATATAGGTTGATTATGATAATTGAACGTTCTATTTAGCTAAATAATGCACGAATAAAGTCGATATCTGTAAATAGAGTGCGTAGATTTGCTCTAAAAGATTCAAAAGTTTTGAAATCCCGTCCGCCATTGTCTCGTCCCTGGATACCAGTGTAGATAAAGTACAATTTTAATTATGCACCTAAAATTGTATTCAGTCATGTTTTCATATTAATTTCGTTTTATTTTATCATACTAACGATAAAATTAAATAAACGTTATGAGTTTTTTGTAATAAATTGGACTAGAATATTTCACAAAGGATGACATCACCCTACCTAGTAACAGGTGTGAGGGGGACAGAGCTATACAAGAATAAACATGTCTCACTCTATTTCCATTTTTTTCATGTCAAGTCTTGTATGGGATAAAAAATACCTATAATTAGATGAATAGAGCATTTCTTGCTTGCTCTTGCTCTATATAATATTTGAGTAAATCCATTTTGAAATAAATTCATTCCATTCTCTCGGTAGGTAATAAATAGCTGACAAGATTTTTTACTATCTTTGATGTCCATTCTAATTTATAATTTTTTTAGATATCCACTTCCCAATTTATTCTGCTATTTATTATTTTTTCCCCCACATATTGATTACCCAATATTTGCAAGACAAACATTGGGGGTAAGAATTTTATATATTTTTTTCTATCATACTTGTTGAATTTGAATAATTATATAAAGTGAAAGAATAGGAGAGAATTTGTAATATTTTTATTTTTATATGTGTACCTTATCATTATAATAAATAAAATCAGTCGAAACCTTATTAACTTTTGGGCTCTTCTGACATTTTAATACAAATGAAATTGTTCAGTTTCGACATGAAACCACGCATATTTGAGTGATAGAATGTGTGTGTAAGAAAATGGATATGTTCGGAGACAATAAGTAGCTTAGAGTAGGAGAAATCTTACACCAAAGTTTTACTTTTAAATTATAGAATATTAGAACTGAAGTAGGTACTGAAATATTAAATTAATACGTTATATTATATAATTTATTTATTCAATGTTTCAACTGTACAATTTGATTCAAGGAATGTTTAATAGCGTAATTTAATTCTTTTGATTTCAAACAAACAACAACAAAAAATTGTTGTCACTGTTAATCGTATGTTCCATGTATTATTTTTATCTCACGCATACATTAATAGGTACAGTTGTCCTCTATATGCTAGATATAGATAATAGGCACGCATAAATATTTTCCACTCAGCATCAAAACTTGTTTTGTTTTTTTCGCATCTCTTATGTTTTGTGCCAAAATATTTTTGTATGGTCGTTTGTTTCGTAATTATCTACATGTTACATATATATTTAGTTAGATCATTTTTAGACAGAGGATAATTTACAAGGATTATTATAAACTTCATAAATAAATAGACAAATTAGTGATAATTCTGAATTACATTTAAATTATCTTGTAACGTAGAAATAATAAAAAAAAAAAACTGTTTGATACAACAAAATGAGGTTATAATTTTTGTTTTATTTATTTTGTTTACTCGTCTATCATTAATATAGTCCTGGAAAGGATTTAGGATTTGCTATCGTGTACGTTTTAGTTTGCCCAGTAAGAGGCAGATGGCTTTTATTCTAAAATATGAATAAGTCTATGTTCAGTAATTATTTCGCGGCAGAAGGTTAAATTCTGATTCAATTCTTTGTCCTGTATAAGTTTTAATATATTTTTTTCAATATTTTGCAGTGAGTATAGTTGCCGTATAAAAATATTATTGGCGAAAAACCTGATTCAGGATTGTATTCTGTATCTGGCAACATCGTGAAGAACAATTCCAGAGAGATATAATATCTTTGGATTGAAAAGTACCTGACTAGTCAAAAAAGAACACTGAGGTGTTCATATTCAAATTGTTTTTTTTGGGGTTCATTGTCGACGTCGCTGGACGCTAGTTTTGTTCTATTTATCTGTTGGAAGGAAAGAGAGAAGGATTATAGAATAAAAACAGCGCTATACGTATCATATGTGTGCGTACTTCCAGTGTCGACAAACTTGCATTGTGTCGCACCAATTTGAATTTTCACATCTCAAACGTGCGTGCAATTAGCAAGTCTGCTCGGTTTTATAGTGTGATACACCGTGGATCAACAGTTAGTTATTACCTTTCCTCTTGACAATTCTAATTTTTGAATCACAATATTCTTGGTAAATCCAAAATCCCATTAATCCTCAGTACCTTGTGGTTTGTATCCTTATATCCGTATCCCATATAAATAGTTAGTGTTCCTGTGACTGTTATCCCGCCGGTATGTATCTCACACCGATCGCCCCAATTGTTACAAATCATAATGCATGTAATACTTCCAATTCAGGTACTAGCCTCTCTGCTGTCGTTACTTTCGAGTCACGGCATTCGTCTACGTCAGAGCAAGCTCGTCAACGGATGGATTGTGGATCGAAAATGACCGGCAGGGAGTGGCTTAACCCGGATGCTAACACGTCAAGACACCAGTACAACCCCACCAACAACAGACGCAAGAAACAGAGCAGGGGTCGCTTCAAGGACGATCGAGCTAGGCGATACATCAATCCACGTTATGCCGGGAAACAGGAACGTAGCAATATCAAAAAGGATTCTTCAGTCAAACAGGAACGTAGCTTAAAGAAGTTACACCAACAAGATTCCAGCTCTCTTAACGATAGTCTGGTGAAAAGACGTGATAGTCTAACGCGAAAGTTGCAAGCCAAGAATTTATTATCCTCGCCTATCAAGTCAATTCCGGAGAAACCAGCGGAGCGCAATACACAAGCCGAGATGGGTTTCTGCGGTAATGTGAAGGCGGATATGAGCTTTGGGGTGAAATCTTCCAGTGATGCGGGCGCCATAGTAGATTCTAAATTGAATGTGGTGGAGTGTATGGATGAAGATGATGTGGTGATGAGTGATACTTCAAGGTTACTCCCCGAGGAGGTCAGCCCAGCTGTGGTTGACTGTGGGAAGAGCGAAGAGGAGGTGCGGCAGGAAGTAGATGATCTGTACAACACTTTGCGGGAGTACCTGCAGGTGGAGGGAAAGTTCCTGCCCACGGTGGTGCTGCCGGCGAGGCCACAGGTAAATAATATTTACTAGACAAAGTATGTGTTATGCTGAATATATAATATGTATGTTATTGCCAGTTGAATTGTGTTTCTTATTGTTGTGTTGTGTTTGGCAGCGTGGTGAGGTGTGTGCGGGTGCCAGAGATGGAGCCGTCCACGTACTGCGTTGCCTCAAGGTGTGGTATGAGCTGCCTACGGATGTTCTGTTCCATGCCACCAACTTGCTCGACAGATTCCTCAGCAAAATGAAGGTAAGGCTGACAATAATTTTACTTGGTATATTCAGTTGTTGGATTAAACGGGAGAAAGAGATTAAAAATCTGAGAATGATTTAGTATATTGTTATTACAACAAAAAAATAAAATATTACTTTGTATTAAAGTGGAGAGAGTTATTTAGTCATAAGTTTGGAAAATGATTTAATTTATTGTAACATTGGTTTCCTTCTTATCAATATTTAAAGTATTTTGTTGTTTACTTTGTGATAAGCGATTTTGCGCGTAAGTACCACTATAATTCAAATTGAAAAACATATTGCCGAACTGTTTGCCTACATATAAATACATTCATACTGAGTACATAATGTTCTGTATATGGCGTACGTCACTGTGGAAAATAATTATTATTATGATAACTGAGAAATAAATAACCGACCGTTACAGAAAAAAAATTATGAAACTTAATCAAATCATTTGGCAATCACGCATACATTGGACTGTATGGACTCGTGTATCCACGATGCATTCAGCTGGTGATAAGTAAAGTTGATACTATAGATTTATTTGTAACGGTTTTCCATATGATAAGAAAGAAGGATGTATATAATATGATACCACTAAGAATTTGTTGTTCAATATTTAGTGGGGAAATACTTTTTACAAGTAATACAAATTTGCTTTATTTTTTTACCACAAACAATGTGATGCATAACGATGAAGATTCATTACTTTACATAAATGAAGGAATTGTTTGTACTGATAACTACTTCATACGGTTTATTCATTATATTAATGCATAAGTTTTCAATGGCTAAGCCAAACATAAATTGAACGTAGTTATGCAGAAAGCAGACAGTCCACAATTACGTATATTTGAGTTTTTTGTCTTACGAGATTTAAAATGTCTAATACTACAGTCTACAAAAACCAGCCAGGGGCCTTTCATATAAATATTTCATAAAAAATACGTTGAAAAAAAAATCAGTTCGCTAAATCTGCAATTGTTCATTTTGCAGAACACAGACACACTCCCTTTTGATGAATCTAATAACAAAAATATATATTCAAATTCTACAGAAAACAGTCAAAGTCCGCTGCATGGTTTTTGCTTTTTGACAAAATCACATAAAATTTTGTTATTACATTCAACAAAAGGCAGACAGGCAGCCGGGCTGTTTTCTGCGTATTATTTTATTATACAGGTACCCAACAAGAAGGGTTCAGTTAAACCCAGACACGAGTACCGGATTGGGGAGGTCCGTAGCTAATTTGGCTAATAGATCTACCGCCTCGTTGCCCGGGATACCGCAGTGACTTGGGATTCAGCCCAGAACCACGTCTACACCTGAAATCTGAAGTTAATGTAGGAGGTCTCTAATTTCTAAGGATAAGAAATCATCTGGTCGGGATAATGCAGGAGATAGAAGGGTCTGGAGAGCACTTTGAGAGTCACTGAGTATGAGAGTTTTAACCTTGAGCCGGCGAATGGTCAGAGCCCTTAGAGCCTCTCTGATAGCAAGACATTCTGCTGTGAAAACCGACGACTCGTCCCTGAGCCTGAACATTTTATTGGTGTTGTCTTCAAAAAGGAAGGCAGCCCCTGTACTACCTCTATCACTTTTCGAGCCGTCTGTATAGATTAGGTGCCAGTGGTACCAATCAGAATCAATAATTGATTTGAAAATACGAGGTGCGAATATGCCATTACTGACACCTAGATTGAGAATAACTTTTGGTTTAAAACTTAGTGTGGGAAATGACATAGAGTATACAGGAAGAACTGCGAAGCTCTCCAACAAGGGAGTTTGGATTTTTCTATAGCTAGTAACAAGAGTCGGTGGATCTTTACCTTTCCATACCGGTAAATGGGTTACCAAGTATGAGAGGAGCTGAAGTTTGTGAGACAGCGGGTGATCGACTAAAATTTGACTAAAAATCTGTCACATACGAGCTGTCTGCGTAGTTTAAGTGGGGATTCTGCAGCCTCTACCTGTAAGGCGTTGACAGAGGAGGATCTCATCGCACCCGTAATCAACCGATGAGACTGAGACTGGATCCGGTCCAGTCTCAACAAGTTTTTCTTGGAGGTTGGGGCTATTAAAAAGGATCCAAAGTCCAAGTGGCTGCGGATAAATGCAGTGTAGAAAATTTTCTGAGTCGAGAGGTGGCAACCCCACCAGACCCTGGAGACGGCTCTCATGACATTGAGGCCGGCCTGACACTTGGAGTGTATGTGTTCGATGAATGAGTTTAATCTAAGACCAGAGTCCAATATGACCCCCAGGAATCTTATTTCGTTAACAGAATTTATCAACTGTTGGTCAACTTTGACCTTCAGGAGGACTGGATGGAGTTTTCTGGAGAATACTTTGCTTTTACATTTCACATTGAAAGAATGAACAAGGAACGAATGACGAAAAACATTTACATGGCTAAGAGAAAAGGTATTAGAAGTGTTGTCGTCCTTGGGCTACATGGTTGGACCACACTTGACCAGATCCTGAAGGATGTTGACAATGTCAGAAGTAGCAGAAATAGAAGGGCATGCATGAGGAATTGTATGAATGTAATGGAAGTGAGAGAAGTATGTCAAGACCGGCTAGTGTAGCGGTCTATCCTCTCTGCTTACCCCTTAGGGGACATACCGTGATGGAATAGATAGATAGAGAACATGGTATTTAGAGCATGTGTAGGGACTGACTGTTTTTTGCAGATTACCTGAATAGTAATTTTAGCAATCACAGCTCTTATTATGAGGCTGTCTGTTTTCTGCAAAATATTTTTTTCTTAATATGTAATCTGTAGAAACACACTATGTCTTTAAAAAAGCTTTTATTTTTAAATTAATTCAGTTTTACCATGTGACATTTAAAAATATACTATTTATTGTTATTAATTGATTAATTTTACGTTTGGTCATACATTTGTAATTTCATACATTTAAAAAAATATGTCTATATGCAAAGACGGCCATATTTAAATTTTACATTTTGTGGGCTGTCTGCTTTCTGCATAACTACGTTCAATTGTAATGTATCTTTAAAGATATAATGGAGAATCGAAAGAAATGTCTTTTGTTTGACAGTGCTGAAATCCCTGCTAAGGATAAAAAAGGTTTACAGCAATCTCTTGTGTATTATTAGGTAATTTACCTTTTATTTTCCATCATATGAATGTACATAAATCATTGAACAATTTATTATTTGTTTATCAAAAAATAGATATCCCACTCTTTTCTGTAAGTTTTACAGTGTCTTGTTAAAAGCAGGTGTTGATAAAACCTGACAGTTATAAGACAGTTCTTGTGTCTTGTAATTTTTGGCATGTAGTAAGTAGGCTTGTGCCGTGAATTTTCTGTAGATAAATAAATAAATAAAATAACATCTACAATTAAGCGATGAGGCATGCAACTCATCTTAATTGGCGTGGAGAGGACAATCTGCATGTTTATTACTAGCACTTTATTCATTGGCTACCTCTCTTGTAGGATATGCCATGATGCTATAGTTGTTGTAAAATTAAAATTATTGCAAAAATAATACAATTTCCTTAGGTTCAACGTTGGGTGGACATTTATATTATAATGTAGGAATATGTTTATAGCATATTACAACATAAAACATCACAGTGTTCATGATATAAATTGTTCCTAGTACGTGACACGGTGTAAACAATGAGAGACTCTGTTGATTTAGTCAATTATTATTATAATTAGTATTGGAGTTGTTTGTGGAAAGCGCAAGTAAAAATACTATTATTAATATTGCTAGAATTAGATTATTTACAATGTCGTGGGCAGCGGTAATAATTACGTCATAGACATTACATGTTATTACAGTAGTAGTTGGGTAGGTATTAAAGTAATGGATGGGTAATGTGTGATGTGTGTAGGACTAGGGAATAGTGATGATTAATGTATGAGACGTATTAAAGTGGTTGGCACCAAACTCATTAGTCAAAAGAAATAAATATACAATTTAGATTTTTTTAACGAATCTCCAAACTTTTGTATGGAATAGTCACGCTTCTATATATTGTTGTGGATTGTTTGTTATACCAAATAAATGTTCACCTCTTCCTCAAGCTGTTAGTTTTTAGAAATGTGGAGTGTACATTCTCGGAACTGCTTAGTAAATTTTGAAGATATTTTATGTAGTGTTAGTTAAGCACAAACTGTTTTGTGACGGGGAGTGAAAATTTAAAATCCCGTTTAACCATTGAAACTTCCACCTTATGGCTGGATATTTCACAACTCTGAGAACTTCCGTTGATGTATCCATTTAATCCAATGAAATTTGGTTTAATATCCCATTAATTCCAGTTTGTGTATGTAAAGTTTATAATACCATTTTATTCATCTAATATTTTGTGGGAGAATTATACTTAAAAAAAAAAACATAAAGAGCTACTCGTGATGCAAATTGTAATTTGCGGATCCCTGTTCTAGTACCTACTTCAAATTGTAAATTATGTTGGTAGTTATGTGTGTACATAATTCATGTACCTACCTACACAACATGTGTCCGCTAAGTATGATGTGATGACGATAATTACTATCACTTGGGTAAATGGACTTGTGTTGTGTTGTATTGTATGTTTGTTTTAACAGCTGCATAATGTTGACATTTTGTATGTTACTCTCATTGTCCTTATTATTGAATTATTTCCTCACTTTGTTGTTATTACCTTGCAATATTTATTTTATTATGCACAGTTAAATTAATCCATCCAAGTCCTCAGCAAAGAACATACCTCCTCTAATCTCTACTTTCCTGCAAAGGACAGGTGTTCGTAAAACATTGCAAAAAACATATTTAATTCGTGACATATTCAGCATTCCTTACTTTTTATTGACACTGAGAAAATAGCCTCCATATTCATTACATCCAGTTAATCTCTTGCTACCCCACATACAGAAGATGCTGAGATGATATAGATATACAGAGGAATTGTCGTTTGAGTTTGAAAAGTACTCTTAAGCAGCCTCGTGTTGAGTCATAGGTATTGAAACTCTGTTTCATGTATTCCTACAAATTCACATTTGTGTACCATGTATACACACTAGGGATGTTGCGGATGTCGATTTTTACACATCCGCGGATGTGAATGCGGATGCGGATTTTTGAAGGCTCACATCCGCGGATGCGGATGCGAATGCGGATGTTTAAGATGTTATAGAAAAAAAAGTAGGAACTATCTTAGTTGGTAGGCCCCACTGTCAAATATGTGACGAAATTTTTTGCTACAATAATATGGATTTTTTGGCGAAATATTTTTTTCTTCTTTGTTATTTGCAAAAATAAAATAAAACCGGCAAAAATAAAAACGCGTCGGATCTTGTCACCATTATTTTCGTTTCCATTGGTTAATGTCAAGTGCAAACGGCACGCGACTTTCGCCGGCCCCGCCCCAATTCTTTCTTGTCGCAAATTGTCTTACATCCGCATCCGCATGAACATCCGCATCGATTATTGCGGTTGCGGATGCAGATGTCCAAATACATGTGGATGCGAATATTCGCAACATCCCTGATACACACATACCTAGCTAATAGAGTGAACTAATGGTTAGAGGGGTTGTGGTTTTGAGTGAACAGAATGTTTCTGCTCATTTTATGGAATTGAAACAATGGAATAATTCATTCAGAATGTTTTAAATCCAAAGATTAAAATTTATCCATCCGTTCATGAGTGTATCTAAGTATATATTTACTTTTTTATATTTGTCATTACAATAATTTAGTGCCTTTTCTATACTGTCGCAGTTAAAACAAATAAATGTATACCTACTAGTTAAGACATATTTTGCAATTTTTTGATGTAATCTACTATTTAATTGGTTCAGTAGTTTTGCTCCTAGCTTTTGTCAAAGAAAATATGGAGGTGTCCAAAAAAATATTCATAAACTTGTCATTTTCAGATTAAAATCTGTTACCTTGATAGCACCAAAACTTTAGTATCAACACTACTAGAAGGTGTATTATACTATATATATATATATTATATTTTACTTGTCTTTAGTAACATTTGAATTGGGCGCACCAGTGTTTGTTCAATAACAACATTGCAAAGATGATAAACCTCCTATGATCATATTCATGATACACTGTATAGATATTTACGTACATACTCTAGTCTATGTGTTGGGTTATATTAAGTATTTATTATCTTTCATGTTATTATATTTGGTCCACTTATGTAACTTATCATAGATAACAACACTGTCACTATGAAATGCTAGACCTTGTTGTAACTCTAACTGTGGTGACCATTGTAATGATGATTTTATTACGTGTACGGAGAGGTCTATAGGTCAATACAGTTTAACAACTTCGCTGCCTCCCAAGCATAGTAGAATCTTGAGGAAATCCGCTCCCGGCTTTTCGTATTATTCTATTGAAAAAACATTCTTTTTTGGAAATTATTCGTCATTTTTACTTTTTTTGTTTTTTATGACTGAAAAAATAAAAATAAAAAAAAACCGCATATGTGCGGAGCTGGCACTGACAATGAAAATTTCTACCTCAGTGCCGATCACGCACATGTGCGGAAATCATGTTGTTTACAAAAAGTTACTTTATTTACGAAAATATAAACCTAAATAAAATAATTTTATGAAAAATTCACTGTGCCTATACCTAAACATTATTTCTCCGAATATTCTAATCTACTAGTCTTCCAATAATCTTGTATACGACTAAGATACTAGTACGACTAAGCTGTATAGTCCCCATATGAATAAGTAATCCCAAAAAAAAAACTGGAATGGTTAGATCCTTCCATTTCGTGATTCTGGATTGTTCTGTAACTCCAGGTATTTGAAATAATATCAATACTTAGGTATTTGTCTCTAAGACAACCATTACTAAAACTTTTCATCAAAAAAAATAATCAAAAATCAATCGGAGTTGTTCCTGGATTGCCGAAAAATTCATTCTGCTTAGTAAATAGTATGTTATTAACCATATAAGAACTCGTGGTCCATGACCTAGTTGAACCTTCGATAGAAGGTTCCACGGTTTCAGGACGATCAGACGACGATAGATGGAGGAACATTTATTGCCACTTGATTGAAGGTTACTTGTTCATGACCTTCATATTCGTCATCATCAACTGAAGACATCTCATCGTCGATATCATAATCTTTATCAGTGTCATCTCAACATAGTTCTGCTTCATTATCACTGTCAGTTAATTGATAAATCATTGATAATCTCACTCTTTTAGGTCTTGACAAATTTTCTTCATCATCCATATTCGCAAGCGATTTCAGGTGGTATGAAATTCGCAAAGTAAAATCCAAACACCGTAATAATATTTTAGATGTGTCGTGAGCAGTGCCACACTACAAAAAACATATCATTACGAATGCCGACTTTATACTGAATCATTCAAAGACCATGATTCGATCACGCACAAGTGCGGTGTCGGCTATAGGATTGAAAATCGTACTCCGCACATGTGCGGAGAAGGCAGCGAAGTTGTTAACTGGCTAACTGTTTATCATGTTGCTTACAATGATTTGTGTGTGCATTAGAATGATCCCTTAGTTTTCTATGTTATTTATACCCTGCAGGGCATCTCCCACAACCAAGGTAGCCAGTGGACTTATTTTTTTACACAAGTTTTTCTTTTGTTACATCATCATGCCACTTACCGTTCGGGGTAGGCAAAAAGAGTCGAGAATTACTTACTCCTATCCTTGCATACACTTTTTGCTTCAATCAGTCTATCATTTCCCCATACATGCACTCCTATTCAATGTGCTCAACACTCATGTGTCATTTTCTCTTACAAAGTATCCTCTCTGTGCCAGCAAAAAGTTAAGACATTCAGGATGGGAGCCAAACCTCATTATTTAATTTAAGTTGTAAATTAACCCTATTTTTTCGAACACCTGCTTTTTACAGGACATTTCGAGTTTTAAAGAAAAGAGGAGAAGGAAGGAAACTGTTTTAATTTCAAATTGAATTTATATCTTACCCATATTGAAATGTGATTTTCAATGTATTATAATACATATTACCCTAAGAAGATTTGTACTAAACATGAGTCCATAAATTAATTCCCTAGATGTGTTATATAAACAGCAGTAGGTACATGCATAATAGGTAATATGATAAAGCAGCAATATATATATATATATATTCAATTTATTTACACATGATGGTGATGTTGTAGACGCAAATTTGTTTCACCGAATGGGGTCAGCTGTCACATATGTAATATAAGTTATGTTTATAATATTAATAGTAATGCGTTTAATTTAAATGTTTAATAAACATCATTTCTAATTTATGTCAATTTTATTAAGTGGATGCCAATTATATTTATTTATCAGTAGAGATTCACTTCAGACAATCTTTATGAGTATTAAGTATGAAGGGTAGATAAATATCTCTACAGGAAGATAATACCTTTGAAATTTAAATAAATTTGTACACCGAGGGTGGCCAACCCGCGATCTGATGGGTGTCTACTTGTGGCCCGCGAAGCATATGCGCACTTTTTTTATAATAGTTGGTACAAGTGCCCATTAAGGTGAAGTATAATAAATTATTAAATGTTTCATGTATGGAATATATTGTTGTGGCCCGGTAGGAAATCTCATTTCTAAAATTTGGTCCAGCTGCTGAAAAAGGTTGGCCACACCCATGTTGTACACCTTTTATTTCTTAATATTTTGCAAAAATAGTTTATTTATTCTTCTCACAAAACACCAATTATATAAAGATTGTTCTCTTGTATCGTTAATGATTCATCTCTATTTCCGTGTATGTAAGTTGTTTATTTATTGATAAAGACAGTGTGAGAGTTTGATGTGTGTATGTATAATTAGGACACTGTTCTAGTTCTTATATCAGTCACTGCAATAAAGGTAAAGGTCTCCATACCTCAGCTGACTAATCACACATATTTATATATCACATAAATTTATTGTAGTTATTATACTATATTGATTTTTGTTGAGAGAGAGAGAGA
This sequence comes from Athripsodes cinereus, assembly GCA_947579605.1. NCBI lineage: Eukaryota > Metazoa > Arthropoda > Insecta > Trichoptera > Leptoceridae > Athripsodes > Athripsodes cinereus. The sequence goes on from OX388305.1 coordinate 37,747,615, forward strand.
GAGACACCTTTCATTGGAGACATTAGATTCATTTCCCAGCTGAGTGATATGGATGTTATGAGTTTGTATTTTATTAATGTAACACACTATTTATTCTGAATATTTTATTTAACTAAGGCACAAGGGGCATTGTATGTGCCATTCATTCATTCATATTAGGTTTGCACGTGTCTTTGTTTGCACATTGAACTTGCTATAATTATAAACCACAATAAAGTACTTGTCCTTCTTGTCAAACATTTGTGCATTGCAATTAAAACAAATCCACTGTTGTATTTGAATCCATTGTTTTATTATTATTGTTTGTGATGGTTTACTAAACTGTCTGTTGTTTCGTTAACTTTGTTTTATTGCCATAATATAACTGTGATGCTTACAGTATTGCCACTGTCAGATTAAAATTATTATTACTGTTTTGCATTAACATTAAAAGTGTTTTATTGTTAGTTTTATTTTATATTTGTTCTAGTTCCAATCATTATAGCGTTAATGAAAAACACAGAGCAATTTTAATGGAAAATAGGCAACTTCTTTCTCTCTTTTGTAGATTTCCTCATAGTTAACAGATATATTACACTATTCCATCCTCTTATGTCTTTAGAACTATGCATTGTTCTGTAGACTCGGTAAGACACGGTCTCCTGCTTTACTTGGTCCACCCATTTCATTATAATTCTTTCTCTACCTTGTAATCCCGTGTAGTTCCAATACACTTTGGTAATTATTTTGGTCTTTATCATAAAAGTTGAATGACTGTATATTATGTTGTGCTGAAAATTTGCAATAAATATTAAGTGGTTGATAGCAAACGTATCATCAAGTACAGAGGTTCACATTAATATATTGATTTACATCTCCTCACTGTAATGTACTATGGTGGTGTTTGTTGTATATTTACTTACATATGTTTACCACAAATATTGTTTTCATCTTTATGCCAACAAAAAAATATAATATTAATTTGTTTTTTGTGTTTGCCACAATTATTTAAAAGATAATTAATTGACATTATTTTATTGCAATGTCAATGTTTTTCATTTTAATTTGCCTTTGATCTTGTGGTTTAATATTTAATCTTATCTATGTAGTTAGTTATTATTCCACATTTTATCTGCGTGGATCTTTGTACTGGTAATATATATATATATATATAATTACAAATCAATAATTTAATGATTCTCTTATATTGTTTATTCAATTCTAATTATTGATACTATTTTATTATTTCATTATCAATCGTACCATGACTAGAATATATTAATAATAATATAATATTATGACATTTGTTGTCATTATGGACACAGGCAACTACGTTATGCTATGTACTGCTCAGCTGATGGGTCATTGACACTGTACACGGAGTCCTATCAATAGTAATAATGACAACACAATAACTTGGATAATACATTCTCTCTCTCTCTCTGATAAAATTGTATACATTATAATAAAACAAAAATAACAAATAATATTGTTTATGTACACATGTATGTATATATAATAGATTTCAAGTACACACACACACACACACACACGCACGTAATGTACAAATAGATTAGGGGTGTACTAAAGTTGTTCTCTATTCAGTTGATATATTTTAATCTGCAATTTTTTATTAAATATCTCTTAAGGACACTGATAATAAAAAGCTTCTTCATTGAGAGTGATCTGGGATAAAGATCCATCCATCATAATATTTGTGATTATCATCCTGTACACCAATGCAATAAGTAACCAACTACAAATTAAGTTGTTTTTTGCTATGACAAACACATGCGGTACAATTTGGCACAAATTTGAATTACTTTTGATGTTTGAATGAGTCTGCAGAAATTGAAATGTGTGTTGTGAACCTCGGATATTGTAAATGTAATTTCTCTAGTGTTAGAGTATTGGGAAAAGGCATCATCACTTTATTGTTACTTTAAATGTGGTTAGTGTTAATTTACCACTTCCTTTGTTGTGAAGAGCCAAAGGTGGAAATTAATGACTAATACTCGTACATATTATAAAAGACTATTTTTTTTCTTTCATGACCCTGTTGATATCCCTGCTATTAGATATAATATTGATAGCACCTGTCAGTAGAAAGGTGACCTCCGCCTCCACCATAGTAATATATTGTGTTATTACTTGTCAGATTAATACACACACAGACATACATGGTATCTATTGTTTATTTGAAATTAGAGTATTGTTACCCAGCCGCACTCTGAAAATAATCATCAAGTTGACATGTTAACACCTACTAATAGCACAGGTACTTTCCTTAGAAATAGGGAAAAATGGAGGAAATTATTTAAAAACTGGCAATACCATGAATTAGATATTTATTTATTTTGTTTTGAATCAGCACACAGAAGGTATTATTCAATTCCCTTGTAAATCTGATAACTCTAATATCTCAATCAGTAGGTATATAAGATGTTTCTAATTACTGTGTATTTCTATCTATACCCTCATGCCGTATCCCAGTGAGGTGGCAGGGAGAATACGAACATATAAAGGAACGTACACAAATATTTATTAGCTTAATAATAAACAGAGACAAATAGATATTCTCACATTGAAAGGTCATTCTCCTACCAAAAAATTATATTATTTTGAGTAAACAAGATACCAGCGAGAGAACAAACAAACATCAGCCGGGGAAATTATAAACCCTTATCTCTGTTATCATTCTGTATATATGCTTTGTATAATACTATTATGTCACCCACCCTGAATGTCACGTATTAGTGTAGAGGAAGCTGAAGAAGAATGTATGGGTAGAGCTTTTTTTTGTTGAAAAATATAACAAAATACATATACATTACACATTTACTAAAATACACTTGAAAATCTATTGTATACTATTCCATTAAAAGAGTTATACTTGTGTATGAGCTGTGTGGAATTTCGTCCTCTCTGCGCCTGCCTCACATACAAATCTCCACGAAATTGAAACTGTCGAGTTAGTGGAGTGCACCGACAGAGGGCATACATTTTACTGCTTTTCAAGTGCATAAATTATCAAATTCCCATGGCTACACTATTATTAGAGGAGAATTTTTATTAGAGGTGGAGCTCTACCTTTTAAAAAAGGTAGCTATAATGTTCTGATCTGCTGGCTACCCCACTTGTGGGATATGCCGTGATGGTATTGTAGTTGTATTGTATTATATTATTGTAGCTATAATGTTATTTTTATATACTTCAATACTATTTTTAAACTTCTAAAAATAATCTTGTATGACTATCAGTAAATATCAGCATATGAAGCATTAATTTGCTAATTATAAAAAAAAATCTCACTCATATTTTTCATAAAAAAATGAATTTGGGTTCGAAACAAACCCAAACACATCTCAGGCTCCTTCACAATAAGCAATATACTTGTTTTGTGAAGGTAGAGTAAGTTTGCGGTGTGTGGAATTGAAGCTGGGTCTTTCAATTAAAATTTTAATCACTCTAATCACTCGGCAACCGACTGCCTATGTCCGATGTATATTTTTAAAAATTGTTAATTATAAATTAGATATTGATGACAATATCACAAATATGGTCACCTTGGCTTACTTGATTAGTTCACAGTACACAGTTATCAAGATTATTTTCCAAATTAAATATAATTACGTGACGAGGACAGGGTAAACTGTATAATGCAAATATTATCATTACTAAATAAACTAAACAGGAAGTGTTGCCACTGCTTATCTCAATTCTAATTATTATTATGCAGATTGTGTTTAAGCGAAAACAGCATGAAATGTGTGATAATTTATTTTGTTACGTAAAATTAACATTTTGGTTTTTTTAGGTTTATTTTTCTTATGTTGCATATTTAGTTTAACAAAATTTCAATAATAACTGAAAAATATTAATTTCTTGATCTGAGTAACTGTTCATAAAACATCTGTTTTCCAATAATCAATCAAATAGTCTCGGGTACAGAATAGGTTTCTTGTTTTTCAATGCAAGTTTTCCAGCGTTCTATTGTAAAAATCAGTAATTCATCAGACGCATCATTTTCAGTTTGTTAATGGGATAAGCTGCACATCCTGATTTTTGATGCTGAATTGTTTTATTAGATGATGTACAGCAACAGACTATCCATATATTATGTAATGTAAGTTTAATGTTTGTTTTGTATAAAGTTATTAATGATTATTTTGTTTTGTTGCAGGTGCGGCCATGCCATATGTCATGTATCTCAGTGTCCTGTATGAGCATAGCTATCAACTCTCATAGACCACAGCTGCCTACCATCAGCACAGAGGACCTAGGTGAGTGTCACCACAACATTATGTACTATATAATATTCCTTTAAAAGGAGACTTCTCTAGGTTTTGAAGATTTCACTTATAAAATCTTTAATTATTAGGACATGGGAAATGGGATAAATTTGATTATTATTTTTTGTCATCAGATCATTGTGACAGGATCTGTATATCTCTTGTATTCCCGTGGTCTACAATCCGCTACACATTTTATCCATCATTGATACTTAAATATAGTAATACGCTCCAATATTAAAGATTGTTTTTAATGTTAATATTTTCTGTTTACAGTGTCCATCTCCCAGTGCAAGTGCACTGTGGGTGATGTGAGGCGGATGTCTGGTGTGATAGGAGACAAGCTGGGCAGCGTGTGTGAGACTGTGACTGCCCTGCACTGGCTCAGGCTCATGATGTCTCTCTTCTCATACTCTGCTCACTCCACTCACATGCCACCTGTAAGTAGCACACACACATACACACTTTTATGCAATCCTGTGCTGTTTTATTGTTTACCAATAGTAAATTATCATCTTATTGATGAACATGGCTTAAATAGATAAGCAATCGACCACAACTTAGATAAAAGTAAACATCTCAGTTAGGTCATATTTTTAGAATATGCAATAGTTAACCAGGAGCACTGTTAAGCCTTTTACAAGGTTCAGTTTGTGAAGACTGAGACAACTGTTTTCACAATAAACCATTTACATGACAGAATGTAGGGAATATTGGAGATTATTTTGAATGAAGGGGAAATGTTTCTATCCCATGTTCTCGCAAAACAACTGCTGGAAGAGTGAAAAGAAGAATTGCCCATTTTTGTTTAGTTGTTTTACTTGGTAGATGATTATTCACTTGGCTAATCTGATTTAACATTTATTCATAAAGGAGTCAAGTTTAGGAGTAAGTAATAAAATTAAATGGTGTGTGTATTGTTATGTTGTTTAGGAGAGTGAGATGGTGAACCGACTAGAGATTCTCTTATGTGACGCATCATGCTGTAACATCAGACCATGTGAGTTGGCTCTGGTGCTCATCTGCACACACCTGGACTCACAGCTGGGGGAACTGCGGAGGGCGGGAGCTGCTCCACAAAATCAGGAGAGGCTATCCACACTATCCAGGCTGGTGCACTTTGCCATGGAGCTGCAGAAAATATGTCAGGTATGACAAAATGCATTTAAATGTAACTGTTTTCTCTAGAGCCAGATGTCTCATTGTATACAAAATCTTAAACAAATAAATGAACACATCATTTATTCTTCCACTTAATATACACATACATAAATACAGCAAAAGATACATATTGTAAATAAGCAATACATACATAGAAAAATAAATTAGAAACTTTTAAAATAAGATTTAAAGACTTAAATAGTAATAATAGATATAAGCTAAAAAATGTCACATTCGACATTGTCAAAAATCCATATAATCTTTATTGATAATTATGTTTGTATTTTTAGATTGGCGATGAATCATTCTACGCCTCGCATCAGGCTGCCGTGGGAGTTTTGGACCGATACAATGCCCGTCAGAAAACTCCATACAGACAGAGGCTGGTGTGGAAGGTGTCGTCACGCACCCTGCGAGTACTGAGACCCACCGACCGTCTCACTAGCCTCCTGCCCACCATACAGGAGCAACAGAACACCAGCGCGGCTTCCACAACTGATTCTAGAATGAGGTAATATTCAAATACATTTTAAAAGTAATAGATATATATTTAAATGATGTTCGCCCCTTTGTACTCCTAACGTTAGCCTGATGATGAAAGCGGAAACATCTGAAAACTGGGTTACGATCAATAATGTAACTTTAAACATAAGTGTTTAGTAATTTTAAATAAGGTCATAAGACCAAGATTTTTATATACAAAAAAAGCATATATTTTCACTATTACAAACATTTTTATCCTACACTTGTTTAGTTCTATTGAGTAAACATTATGTTTTGTTATTTGACATTTTTTAATTATTTGATATTTTTAGTAGTAAACAGTTAAAGTCAAGCTTGTCAAAATATTACCAACATGTCGCGACCCACTTACTAGATTTAAAAAAATTATATGCAAATATATTTGCCACTATCTGGTTTAGAAATTATGCTCATTCAATTTATTTTAATCTTCTCTGTGAGCTGGTCACAACATTAATTGTTATTCAATGCTCAGAGAGGGAGTACATTACTGTACTTCTACAATTATTATAACATTTCACCCAATACAAGTGATATTGTGTAATGCTGTATTTCAAGTATCTTTCAACTAACCTGTCATTTTAACGATTCGTGCAATTTCAAATATATACTCTAACAAATCATTGATTAATGAATTATTTTATTCTTTCCAGATCAGGCAGTGAGAGTTCAGAAGATACCAGTGAAGAATCTCGAGACTGGCCAACCAGCCCCCTCGTACCCGTCTTTTGTAACGACAACTAATAAACTACTCAGTATCACAAAATATCAGCCAACGTAGGTTATTTTTATTATCCTTAGAATATATCACAAACGTTACGTCGTGGCATCACAATATTGTGACAAAGTGAGCCATGGAAAACATTTAGTCATCAATAATGAAGTTTTATACGATGGTAGCGTTACAAAAGATTGATAATAAGCATAAAGGCTAACGTTAGGATAATAACTTTAAATGGACAACATCATCCCATCCGGATAGTGGATTATTATTCAGAATGAATCTTAATCCACACATATCACAGTCTCTGGAGATCTGAAAACCTATCACAAACTATTAGGTACTATTATTACATCTAGTACATAGTTAACTTTCACTGCCAAAACATTATTATGGAATAAGAACAGTTTGTAAATAAATTATGCAAAATTAAAACTAATGTTTTATTCTACTATTAATAAATAGTAGAATAAAACTACCTAACCACCAACAAAGTGAATACGTCATTTGAGTTTTACAAAAACTATATGATTTATAAACTTGTTAAAGTGACGTGATTGACTTGTATAACATTTAACCAGTGATTGATTGATGCTTGAAACTGCGACCCCTTGCTTATTTTATATCCTCAAGTAGCGTACTATATAAATGCAAACTTTAATTATTTAAGTCAAACATTCTGCGTCCAAATCTGGAAGAATATTAATTTTGGTCCACAGTTAAAAAATTATTATAAAAATGATAATATCCAAAAATCTGATAGTAAAGATATATTTTTTTATTTTAGTATTATTTTTTCTTTATTTATTTTTCTTGTGTATATACTTATTATAATTAATTTATTTTTAAGTGAAATAATCTTTATGAGTCCAATAAAACCTGGTGCATTTTTATTTCGTATTTTTTTACTTTTGATTTGTGATGATTTCAAAAAATATTTAAAAAAAATAAACTATAGGTACATAAGAAAAAAAGACGATAAAATTAAATAAATAGTATCTTGTTTGAAATAAATTTATATTTTTTTTCTTTTGACATAATATAATTTTACTTTATTGCATAAATTTATTATTATTATAACATTTTTTCTTTTTTTTCAATGATAATTACTTAAAATAAAAAAAATATATACATATATAAAACTTCTAAACCTTTCTAGTTGATCAGAAAATGATCGAAAAAATATTTAAAAATAAATAAAAAAATATTGGTTTAAAAAATGCGTGTCTTCTAGTAATATAAATTGTATTGTAGGTACATTTTGTAATTTTATTTGATTCTATTTATCACCCTTTTCCGTAAGCCAACAATTTGAAATTATTATATTCTGCGATACCATACAACAAAGATTTGTGTCACTTTAATGGTTTATCAAAGCCACAAACAAGATGAAAAAAAAAATATAATTTATTGTCTATGAATTAACATAAAAAATGATTATGATAAATTTTGAATTGTTTGCCTGTAGAATCGAGTGATTGATGCTTAAGAAAGTAAAGAAGACAAAATATTTCTTACGTACTTTGAACATCGGAGGTTTATACTCCCTTTTCACAAATACAAGTTTTGAAATAATTATAAGATAAGCACAACATACTATTAATACATATAAAGTCTTGATTACATAGCCAGTAGAGTTTGAATTTGCCTCGTGGCAATTATTAAAATGGGCATGATGTTTTGATAAGGGTAATCTTTAATAGAGGTAATAATCTAATCACTACTTCACTATTCCTTGTGGACAGACAGCAGGAGCGGTAAAATATGGTCTGTCTTTAGTGCTATTTATAGTAAAACACTTAAGTCTTTTATAAAAATTATCAAGTCTAATAAGTACAACCATACGCTAAGTAAAAATATTTCATGGCTTCTCATCAATTTATTTAAAAGGTGAAAATTTTTTACTGTCTGTCTGAAAGATGTTTATATATTACGTTGAAGACATTTTATAATGATTCCGCAAGGATGCTGTGAAAGATAGAACATATTATAAACACATGAAGCTTATTAAATGTCTAACTTAAAGTGTATTAAATTTTCAGCTATATCCGTTACGACTTTTCTAAATTTCATTTCATATCTTAATTCTTACTTGTAATATTTAAATATATATGTATGTTTAAATTTTATATAAAAAACGATAATATATAAATTTACAACAAAAAAAAATCAAAAAATTGTGATATTAAAATAAAAATATAAAAAAATATGTTTAGATGTGTGAATGAATAGTGAGTGTGTTTGAATTGAGTTTATTTGTTCCGTTTTATAAGAAAAGGATGAATTTTCAATTAGAATTTTAGTAATTAAAATTCATTCTTTTTTTATTCTAGTATGTATCTAAAAAATTAAACAAGAAAACTAAATTTTGGCTAAACAATTCCTTGCGTGTTTATCATTTAATGACCAATTATTTATTGAAATATTTATTACTAGCGACTGCAATATTCATTTTTATTAAAATTATTCTTATCCCTTGACGTAGTTATTATTATGATAAATATAATTTTAGTGTTTGTAATCTCAAATTCTTCATGGAACTGTAAACTCAATTCGTGCAGACTGTATTTAGGTTTAGTATTATTGTCTTAAAAATTTTAATTGAAACAGGAGAGAAAATTAATATTCAAGAATGCTCGCATGCCAAAACAACTTTTCAATATTCCAAAACGAGTTTTCAATTACGATATTTAAGTGATGGATTATCTTTGTTTTGTGTTAACATAATTTTGTTCATTGTAAGTATGCGAGTTTTTTTTTTCTACACTGTTTCGTTAACATTTAAACGTAGATCTTACACTTGTATGTATGTAGAACAGTTTACTCTTAAAATTGAAAAAAAAATTTAAAACTAAAAGTATTGATATTCACTTGTCACTCAACTCGGAATATTTTTGAAATTTTTGCATTCTAATGGCAACTTTAAAGTTTGCATGCTAAAACGTTGTTATTAAAAGTACATAAGCAATATCGGGATATTATAATATTTTATTCTCTTTTAATTTTGTCTCATTATTGCTGTTGTTTTTCTCAATTTTGTGATGAGTGTAATGTCCGTGCTTTTAGTTTTGTTTTAGTGTAAATGTTTTATGAGAAAAAAAAGTACAAAAATGTGAATTTAATATATTAAAAAAAAATTAATGAACATGAATGGCTGTCCGCTTGTAGCACTTTCTGTTTGTTATGAATGGCTGTCTGCTCCTAGCACTTTCTGTTTGACTGTTGTTGTTTCCTGCAATATGTTAAATCAAATACTAGTTAACTCGCGACCATGTCAGTTAGTAATTAAAACTAATTTACTCCAGACTATTTATCAGTTACAAATTTGCTTATTCATTTTTTGACACTAATTTCTCAAATAATGAAGTAATAATGGTTATCTTGTTTATTCACAGTTTTTATCCAAAGATAATTGTTTTTATTCATAATTTCCCAGTTCGTTTGTAGATCTATCTAGAATAAACTAGTTTTTGTTCGTAGTACATAGTAAAAATAGTTTTGTTTATTCATTATTATTTTTTATTTTGTTTCTCTTGTTACAAGTGTTTGGCTCAAAGCATTATTATCGCTACAATTAAATTTGTACTATTGAAAATGAAGTTTTGAATTTTAAAAGTGATGGTAGCGAAAAAAACCCACCAACATTGTCATTGGGAAAGTGCAGTTTTGTAGTGTTGCATATTGTTTATCTCCATGGTCAGGCGAGAGTGATTAATTATCTTTAAGATTCAAATCTATTTAAATATCTCCCGCGAGTATTGTTGGCTTTATCAACAAATGATTGTTGTGAGCTGAGCTCTGCTTACGGGGCTGGAGTCCTCTCGTCTGATGTGAGAAATGTTTGTTGTTGTATGGTCAGTCAGATGATTGAGTTGACACTCGATTATTTAATTAATATAACTTCTCTATATATGATATATTATTTATGTAATACACACACATACACCATTGTATGTAGAGTTGAAATAACTTAAAATAAAATATATGTATGATAATAATAATAACTTGTACACTACTCTGTAAGTATCTCTGGAATTATATATTATAAGAAATCTCACACTTTTGTGAGAGTTTTTTAAAGAAGCAATATTGTCTTTTTGTTAACTCCTTTCTAAATAAATCTATTAATCTCCTTAATAGTCTGTAGAAAAAGGATTTCTGTCAAGAGGAATGTTTATTCACATACCATCATGTAAAAAAATTATGAGATATACTACTTCTAAATGGCACAGAGAAATATGTTCAGACAATCCATTAACATGTGAGAGATGCTGGGATGATGATGGGTAGGTAACACATTTTTTTTGAGTTTATGTTCACCAGCGCACTGTGGTATATAGTGGAGAGCTGACCACCTACACAAGCACGCATTTAGCGATCGACTACAAACAAATTTTCAACAATAATCGCAACAGTTACACATAATTATACGGTACATGTAGGTAGATTGTCGAAAAGTTCACCAATAGTCGATTGCTAAGTACGGTTTGTTTACGGCCCCTGGGATGATTTTGCTGATTCCTATTATAGTGTGTATGATGGAAAAATCCTCACCTTGGAAATTCTTTGAAAAGTGTGTAGTTTAAAAACAGGCAACTGTTTTAACTATTTGGTAGACCTTCAGTTTGATGAAAATTTCAGTTTGTCATAAATAAAACACTTGAACAAAATAAACATTTTGTTTAATTGAATTTTGTAAGTATGTACCACTAAGAGTAACTAACCACAGAATATTGAATGAGGTGGTCCAACAGGATACATAATTATATAATAATAATATACAAAAATACTCAGTACATTATATAGGTATAGATATACACATTCAACTATGCAGACAGATGAAACACAAACCATAATTATTTTTAAGCCTTACCTTATTTTAAGTATATATTTTTTTGATAGAACAGATGTATTTGAGTTTTTTTAATATACCCAAATACAACCTCATACACCTTCCACAGTACGCTAAAAGTTTGTTTTGTGAAAGGGGAGTTTGCCGGCACCTGGGATCTATTATTAATGGATATTGCTTGATAAAAATTGAAAGTTCAAATGTAACTTCACAGTGAGAATTAATGGCCATTCACATTTATCACTTAGGATGAATCATCCAAAACGAAAAACATTAGCAAAGGTTTCATCCCCAGAGAACACACGGTATGACTGTTCAAAGAGATTACTATATTCGTCCCTTATTTTATTACAATCACTATGTTTAAGAGCTATTCACATTTGGATGGTCACACAGAATGATAAGAGCTGTTCATCACATAGTTTACACTTTTCATTTGTGCTTTCACTGTCATGTCTATACTCACGGTAATGTTGTCTGTGGTTTGACGTAATTTCATAAAAAAAAAGAAATTTGTTGCAAATCCAAATACATCTACAATATCCAAATCCCACTCCGTTACAATGAAGTTGGAGTGCTTACATGTTTAATACAAATGTAAAAAAATTATATGACTTATATTCCATCTGTAACAAGGTAATATAAACATTTTATATCCCGGTGCAACGGCCCTAATCCCTGTTTTGAAATATATAGATTGAAGTTCCATACCCGTCCACACAAATCATTCACACATTCATCACAATATCGCTGGATACATTTATATCGACAAAAATGTTTTCAACTAATCGTCAAAACTTAAAAACAGTCAAAATAATGGGTTTAATATAAATTCAGCATGTGAAAAAGAAACTATACTATGTAAAATTTTGTCCAAAGTGACTTAAAAACATAATGCTGTAGTCTTCGTTATCCTTTTTTTGACATCATATTCACATACCTTGAAAATGTGTAACATTTTGTGATATTCTTAAATTAAAAAATATTGTCAAATTGTTAAAAAAAATATGAGATATTGTTGATAGCAACCATCCACAATAATTTCTGGCAATATTCTCACGCTAACAAACATGTAAAGCAAATGTATAATTGAAAAAAATTAACAGTCAAATGGTTTCTTGTAACAAAGTCTAGTTTCACAATGACACACTGAATTATAAGCTGGCAAAAAAAGTGTATTTTATAACCTGTTAATAATTCTTCATATAATTATTTCAAAATACATTATTTGAAAACAATTTTAGTATTATACGGGGACAATACATTGTCCGATTCACAAATAAACTAAAATGATATTAAAACATGATTTTAAGATAACTGTCAATTATTGATGCAATAATCATTTTAACTATAAAAATAAAGTTTTAAAAATGTAAACAAATATTAAAAAAATGTTTAACATGCGATAGTAAATTTGATAACGCTTCTAAAGTGCGATCTCATTTAACATCATTGTCAAAAACGGGTGTTGAAAAGCATTTTTTAAGTATTAAATTAATATGGCTCATGAAAATGTTCTGAAGTTTCATATTATATCTTATTTTATTTGAAGGAGTACAAAAAATAACTGTAAAAGGTGAAAATGCCTATAATAGCGAGGGGTAATTTGATAAAATTGCTTTGTCTTGAAAACCTATATGCTCGTTATATGCAGTTAGTCGGTGTGATAGTAAAGATAAATAAATATTATAATGTAGTAAAAAGTCGAAAATATGAACTTTGAAAAAAATATGGCTCTCTAAAATGGCGTGTTAAGCTTTAGAGCGCACGCACTGAAATCTCGCATTATTATCTCATTTTAAGTTAATCTTTTACTCTTAAATGTTTATTCCAATCACATAAATATAAACATTTAAAATATCATACAACTAGAAGTTACAAAAGACTTGAAAAGATGAAAATCATCCATTTTAATATCATACAGATTACTTACTTTGTCTTAAGCTTAAAACGTATTTCAGATTTTACTACAAATTGACATGATGTTTAACAATTGTGCCAAAATTTCACAAAAATTGTATTCGATAAATACAAATTTAATTCTTATATCTTACATTTCGTGATGTAAAATTACCTTCTTAATATTTATATTACTTCACTGTCCATTTGTCAAAATATAATTAACGACATGTGAACATTTGACAATTGATTGTTTTTCAAGATGGCCGTAAATAATTAATTAAAATTTTCTTATTACAAATTTGGAACATAGAATTAAGTTCATTGCAGACATAAATGTTTAACTTTTGTTTAGAAGCAAAATATTTATAAATCAGTTAATTATTGTTGTAAAAATAAGTACCCTCAAGGAACTAAAATCAGAGATCTGAGTTATAAATAAAATAAAAATCATAAGAAAAAACATTGAAACATGAATGATTAAGTTTCAATCATAAAATTGTTATTATAGTCAAAATATGATATTTAATATATAAATATACTATCAGCTGTGATCACAAACAAGGAATTATTGGATTCCAACTGTTAAGTGGTGTTCACATTTGGCGAATATCGCCAGGCGAATTTCGTTTGCATAAAAAAACAAAATTCGTCGGACGCCCATTGATCGTAACACCTGTTCACACAGTCCACCGATATAGATACGCTCTGTCAGATGCGCCTTGATTTTGACGTTGTTTTCAAAATGGCGGACGTCGAGATGGAGATCGCGAAGTGTTTATTATTAGTTGAAAATGTTATAGTAGAGGTTATGGCACTTTTTAATTAAAGAAACAAACTCCACAAACCAACAACAGATAACACGATAACAACTGTCACGAAGCGGGAAACATTATAAAATTTATAGGGTATAATTTTTTTACCATAGAAACGGACGCCGCGCACATCTACGCATGCGCGAATCGTTCCACCAAATAGAAAAGTTGAAAGGTGATCAACTTGAGACCATATCGTTTTTACTAGTTTTTATCGTTTAAGACTAGCTGTCATTTTTTTCACATGGTCAAATGGCTGACGATATTTTGGTGTCCTGGGGATATTCGCCAAATGTGAACACCACTTTACAATGAACTAAGTGATATATTACCCACAGAGTGAGTTAGTTAAGTGTTATTCCAACTTTATGCCTGACTAAATTATTCCTTATGTAGATTAAAATTAGAACTTTCCATAATATATCAACTGTGCCCAGGACAAAGGCTTCAAACCTTTTATAAAATTTTGTTGGAGAAGCAAAATATTATAGGGTAAAAAAATTTTGTATTTTGTCATTATTATTTTACCATCTTATTGTGACTAAATGATTCAAAATGGACTAAGGATTATCAAAACACTTTTCCCCAGACGTTTATAGAATCTCTGTCAACTGTTTACAAGCTTTAGTTGCTAAATGATATTTTTTGGTTTCTTTGTTTACAAAACATTCGGTCATTTTACTTTTAATCTGTTTTGAACATGAATTTTTATATGTTTTGAAGGTTATAGTATTCAAAGTGTTAATATAAAATGACAACCACCATCTATTATAACTAACGTTTCATCAAATATATTATTTTGTAAATGGATTCTAAGAATGAAAATATGACGACAGGGTAATTTATACATTGTGAAAAAACTACATGAACAATAATTACAACTAGTTATAATTTTTTCATTGTTTTCAAAAATATTTTCAATAAGCGTAGACTCTTGAAGAATTTTAATATAATTTTTATTGGCTAACGCATCAATAATTTGTTCTAAAATATTATAAGATGCATATTTTGTACAACGTTTAAATATACTTTGAACAATTTCTGGGGATAAATCTGATACAATACTTATTAATTTATACTCATGGATGAAGCGACTGCGAACATTGCCATAAATAGAGTGAGCATCAAACAAGTAAAAGAGTTTGTGTACTTGGGCAGCAGAATAAACCAGGACGGATGCTCCAAATCAGAAATTGTGAGCAGAATAAACCAGGCAAGAATTGCCTTTAACAAAAAATCTAAAATTTTGGAATCCCCCAATATTGATTTAAGCGTGAGGAAGAATCTCACTAAAGCTTTTGTGTGGAGCATTTTGCTATATGGGTGCGAGACGTGGACCATCAGCAAGAGGGAAAGCGGACGGTTAGCGGCATTTGAAATGTGGTGCTATAGACGCATGCTGAAGATTCATTGGTCGGAACACGTCGTAAACGAAGAAGTGTTAACCAGGGTTGGCGAAAAAAGGCAACTCCTCAAAAAAATCTGCCAACAACGAGCTAACTGGATTGGTCACAACATCAGGCACCCAGGACTGCTCATCGCAATCGCAGAGGGTAGGACCGAAGGCACAAATGGCAGAGGCCGACCGAGAGACGCCTATATGGACCAACTGAAGAGGGACATGAGCTGTGGCTCATACATGGAGTTGAAGAATAGGGAGAAGTGGAGAAGAAAGTCCAAACTCGTTGCAGACCAATCCAATGGATTGTAACTCATTATATACATGACTAAATCCAAGATTTTTATATTTGTCCAGCATGCTGGTTAATTGAGATTTTAATTTAGCATAAAAATCATTTAATGTTGAATATTTGGGTATATTTTGTTTCAACTTTTGGTTGAAACATTTCAGTCTATTATCAGTGTTGTCACCTATATAAAATGTATTGGTACGGTAACAGTGTACCAATGCTTCTTTACAGGGATACCAATTTTTATTAAAATCATTTAAAATTGTATAGTTTATAAAAGTTGTCACAAATTTTTGGTAAGTGTTTTGAAAATCAAGCTCTGAATGTGAGTGGCGCCATTGACTCTAAATATGATTTAGCTGTATCAACAAGATGTTTAGGAATGTTTGATTTATTAATCATTATTTTGAACGCTTTTAAAACGTGGAACAGGCAAAGTTTGTGTTTGGCACTTGGGAAATATTTCTTTAAGGAATTTATTTCAGTTAAATCTTTATCAGTAATTATTGACTGGACAAAAGCAAAAGATGAATTGTGAATTTCATAAAAATTCAAGAGGAAATATGCAGAAGTTATCAAGTTATAAGCAAAAAACAAAAAAAATTTTGATTTAAGTCATTTGTACTGACAGATTTTGACAATATGTTTAAGAGATATGTTTGATGTCGCATGTTTGAGTCTTACCTCGCCATAAACTTATGCAGATTAATTTTTTGGTGTTGTTAATGAAATTCACATTGTTTGAATCATGTGTCCAGGTTAATATTTGAAATAAAGTGCTAGCTAGAAACATTTTTTTGTTTTTTTTTTCTGTAAAAAAAAGACATTTGGGGGTTGAATCCATTTACCAGAATGTGTACAAGATGCAAAATAATTGATTTTCAAACATAAAACCAGTTTTGTCAAATTACGGTTTTAAGCCTTTGTCTTGAGCATAGACAATATTAAATAGGTG
Source organism: Athripsodes cinereus (assembly GCA_947579605.1). Classification (NCBI taxonomy): domain Eukaryota; kingdom Metazoa; phylum Arthropoda; class Insecta; order Trichoptera; family Leptoceridae; genus Athripsodes; species Athripsodes cinereus. The sequence continues at coordinate 37,764,502 of OX388305.1, forward strand.
CATCATATAACAATTTGTTTTGTGAGTAAGATATTTCATTTAGTCAGAATTAACTAAAGACATGAATAGTTAAGTCAGGTCTATAAATGTATTCTCTTTGTGAGTAAGGCTGTAAGTATTTTGGGATATAATATAAAATGATAATATGTAATAATAATTATAATAATAAAACAAAGTAAATATAATAGAAGACCACTATTTAAAAAAATAAAACTTGTAAAAAAAATATACTTTTGTGGCAAGATTTGTAATATCACAATGTGTTAATTACCAAATTAAATAAAATGAAATAGATATAAATATATATTGTCAAAAGTAAAATGTGGAAAACTCTAAAATAATTTGAATTTCAATAAAAACTGACTTCAAGGTTAATGAAAACTATAATCCTCAGAAAAGAATAGATTTCCAACTCTATTCTGTTAGTTTTGAAAATGGAATTGATAAAAAATTTAGTTTTTATAATGCCTATGGTGTTTAGTTTGAATCACAAACTATTCAAAAATGGAATAAGTACTTATTTTGTACACATTGTTTAATTCGGAATCATAAATTATTTAAGAATGGAATCAAAAAATATCCACGTTTTCTGGTGACAATAAATATTTGTGTAGGTATTGAAATAAATATGGTTCTTCAAACTTGTAGAAACTACCCATTTCTATTGTTTACATTGACTTGCTGCATTTCAAAAGATATTTCAAATATTGTATATTTATATGCTGTTTGCTATATATTTATAATAAAATATATAATTTTAACGCTCTGTCTATCGCAACAATAATAATCTATCACTAAAATTGAGCCCGCGCATGCTCACTTCCGTAATTCCATCGACAACATTTACATTTATTTCACTTAAAAATTAAATAAAATTAACTAATACATTAAAAAAAGAAATATCTAAATAATTATATTGATAAATCATACTACAACAAGCAACATAATGCTTTTGTCATTTTTTTTAAATGAGGCAACATTAATTAATTTTAATTACCCCATATATTATTTTCTCACGATGTTGGTAGCACTAGTCAGTGAGAAAAGAAAAAAATATATTATGCATAGCAAGATTGTGCACTTTTCAACAAAATGAAGCAAAAATATGCTTTCTGCCATCATCGCAATAAGGTCTATATTCATATGAAAAAAAAGTACCACATGAGAAAGTAATTGTTAGAGTAGTGTCCCTTTCTAATATATTGCCAGTGCATCATAGGATCATATAACTGTCGTAGGTATATATAGTAAAGCCATGTGTTAGAAAGGGACACCTGTTACTATCTCAGGTAGCACAGAAAAAGTACACAATCTTGCCATGTAAAATAACTTTGGAAAAATAATATGCTGTCAAATAATGCAGCAATGTCGATTTTGTCAAAATTATAGTTTGTATAAACAATTATAAATATAAATATACGCACATGCATAAAATATTAATACAATTTCTAATGAAACTAGTTAAAATATATTGTGATAATATTAAGTAATATCGTTTAATTTTCAAAAATTTGTATGACCAAATTTCACGCAATTGAAACATCACAAAGTTCATAACATTCCTTAAAAGTATTAACAGTTTCATATTGCATATATATCTTACATATATTTCATATATCACTCAAAGTTCTTCTCTTTATTTTACTTTATATGCACCATCACAATGGATTATAGCGATGATCACAAAATTGTCATAAATATAAACAAAAATATCTCGATAAAAAGTCCATTCTGTTGGCGAGTTTAATTAGTCTACATTTTATAGCATAATAATAATAATTACAATTATAATATATCGAAATATACAAAAATGGAAATTTGTTATCGTGTGAGATACACCTGTAATCATTTCGGAGACGAAGCAACATGCACGTCTGCGTTTTGTAAAGTATTTGCTAGACTTTCATAGGTCCTTGATTTAATTTTTCAGCTTCCCTTCTAGCTTCTTCCTGCTTCAATGCTTTCTGCTTCTGCAGATAGGGCATTATGCACCAAATTAATGCACCGCACACAGTTACCATACCGAGTGTTGAAAAGATTGTGGAATAAGTACCAGATTTCTCGTACCAAACTCCAATCAACGGTGGACCTATTAATTGGAAAATACCATTTACGAATAAACTAATACCGTACGTAGACGTCAAACGGTCCGTTCCTAGAAGTTCAGCCATGATGATAGCCGTAACACCTACATATATGCCTGATGCGAGTCCAAACATGGCGCAGAAGAAACTAATAACTCCATACGTACTTCCCAAGGGCAACGACGCTAACGAAGCACCAGAGAAGAAAAGCCCCCCAACAAAATACCATGTTTTGGGTATGAATCCCATATCCGACAAAGCGGAGCCTCCTATTCTGCCCACTAAGTCTAATGCGGATACAATTGACAATAAGTAAGCTCCTAAGCTTTTATCAAAACCCATCTTTAAAGCATAAGAAGGCAATAGGATAATAAAATTCGTATAAGATATGGCATTTGTTATGTTTGAAACGAGTATCACTAAATATATTGGATCTTTCAAAAGAGATAAGTCGAAAAATTTATTCCTCTCAACTTTCTCCGCGGGGGATTTGGTTGGATCCTGCTTGACTTTACGAAGTCCGCAACACGTTGTCACAGGACTGAAGGACTCCTTGATGGACTGTAGAGTGAGTTGAGAGGCAAACTCCTCTGGCTGGTTGAAGGCACTTAATGTAGAACCGTGGAATGGCGTAGACATGTATTGGAAGCTAGACGTACTAGGACTACGTTTCGGCGACCTTACATACGAAATAGTTCTCTTACTCGTAAAATCGCTGGAGCCCATATGGTAGTTTTTACCTTCGGGGACGGCTTCTAATGCTAGTGAGGGATTACTTCTCAGATTGGTTAGAGTGTTTCTGCTACTGTTTCTCATTACATTTTTATTGGTGGTCGGCATTGATACTTTTCTTTTTCTTTCCACAGGGATAAGATCTTTATTAACATTTTGTACTACAGCAGCGGAAACACTTCTACCAAAGCCGCCATTTGGTTGTAAACCATCAATCTTGGAATACAACTCAGTGGTCTTGTCATCGAATAATTTAGGAGATCCGTTTGAGAAGCCAGAGGGTGTGGACTCTCCCGATGTGACAATTATATTCGGCTTCAAGTTATCAGGTAATTCTTCCTCTTCCAGCTTCTGTAAGTTGGACTGCGATATCTCATTCTTCTGTGACAGAGATTTTTGAGACATTCTATTGTTGGAGAACGGGGAGGATGTAATTTTTTCTGGTTCCGGTGAATTTTCTGAGAAATCCTCGTAAGTCTCATACGTCAAGTCTTCCTCCAGAGGTAATGGATAGTCATCGTCGTCCTCAGGATCTAATGGTTCTCTCTTCATGTGCTCCTCCACTGGTTGGAAGAAAATGGCTGCCACAAACACGTGGAGTGTGATAGCACCCATGATTAAGACAGCGCCCCTAAAAAAAAATTGATTAATTCACATACATCAAAGTGCCTATTCATCTAGAATGGTTTAAAATCCAAAGATGATTTACATCTACGCTTCCGAATGAGTGAATTTAGTCAATATTCACCTCATTAAAAATAATATATACTAATATGGAAGTAGTCCGTAGCCTGGTAGAAACTTTGATTTTATAAAAAACTACACTAAGTGGGTTAGCCAGCAGAGAAGCTGTATGTAGTAAAATATTTTCTAAATATTCCAAAATTCAGTGATGGAATTAAGTTGATGTCAACATACCTATATCCATATGTCTCAAGTAGATACCGCAGGAAGGGAGGCAAGACTATACTCCCTAGAGCACTGCCAGACATGCACAGACCATTAGCCAACCCTCGTAACCTCACAAAGTATGAGGTGACAATGTACACTGTGGGTGGAAATGCCAAACCAGCTCCTGTCCCCACCAGAATACCATAACTGAAATCAAATTTCATTATTTATTTTAAATAGTAAATTTTATTGATAAATGAAAGAGATTACCACCAATTCAAGTATTCCCGACATTTTTGATAACATAGTTTGTCGGTAGCCTGGAGGTAGAGTCTCAGCTTTATGATCAGGGAGTCCATGGTTCGATCCCAGGTGCCGGCAAACTCCTCTTTCATGACACAAGCTTTTAGGTTGTATCTGGGTTTATAACAAAACCCAGATATATCTTTTTTTTAAAAAAACCCACTTTATGTAACATGTCGTCGTTGCATATTCAAAAAGAGACATGTGAATTCATAAATATTTTGACATTTCCAGAATAAACTGCTTATAATGACATCATAACAATTTTATAAAGTGATTCTTACTTAGTATCAAATATTAAAATTCAATACTTTGTCACGGTACAAACTTAAAACTCAATGATCACTCAGGGCGTGGTTATGACGACTCTTTTGCCTGGGCCGGCTAGCTCTTTCCCAGGGCCGTGATCATTCGAAATCCCCGTGGTGTTGTGTGATGTGGGCACTGTGAATAGTTCGGGAGAGGACAAATAAAGAACAGAATATTTTCAGTTATAATCCAGTCTATTGTAAAAATGGTTATTGTTTACATAAAACTCAAACAGATACAAGTACTATCTAAAATGTTCTACTGTAACAAAGATGAATAGGTTAAACTAGACGTTGAGAGAAAGCACCACTGTATATGTCTACAAATAAAAGTGGGAGAAGTTAGGTTACATAATGATGAAGTTCCGGGGCTCCAGGCGAAGGCCGGGTAAAGGGTTCTCCTAAATGGCTAGGCGCTCTATGCACGCTCTTGTCAATTTAAGGTTAGGTTGCAGCTGGCCCAGGAAGGCGGTTACCTCAAGGCACTTCCGTAGCCTCAAAATCAGGAGGACTGGGGTTTAATGTAAAACAATTATAGTTTACCCAAAAGTCCGTTGCACAAGATGTTACGGTATTACTGAATCATTGCGTCGTTTTTTGGCCGACACGCCGGGGACGCCTCGTGTCTTTGTTGCGGGCACTACAGATACGGTTCTATCAGCTCTCGTTCACCATCCCTGCTTTCGGCACTTGATCAGACACTCATCGTGTCTTTTCCAGGCACTTTACACAATTTTTTGGTATTTTATGTTATTTAAACTTGTAGAGCGTGAATCGACGTGTCCTATTGGCACGCCATTGCAAAACGGAAAGAGGAAGGGGCACATATTTTACCGTTCAATTTAGCATTTTTTAGGTTGGTGTTCCTTACTTGCCCACAGTATTGCCAACATTGAAGCTAATTATTATTTGTGGTTTTTGCTTATGGCGGGGAATTTGAATCTTTTTTGACATTTAACTTATTTTCATATGTCAGATGTTTGCATCCTGACACATTCCCCCTTCTCGGAAAAGACAAAAGAAATGAACTCAACCCCTAATGAGTTTAAGCGTGGGTGGTTTCTCTCATTTGGTTACAGGAAATCTATGGACATAAAATTCTTATCAATACAGTATTACAGAGTTCAACAATGGTTCATACATTATAATAGTTACAGAGTTACAATGAGCAAATTTTTCAGCTGTTAAAAAGTTTCACATGAAATGTTACCAAAATTTGATGCATTTTCTGTTATCACTCTATGCCTTATTAAATTGACCATTCACTGCCTAGTAATGTGGCAAGCATCTAGGACTTTTTCACTTGTTGGTTATTATTATTATTTTATTTCAAAAAAAATTTCGTTGTGTTCTTCAAATTATCTTCTTTTTATTTTCTTGCGGCTGTTTTATTATTATTGGTTTGTATGGGTGATTTCTCTCAACTAAATTTTCTTTCAATATTACAAAGTTTTTCAATTTCTATTATTTTAAAATTATACAATATTTTTTAAATTTTCTTAAACTTATACATTTTCAATTTTTCTTAAAATTATACATTTTTCAATTTTATCTTTCTTTTATTGTCAACATATTGACAATCCTTTCCCCCTTCCAGAAGAGAAAGAAAATTCCGAACAAAGTAACAATGGTGTTGGCTTCTCATGGTACCACGTACCAAAGCACAGCACGAAATTACATAAGCAAAACAATGAATTTTCCAACATCTTATGGTTGTTTACCAACCATCCGTGGTGATCAATAGTACAAGGTACTTTTATTGATTCAACACTAAATTTACACAATTTACAACAATTAGAAAATCAACTACCTTGTGGTTTTTTTATCAACCACCGTGTTGATCATTAGTACGGAGTACTTTTAATGATTCAACACTAAATTTACACAATTTACACAATTAGAAATTCAACTACCTTGTGGTTTTTTGTTCAACCACCGTGTTGATCATTAGTACGGAGTACTTTTAATGATTCAACACTAAATTTACACGAATTTACAAATACAATTACATATACAATTATATTGTGGTTGTTGGCCATCCACCGTGTTGATCATTGGTACAGGAGTACTTTCAATAATTCAACACTAAATTTACACAATTTACAACAATTATCTATACAAATACTGTGGTTGTTTAGCAGCCACCGTGTTGATCATTGGTACAGGAGTACTTTCAATAATTCAACACTAAATTTACACGAATTTACAAATACAATTACATATACAATTATATTGTGGTTGTTGGCCATCCACCGTGTTGATCATTGGTACAGGAGTACTTTCAATAATTCAACACTAAATTTTTTACATGAGTTACACAATTACAATTTAACAATTTTGTAGTTGTTTATCAACCACCGTGTTGATCATTGGTACAGGAGTACTTTCAATAATTCAACACTAAATTTACACAAATTTTAACAATGACAAATTCAATTATATTGTGGTTGTTTGTCAACCACCGTGTTGATCACTGTTACTGAGGTTTCTCTCAATGATCACAATTTTGTAGTTGTTCAGCAACTACCCATGTTGATCATTGTTACTGAGGCATCTCTGAATGATTCAACACTGAATTTCTACAATTTTTTAATTACAGACATTTAAATATTTCATAATTGACAGACAATTATGGAGAAAAGTTTTTTTTTTTTTTTTTTTATATTTTTTAGTGCCTCTTTCCGTTTTGCCATGGCACCAAAAAGGACAAAAAAAAATATGGGCTCTCAGGTAGACAGCATAAGGCTATCGCCTCCACCCTGACAGTTTAAAAATTTCAGTATTCAAGATTTGTTTTGCTTAAGTTTTATCAACCACCTGTAGTCTCTTTATGTAACATTTCTTCGTGAAGTGATCAGTTTCATTTCGGAAATATTCATAAAACGACAATTACAATGCTGTGACAGTCACTACAGCTAACCGTCACAACCCGCAAGTCAGGGATTGAAAAAACCAAGCAATAGAGAAAATTTAAAGAGGGATTCTAAAGACTGCAGCCTGCCACCGCAAAGCCTGCCAAGCGCGCTCCGGCGCGACTCCCTGAAGCGCCAACTCTCGGATGAGAGTTGTGGGTTTGGATGTATTGGTATTTTGAATCAACATGTTTTCCATTTTGAGAAATTGTGAAAAGGGAAAAAATTTCGAAAAAATTCGAAACGCTCGACAGCAAGAATTTTCGGAAGTAATTCTTGTCAATTGCTGATGAAAGAAAAGATTTCGGAAAAGGAAAACGCAAAAGCGAAATTTTTTCGAAAAACTTTTGAAAAAACGGAGTGACAAATTTCGAAAAAAAATTCGAAACACTCGACGGCAAGAATTTTCGGATGTAATTCTTGTCAATTGCTGATGAAAGAAAAGCTTTCGGAAAAGGAAAACGCAAAAGCGGAAATTTCTCCGAAAAACTTTTGAAAAACGAAGTGACAAATTCGAAAAAATTCGAAATGAGAAAACTTTCAATTTTGTGTTTCTGAATTCTCAAGATTTTCTAAAGGTGATGCAATATCTCCAAAAGTTTTAAAAGTTATGAACGGAGTATTTAAAAAATTTACATTTTTTATTTGTGCGCAAATGAAGTTTTTCCACTGAGCGAATTTAAATTTTCATTACTTTTCCCATTTAAGAAACAATTTGTGAAAAGAATTTAAAAGGATTGATTCGAAAAGAAATTTCAAAAATTTCCGCACAAGTTGCGAAAACCGTGTGATGTCGGCTTTACTAACTATCGTGTGATGTTGGCCTTATGATTTGACGGTTAATGTTACGTACTTCGTTTGCACGTAAACAACCTTTGAAACAAACAGATTTACATCAATAATAAAACCTCTTCAACAATCCACACTGCACAACACAAACACGCAACACACTTGGGCGCAAGTGTCACGGTACAAACTTAAAACTCAATGATCACTCAGGGCGTGGTTATGACGACTCTTTTGCCTGGGCCGGCTAGCTCTTTCCCAGGGCCGTGATCATTCGAAAATCCCCGTGGTGTTGTGTGATGTGGGCACTGTGAATAGTTCGGGAGAGGACAAATAAAGAACAGAATATTTTCAGTTATAATCCAGTCTATTGTAAAAATGGTTATTGTTTACATAAAACTCAAACAGATACAAGTACTATCTAAAATGTTCTACTGTAACAAAGATGAATAGGTTAAACTAGACGTTGAGAGAAAGCACCACTGTATATGTCTACAAATAAAAGTGGGAGAAGTTAGGTTACATAATGATGAAGTTCCGGGGCTCCAGGCGAAGGCCGGGTAAAGGGTTCTCCTAAATGGCTAGGCGCTCTATGCACGCTCTTGTCAATTTAAGGTTAGGTTGCAGCTGGCCCAGGAAGGCGGTTACCTCAAGGCACTTCCGTAGCCTCAAAATCAGGAGGACTGGGGTTTAATGTAAAACAATTATAGTTTACCCAAAAGTCCGTTGCACAAGATGTTACGGTATTACTGAATCATTGCGTCGTTTTTTGGCCGACACGCCGGGGACGCCTCGTGTCTTTGTTGCGGGCACTACAGATACGGTTCTATCAGCTCTCGGTCACCATCCCTGCTTTCGGCACTTGATCAGACACTCATCGTGTCTTTTCCAGGCACTTTACACAATTTTTTGGTATTTTATGTTATTTAAACTTGTAGAGCGTGAATCGACGTGTCCTATTGGCACGCCATTGCAAAACGGAAAGAGGAAGGGGCACATATTTTACCGTTCAATTTAGCATTTTTTAGGTTGGTGTTCCTTACTTGCCCACAGTATTGACAACATTGAAGCTAATTATTATTTGTGGTTTTTGCTTATGGCGGGGAATTTGAATCTTTTTTGACATTTAACTTATTTTCATATGTCAGATGTTTGCATCCTGACAACTTAAAGAATAATATCACATGCCAATTAAAAGTCCAAACTACAATTTTAATGCCTTAATGAACAGTTTTAAAAGAGTATGCCCAAATTAAAATGTGCGCACATGTCTCTTTTTGAATATGCAACGACGATGTATTAAATGAAACAAGGTAATCAGGCAATTATATTATTAGTGTTATGGAACATGGACAGTTAATGGACTCAACGTCCAGTGATACACCTTTCCATACGTGGCTGCGTTTCCAGGTACGTTGCCTACCGGATGAGTCAGTAATCGTTGAAAACGTTGTGACTCATGACGAATTGAGGGAAATCGTCAAAGGGTTAGGACCAAAAAAGGCACCAGGAATTGACAGATTGAATGGAGCGATTGTAAAACATGTTTGGAAGACATGTCCAACGGAAATGTTGGAACTCTTTCAAATGTGTATGAATGAAGGTGTGTTTCCCAAAGTATGGAAGAAAGGTTTGCTTAGGGTGATCCCAAAAGGCAATGATAGACCACTGTCGGATCTCAAGGCGTACAGGCCTATTACCCTGCTGCCTTCCTTCGGCAAGATTTTAGAAATCTTGGTGAGGAATCGGCTTGACATTTCACTGACGCCAGGAGATCCCAAACAATTTGGTTTTAGCCGTGGTGTCTCCACTGAGCACGCCATTGAAGCTTGTTTGAACTGGAAGGATGAGAGATTGGAAAAGAATGTGCTGGGAGTCTTTTTAGATATAGCTGGGGCTTTTGATAATGCATGGTGGCCACTTATTCTGGCCAAGCTGAAGATACGGGGGTGCCCCCGTTGGTTGTTTGACGTAGTTAGCAGCTACTTTAGTGATAGGTCAGTGGTGATTACTCATGCAGGACACATGGTTGAAAGGGTTGTTGATATGGGTTGCCCACAGGGGTCGGTCCTTGGACCCTTCCTGTGGAATGTCTTGTTTGACGACCTTTTGAGGATGGAGTTACCGCCTGGTTGCACTGTTTTTGCATATGCAGATGATGCGCTTCTCCTTCTCTCAGGAGATACGAGAAGTGCTATTGAAAGTAAGTTTTGTGTCGCGATCGAACGTATCTTGACGTGGGGCAGAGTGAATAGGCTCGTTTTCTCACCGAGCAAGACCTCCGCTATGTGGTTGAAGGGTGTGCTTGGAAGAGGTAGAAACCCGGTTCTTCGGATGGACGGACAATCCGTGAGGGTTGTCGAAGAAGTCCGGTACTTGGGTGTTGTCTTGGACAGAGGGCTTACTTTTCTTCCGCATGTGAGAGCGACTGCCGATCGAGCGAGGGTGCTATTTTTCACCCTTCGTAAACTTAGCCGTGGAACCTGGGGCCTTAGAACGAGGACTGTGCGCATCATATATCGGGCGACCTATGTGGCTCAGGTCACCTATGCTGCCCGGGTTTGGTCGCACCGTCTTGCGGTTGGCTCTGTATCTGCGGCAGTTCTGAGGGGACAGAGACTTCCTTTGCTTGCCGTCACAGGTGCGTATCGAACGGCTGCCAGTGATGGCCTTCCAGTCATTGCTGGTGTGCTTCCTTCGGACTTAGAAATTCTTGACAGTGTAGCCAGACGTAAGCTCAAGGCGGATGGTAGGGTCAATCATCTCGGAATATCCGTTCAAGCGGAGCCCGGGATAAGAGGTTTGAATAGGGCAATCGGCAAAATACGTGAGAGAACGATGGAAGTTTGGCAAGAGAGATGGGATGCGGGGAGGACTGCCAGGTTAGTCCACAAGTTCCTCCCGGATGTTAGCGAGAGAATGAAGCGGCGTTTTCTGTCTCTCAACCACCATGCTGTACAATTAGTGACAGGCCACGGTGATCTAAAGGGCAAGCTTTTTGAGCTTGGACTAGTGGAGAATCCGTGGTGTGTTTGTGGGACGGGTGCGCAAAGTGCGGAGCATATCCTCTGGGAGTGCCCCGAGATGATGGATGCTAGGGATAGAATGATATGTAATATGAGTGAGAACACTCCCCGACCTGTTTGGTTCGGGGAGGTGCTGCAATTTCCACGGAATCTCAGGGCATTTTTGGAATTTGTGGAGACATGGGTTTCTCGGTGGGATCTCCTGCGTCAGCCGGGTTTACCCCCGACTGAGGTAGGAGTGCTCTAGGATTGATTGTTGCCTTTGCGGCGGGATCTGTTGAGCGAACTCGTTATTTGTTGTGTTTCGTCCTGTCTCCCTTGGTGGAGAGTAGATATGGGAGGGATGTTCCTGTTGGGAGGGAAATGTCTTTTCATTGCGCTGGTAACGGCGACTCTCGAGTCTCACCTTCTGAAAGCCCAATAACAAATCTCTGGACACCTTATTTCGGCCTCTAGTCCAAATTAGATACTATATTGTTATAACCATTGATAATTATTGTGCTTGCTTGTCATTTTTTTTTTTTTTTTTGGGTTTTTGTTGTTGAGCTTTGTTTATTTGTTGTTATTCATTGTGTTTGATTCGGTTATAATTGCATTTTATCCTCCTGAGAGGGGCATCGAAGACGTAAATGTAGCATAAAAGATTCCCACGAGGCGGTATTCGCCGGCCAGCCCTTCAGGCTGCCCAATGGGGCCCGCCCGTGAGGACTAAAGTTTTGCTTAGAAGAGCGGATAAATAGAAGTCCCCCGACTTCTGAGATATCCGGGTATGGGAGGGAGTCTTCAATATTAGTGTTATATTGTACAATATTAAAGGCCCGGGGCGTCCCTCTTTCGCAATAAACCGTTCCTATGAAAACAACATCAGAGCACAGATAATACTGTGGGAAGAGGTGACGCAATCGGCACAGAGACACTCTGAATGGAGGCGGCTGGTCCATCTTATCTAATCATCTTAATTTTTTAAGGTAGGAAGAGAGAAGGGAATGCCATATAAACCATCCTTGAGATTTGTTGCACATGGCTAAGACAAGTGGTTCTCAGATATCCTCGCTTCAAGATAAATACAACTTCTTTGTCATCCCTTCATTACCCATTCGCTACTCATTTTAAATACAAATCTGTTCTTCTCAGCGATCGCATCTCCACAGCATTTAAAGATTGAAGCAGAATTGGTGTCGTAGATAGCGCCTTACAAAATGTCCATACATATATTTAATATTTATATGCACCAGTATACTTCCACGTATAAACTAATAATTAATATTATTTATTTATTTATTTATTTTATTCTTCACTGTACATTGTTTACAATAATACAAATTAACAAAGAAAATATCATTTATACAATTCAATGCACAGAGGGCGAGTTTATCGCTAAAATGCGATGTCTTCCAACTAACCCGGTTATTAAAATCAAAAAACAAAACAATGTTTTATGTGTAACTACTAACCTGAAGTAAAGATATGTAACAGAATTGGCCCAAAAACTGAGCATCATCCCAACAGCTGCAAAGGCTCCTCCGAGGATAGTCACTGTGCGGTACGAATACTTCACTGATAACACAGACGACAGGGGACCTGCAAAATAATATTACATGAAATAACATAAATAACTTGAGTGTTGTGGACAGAATGCGCGTGAATAAGGGGTAAGAATGACAAAGAGGATATACTTGTTTGAAAGAAAGGGTGTGAGGAAGCGCGGGTGTTCAAGAACCAAGTGGATCAAATTCTCAAGGACAGCCGTGTGTTGAGTAAGAGGAACCGACATGCGTGTATGAGAAACTGTCTGAATGTGAAGGAAGCGAAGGAAGTTTGTAAAGATAGATCTGTTTGGTGTTCCGTTTTCTCTGCCTACCCCACTTGGAATACGGTGTGAGGGTATAGTACAGACGTATAAATAAACTTGATCAATTCACATGAAATTGTATTATGCATATTTCTAAATTCTAGAAATGCCAAAACATTTATAAATTCACATACCACTTTTTGAATATGCAACGAGGTATTGTTATTTGAATAAAAATTAACATTTTACATAATATAAACTAAAATTAATATGGATATCACTAAAAAAATAACAGAATTTGAAGATATACTAACCTAAACTACTGTACAAGAAATAGCAGAGGGCAGGAATCCAGGCGGCCGCGGCTGGTCCAGCATCAAACACCTCAAGAAACTCCACAAACAGAACTCCAAAGGACTTAACAGTGCCGGGAACCAAGATGTTCACCAACATGGCACCTGTAATACACCAGTACATACTAAACCACAGATTAAAACAATACAGGCTAACTGTTGCACTGCTAAAATAATTGAGGGTTCTGCTATAAAAAATTAAAGCAATGTCAGATTTTTAAAGCGAAGAATTCTAGAATGTGATGGAGGCATGTGATGTAGGTAAACAGATTTTGATACAAATCTTCTCCTCCATCACGACATAAGCATATTTAAGAGGGTTTAAGAGTATATATAGATCAGGAAAACTTAGATTTATCTTTAACAAATTGAAAAAAGTAAATTAAAAATAAACTCGATCTCTTATTATTAGTTAAAGAAAATATACTAACAATATTCATAATCAATCTATCCTCATGTATTATCTCTGCATGTTCAAATCACTAATATCAGATTCTTCTCGATGATTTATTTTAGTTATATTTTTCATTTTGTTTACGAATTTCATGAAAAGATTTTTTTAATCAAAGTTAGGTCTCAAGAGTTCTTTTTCTATATAAAATATTTGTTACAATGTACTTACCACCTAATACGAGCCACCCCCATCCTCCGTCGGGTGGCACTAGCTTCCAGTCATCTCTGGGAGGCTCCCCCACTGTGAACCCAGCAGACTCCAGACCCATACGAACTAAAATCAATAACATATTATAACTATAACAGAATATAGGTAAAACAAATATATTATTATAATAAAATAGGTTAAATGTGCAAGACTAATAACCCACCAAGGAGAAAAAGGAACTATTGGCTTCTCCATTACATCTTTATACATGCTCGTCGCATTAATTCTACTATTTTCACTTGTATTTATTTAAACATATTTGATATCAACAAAAACACTGTTTACTTTTGTATTTACTTTTGCAAACAATGTATAAAATGTCTTTTCACTATGAAAACACACAAACTCTAGATCATTTGTTTTTATTAACTTATTTTTTCATTCTTTACTTATGTTGGTCACAATTTATTTTATTAAGAAGTACATTCTTATTAAAATTGATTACAATCAATATACAGAGGGTGAGATTATTGCACAAGCGCGATCTCTTTCAACAAATTTTTCATATTCCGTGTATTTTTTCAACGTGACTTTTTAACTTGGAGACCTTAAGATCTTGTTGTCCTTGGTAAAGAATAGATCTCCTACTCTTTCCTGTGAGTTTCGAGTCTCCTGTACAAGACAGGTGTTCGCAAACTTCATTTATAAGAAAATAAACATCTAAAATTCAGCAATGAGGTATGCCACCCATCTTAAATGTTTTATTTTTTATTGTCATGGTGAGATAAATAGTCTTGATTTTTTCAGAGTTGGAAGGAACAGACTATAATCCAACAACAACAGTCTGTTTAATAAAGGTCTCAATACTGTTGATGTGGTCAGGTTGATTAAATTATTTTTTTTTGTTTAAGATTCACTTTTATTCTTGAGATTATTATTATACGACACATTGCAAGCAAGTGTTCCGAAGAATATACTCCATAGACAACTAAAGACAATTCTCATATCCGGTGTTGCAGTACGTCAAACCTCCAGATAACAACCCTCCAGAGACCATCAGAAACTCTCTTACAATTACAATATCAGATGTTTAAAATATGTTAAAGATAAACATTGTTATATTTTTTTCCTTATCTTGTAGGTATTACTAGATTGTATATTTAATTTATAACTGTACAAATAAATAATATTTAAAAAAAATAGTATGATTTTATAATTTATTTGGTCTCATGACAATGTTGATTCTTTATTTATGGCATTATTGTATATTAATTGAGGAGATTAAATAAGATTATATTAAATCTTGTACAATGTAATTCATTTAACACAGATCAGATGACACACATAGATAAGGAGTAACACATGATACCACTAATATAATATTACAGTGAACCTACAATATACCATTACTCAGTATAGCTGTTCAAATTTGTACAAAAAAATTACATTTGGCTATTCACATTTCCGGGCGTCCCTCTTTCACAATACACCGTTCCTATGACAACGATATTAGAGCGCAAGGAATGTCGTGGGAAGAGGTGACGCAATTGGCATAGAGACGCTCTGAATGGAGGAGGCTGGTTTCTGCCCTGTGCTCCCGAGAGGAGCGTTGAGGGCGATGATGATGATGATTCACATTTGACATCATGAATGTGAATCATCTTAACAAAAATTTGACATAATTTTTTTATTTATGGATACCATAAAATTGAATGCTTCTTTAAGATTTAAGAATTGGAAATTAATAATAAAATTCAATTTCTCTCAGTGCACTTGTACAAATGTTTTTCATTTAGCTCTTGGTTTTGGGCAACAAAGTTTTTATAGCACGTTTACCCTCTGTGCTAAGTAGACGTTTTCTCATAACTGAGTCTTAAAGTTTCATAAATTAAATTACATTATTTTTTTTATTAAGTATAAAAAAAACACTCAGTTTTTCGCAATTTAAATAAATATTGTTTAATTGGAAGCGCCGCTTTTTTCTAATGCCTGGTTCTGATGGGATGAAGTTTTTAATTCAATTTATTTTTAACTTTTTTTGTACCTATTTCATTTTGATTGACGTTCAAATCCCATCAAAAACTGTAGATATATATAACAAAATCTACAAAACTATATTTATACAAGTCACATTGCCCAAAATTGGACATGGTGTAGTTTTGCTCTGACTTATGGATATGTAGACATCTTTATAGACATACATAATATTTATTTATTTATTTATTCATGAATATACGGCAATATGCCTTTTATTACATAATCATTATAGTTGACAATATCAATGAATTAAAAACCAAAACAAAAATACATACACAAAATAAAAACAATAAAATGACCACAATTACAATACATACTCGATCAAAAATATAGTGTTCCAAATCCATACAAGTATACACAACAATAGAAAACCAAAAGTTTATATCCAACACAATAAAATGATTCCTGACACATGTTCAAACATTACTTATTCAAATTAATTAATCACATCTAATTTATTTCATCTAGTTTTATCCAAAAAAGTTTATGAATCAAAAACAACACTTGTAAAACAAATCAAACAGCGCATATATAATAAAATTTACGCAAAAATAAAACCGACACTAAATAAACAAACGAAGCATAGAATGATCAGGACAATATACATTTATTGACTATTTACAATTTCAAAATAAGTCTGATTAAAATATTTGATTATTTTATCTTTCATCACATAATCACCTTCAAAAAACAAATCCAAATTCAATACATCGATAAATCTATTTCCAAGCATGTGCAGACGATTAATGACGGAATGTCTCTGGTAATTGGTTCGAGTATTTGATTCTTTAAATAAAATTTTCTGTCTAGTAGGACGATCAGGGACATGAAAATTGAGCAATGAAAGGAGCTCCGGGCAATCAAAACATGAGTTTACAATTTTGTATAAAAGAATCATGTCCAACAGGACACGCCTGTCAAACAATTTAGACATTCGAAGCTCCAGCAAAAGATGTTCATAACAGAAGTCAACATATGGGATGCCTAACCGAAAGTTAATATAACGCATGAATTTGCGTTGAACCCTCTCTATAGTATGTATATGCACACCATAATAAGGGGACCACACTGATGATGCATATTCCAACTGACTTCTAACATAGGCTTGGAAGAGAATAATATGTGTGATACATTGATGTGTAGCATGATACATTGATATATAAATGCATGTTGAATAAAAATACAATACAAAACACATACAGTGAAACCTCTATCTATCGTTCATCGAATAATTGTTTTCCCGTATTTGTCGTTATTTTTTACAGTTCCGAATTAGTTTCATACAAAACACGTAAAAATATATCGCATCCATCGTTTCTCTATATGATTTTATCGCATTGACCGTTTAAATTACACAAAAAAATCGTATATATATGTATAAAAACATTGGAGAACGAGCGAGAAACATTTTGTTGATTCTGTCTGCTGTCTTTTTTGATAGTACATCAGTAGGTACATACAATAAAAAAGCAAATGACGATGAAAGATTACATACAGTATAAAGTATGATTTTGCTCTCCATGCAGCTTTTTTATTTTGTTACTAGGTATATTTTTTATTTCAACAAATTGATTTATAACTTTTGAAACATGTATCATTTTTATAAAACCTATATACTCGTGTGTACCTACATATTAAACATTAAAATACATATTAATATGATTTTTTCTATACTCCCGCATTCATTGTTTTCCCGCATCCATAGTTTATTTCAATAGGTCCCTTCAAAAACGATAGATAGAGGTTTCACTGTAATTCAATGTTAGGTACGATTAGTATATTGATTTAATTACAATATACCCTCACATTACTAAGTGTAATCAGGGTCCAACAATATTATTACAATTGAGTTTATATGACAATACATCTATTATAAGACCATTTGTGGCAACTTCAATTCTTATGTAATAAAATAACAGCAAGGGGAGATGAAAAAAAAATATGTAATTTACAGTCATGAACTATGAGAAGTTAATATTTTCTGTCAAAATTTTAAACGCCATGTCATTGAATTAGCCCGTTGTGACGTCGTTAGGCAATAAGTTGTATTGGTACGCATTTGATTTGAAGCACTGTCCGTAGCGTCTGAAGACGTCACACACCTATTCCGTCATGGGTGCACCTTTTTGTGGCGAAGTGCGAAAATTGCTATTTCAAATGGTGATGAAAGCCTAAAAATGCACATTTAAAAACAAAAAAAGCATCATAATATTTCTAATTTTTTGTACTACTTTTTGAGCTGAAATACTTTCTTTTGGTCCTGTATTCCTGTAAAAGGAAGGTGTTCGAAAAAATTAAGACATTTTACATCTTAAATTCAGCGATGAGGCTTGCCACCCAAGCCTGAATGTCTTGGTTTTATATTGGCACGAAGAGGACAGTTTGCATGTTCCTTACATGCAGCTGATCTGCTGGCTACCCCAGTTGTGGGATATGCCGTGATGGTATAGATAGGAGAGATAGATACTTTTTTTTGTGTAAGTTCCCCATTAAGTTACAGATTTAAAAAAAAATAAGATATATTGGAAGCGACCTTGTGCATATGTTAGCGAAATAAAATGAAATAAAAATAATTAATATTTAATAGCATTGTTATTTGTAAGGCAATTAACTTAGCCATTACAAAAACAGATCATAATGTTCAAGTCAGGTAGTGGCACACACATGTACATAAAACAGACATACATGATTAATCACTTGCCTAATTTAATCTGTGTCTAATTATTTATTGATTTATTCTCTTTGCACATCATTATTATACAACAGTAAGAGAATAATGGTATTTTTAATGCAACTTCTGTAAAATCCTGATAAACGGATATAGAAAACTTAATGAATCTAGCAGTAATACTTATATTATTTTACTTTGATATTATAAAGATAATAAATAAATATATTTTAGAGATTATTTAACATTTTATTTCTCTATTGCCTTATATCGCGTCTGTTGTGGGTAGGTTTTGCACAATATTTTAGTTTTTTTCTACATTCACACAGCTAGTTCCTCACAAACACGCAATCGAACAAAAATGAATATTCAAAAACGGAGTCATCTTATCTTTTACTCCCCTAATTCACAACAGATTGAAACAGAGGAATGGATATAAAGTTACGACAACTTTGAAGTAATGTGTGTAATTTGCAGTAGACTATAGAGATTATATCTGGATACGTATGTAAATCCTAATGCGTATGACAATATATTGTCTAATTACTTCAATTAATGAGCCATTAAAAAACATATGACAAATAATTATTATCATTCACTCTTTATATTAGACAATTAGTAAATTAAACACGCAGCATGAGAATCCAATAAGACGCAACCATAACAGAGATAGACGAGGAGCAACAGTATATTGTTTCATAAATAACTTGTGTAGTTTATAGTGATGGTGTGCGATGAATGGAAACAATCAAATATGTTTTTTTTAAGAAATATTTTACTGAAAACAGCTATTTATCATTTGTTGCTATTAGTTATTGACATCACAAATAGCAATACACATTGAAACAATAAACAATAATTAAACAATTTAATAAAACGAAACAACAGCTTAAAAGTACATCTATTGCTCTGACTTAAGTAAAATACAATTATAATCATGTATCGAAAAAACACAATTGGTTTTAGTTTTACTTAAATTTTTTATTGAATAGTGTCAAATTTGAGTTTGACAATGACTTTATAAGTCAAAACTAGGTCACAACTCAATATTTTTTACGTAAAACTAAAACCAATTATGCTTTTTTTTTCATACATAAACATGGAATTATACAAAATTAACAACATCGACTCAATAAATGAACAATCATTATAATCATCACACTGTTTTTACCTTACGGAGTAGACGGAAAGGATCATGCTCAAAAATATGGATTTTTAAAATGAAAAGTTTTATTTTATGGTTTCTTATTAGGATATTCGTTATCAGCGTATATTTATTAATATAAATTGACAATATTTATTCATATTCCTCACACATGCATGTTACCCATTATAAATAATAATTTTAACTAGTTTTTGATTGAACCACAATAACAAATTGTTTCAAGTCTGAGGTTTTTCATTAAGTCGGGGTTAACTTATGACGTGTTTACTAAGTCAAGTTTAAATAAATAGATATTCATTGTGAGTACGGCTGTAGCAATATACAATTGTGCTATCATCAAAAACATCAACAATCACACAATACACACACAGTAACAAATTGTACTAACGATTATATTATAATTCTGAGAAATCGAGACCATATTAAAGCGTTTAACATACTTTGTAAGTTAAGGTAAAGGAAATATTATGTTCTTTTAATCTCCAGTATCGTTCGCTTGCTCAGTCCAATGAATGTCTTTTAGGCAAATTAATTTCAATTAATTCAATTCTCGGAAAATTAGCGCAACGAACAATAATACAGATGGATGGATGGATGCTATCTTTATTAATTTGTTTATTTTGTATTTATAAACACGGTATTTGATATGTACTACAAACAGTTATATGAATCAAGTGTTTGTCATTTATACAAAATTGTGATTTAAGTAGCTCAAAGCATTCTTAATATTCAGTAAGTTAAATATTATAAAAATCTAGCTCGAAGATTACCTAAGTAGACAGCTCTCTGCTTTTGCAATTCACATGATCTCAGGTTAAATTCCCAGTTGAGCAACGAGTTTTTAGTAAAAAAATTCCTGCTTAAGGCTGCTATTTCATCTTTGTACAAAATGATTGATCATTTAGTAGCAATAGTTTCAAAAACATATTCATTAACATTCAAACTCCTTCTATGACACTTATTTTGACGATTTGACATCATTCTTAAATTACTATTACTAGACCATCATGACATTTTTCACCAGAAGAATAGCGAGAAGACCAACCATTTAAATCCTTATAAATGCTATCTGTGCCTTACAAGAACAATCTCATATAATTTTATGGACATTTTAGCAAAATTAATTTGTATGGAATTTTGATTTGAATCGTCCTCAATCATTTTTAATAGTTAGTATAAAATTGATTGTATGTGGAGTTAGTTGAGATTCCACTTATGCAATTTGATATTATATTTATTTATAGGTTATGTTACCTTTCTTCTGCCTGGTGTCATCGGGTAGTGGTGGTAACAAGGGCAGTTCTGTCCCCTCTTCCATGATGCCTCCCCCACCCTCCTCCTGCTCCACTCCTCCTACTGCGGTGACCATCTTATCTGTGTCCATTGCACCTGCTGCCGCTGCTGATAATACTTTTCCCTGAGATGGTGACTCTGTAGAGGACGCCTCCTGTATGGCGCCCAGGGAGGACCTTGCGTCCGTCATGGCGGGAGGGGGTTACTGGAAACAAAAGAAAAAAAATAATTAAGGCAACTTTATTTATTGAGTCGACGTTTATTTTTTAAAACTCTATGTTTATATATGAAAGAAAACACAATTGGTTTTAGTTTAACTTAATATTTAAATATACAATAACATGGTTTCGACGTATAAAGTCATTGTCAAACCAATGTAATTACATACCATGTTGTTGCTTAAATACTATGTCTTCGCATAGACATTTTATTTATGTTATAACTGTATGTTTGTAAGAGAAGATAAAAATAAAAATAAAATAAACAACATGTTCTTAAAAATATGATATTATACAATGCAAGTTTTATTTTGGGAAAGATTGAGATATACAGTTGGTTTTACATATGAAAGAGATAATATTGGGTATTTTAATTTTAAGCAATAAATTATAGATTTCAGTAGAAATGGAAGTTATGTAATAATATGTATTGATTAACAGCTCTCTATAAACCAAAAATGGTTTAGACAGGGCAATTATTTTTACGAATTCACTATCTCTGGTACGACTTCTTGCCTCTGGCTCATCTGATGACAACTGTATTATCCTGGATGTAAGGAAGAAACTTTATGACCAGGTGCTAAGGCCCATTGTGGTATCACGCCCAATGAAGACGTGGATGCATTGGCAAAGGAGGTCACCAGGAATGGTTTAATGTCTGATAATTTTGAACTCTCCCTGAGTGATGTTAAACATATTGCCTTTTTCAGGGCTATGTGTGAAAGGAACAACTATTTTAAGTCTATATTGATCTTACTGTAAGATATAATATTTTGATGCTTTTTTGGAAAACAATTTTGATTGATTTGTTTTTATAAGTAGGTAAATATGTTTTAATTTTTAATGAATGTTTTAATATAGACTTGTTTGCCTTTCAAAAACGTAATAAATAAATAACAAATTCCGAGAATATATGAGAAGAACATTGACACAATAATTATAGTTGAAACATACTAATATTACATTTAATTGAATATATGTCTACATAATATGTAGGGTTGGAAAATATTTACACAAAGTATATTGATTTCAAATAAACTGATATGTGAACATAAAAGCGTTTTATGTCCATTTTGATGGCATAATCACATACGTTGCAAATATAACATAATATTTATAATATCCACAGATAAAAAAAGCAAATTTTTTGTCAAAGAAAAACAACGCTAATTCAAAATACTGATCGTTCTAAAAAAATACCGGGATTCAATCCGCTACATAAGCCATAATAATAATAATAATAAAAATTATTTAAATTTTATTGTTAATCTTATATTGAGTTCGACGGTAGCCTGGAGGCAGTGGCGTGCCTTCCATACATGCAAAAAAGCAAAGCATGCCCAAGGAATAAATCTATAATAATATTATTATAGATAATTATTATCGAAAGAAGTTTCTAAAAAAACGACGAAGTAAGTTTAAATTGATCTAAATTCACCGCCAAACGATAGCTAATCTTTTGCGAACTTCAGGTCAATAGCTAACATAGACAAATTTATGTGACCTCTAATGCACCCATAAAGCAAATTAACCTTGATTTAAATTTCGCGCAAAATGTCCGCAAACCTTTGCAAACTTCAGTTCAATGGTTACCATAGATACATTAGTAGGTATGACTCCCAAAAATAGTTCTGTTTCGTTGCATCATATGGAGCTTCTATGTTCTCTGTCATACGCAGGGATGATAATATTATTTTCAACACAAATACAAGTCTACATGCATGTGTAGTGGTACAATATAATATATGGAGTCTAGAAGCTTGCTTTTCGGAAAGGTTTGTATGTATTAGTGCATACTGCATAAGACAGTAATATTATATTTTATTATGTGTATTGGGCTTCGGTTGTGTCATTTTTAATAAATTATTTTTGATGAATTGAAGTTGTTCATTTTGTAAATTTGTCTAATAGCGGTAAAATGAAAGGTGTTTATTGAGATACCACATTCATGTTAACGCGATATAATATTGAGTTTATTGAGGTTCAATTTCATTCAATTAGAGGATGCAGATGAAAATCTTGATACTTTTTATATATTTGTCATTACTTCAAAATGTATTTATATCTTACTTACGTAGGTGTTGTCATTAGTTGTAATATTATTTAATATTTTCATAACTCAATTTATTTCTTTAATTCTTTTTATATGTGATGTTTAATCAATAAGCAGAATTTCTTATAAAATCAAAGATATACTCTAAAATATTTTATTCGTTCTAGTGACTGCACAAAAAATTAACATAATTATTATTATTAATTTTATTTCAACACAGACACAAAAAAATCCATGTATCTCTAAATGTATTGTTTTTTTTTTGGGTTTTAATTTATTTTCAAATTTGCATCTGATTGTTGATATTTTTTTTATATATAAGTTTACTATAAATTAGACTTTTTTTAGATAGTATTATTTTCCAATTAAAATTAATTGGAAAATAATAGTATCTAAAAAAAAATTAAGAAATGTTATTTTTTTTTCTTAACATATTATTGATATTTAATAAAAATTGATAACTTGAAGTTAACAATTATAAATGTGTGTGGTGTATAATTTTATGATTATAATTATGATACTATTCCACTTTATTGCTTAGAAATACTGTAACAATCTCTAGATATTTTTCTCTAATCCAAACATTTGTAAAATTGTATGTGTTTCGGATAGTAGAAGTTTAAAATTTATAATGAAAAATAGTATTTAGTACCATAATTAACTCGATTGCGGGTGCCTTGCCTTATGGAAAGAAGGTATTCAGTTTCAAAAGATTTGGTAAATTTAGAGATGCTTTTGATTATATTCAATAGTTATACTTGTTATTTGATTTTTTTTACAATAAGAATTTCTTAACAAATGGTCTTTCACCCTTTATAGCTCTTCTTTGGAGTAGGTATAGGGTAGAAATAAGCCTCCCCCGTTCAACGTGATTCTGCGCAAATTGAGTAACTTTTTTTCATATAATGATATTTATATTGTTCAAATGTTGGTGTCATGAAAACGGTAGGTATATTGTAAAAGAGGGTCATCCAAACTATCTGGATGATTGTGGACAGAAAGTAGGTTTTGGCCAACAATTGGTTTCTAACATAGGTAGGTACATATTATAATAAATTCTACCTACTGCACCTACACAAACCGCATGCCCTATACCAAAAGTCTAGTCCCGCCACTGCCTGGAGGTAGAGTCTCGGCCTCGTGCACATGAGGTCTGGGGTTCGATCCTAGGTGCCGGCAAACTCCCCTTTCACGACACAAGCTTTTAGCTTACTGTGAAAGGTGTATAAGGTTGTATTTGGGTTTATAACAAAACCCAGATATATCTTTTTAAAAAAAAAAAAAAAAAATTGCGTTCAAAATGTAGAATCTAATATTGTTTTGTTAAATAAATGAGATATGAGATAATAATAATGTCTTACACTCGTTGAAGTGTATTATTGAGAGAGTGAATGGAATTGTGTTTCTTGCCGTCGGTGCCATCCAAGGTGACTGTGAAGGCTGATCCTGGACAGGCACACATAAGCAATAGTCCATTCTTAATAGAACAGGGGATGGTAGATGTGTAGACCATATGCACCAAAGGGGTTTATCCTCTAGTCTTGAGCGTGAATGCGGTTCACAATGCCAGACAATGAACCATACAATGGAATGTCTTCTGAATGGCTTTAAGTTTGGTTGAGCAGACCTATATAAGGTGACGACTGATGCAGTTAACTAGCTGAGAAGTTTATCATTGAATATATAAACAATTAGCTCTTTAATACCAAACTGGGTGCCCGATGTTGTGGCCAATTTAGTTAGCTCGTTATTCAATTCAAATTCAAATACAAAATTTATTTGTTCAACATTTATACAATATACTACACAAAAAAATCATAGAAAA
Source organism: Athripsodes cinereus (assembly GCA_947579605.1). Lineage (NCBI taxonomy): Eukaryota > Metazoa > Arthropoda > Insecta > Trichoptera > Leptoceridae > Athripsodes > Athripsodes cinereus. The sequence continues at coordinate 37,789,549 of OX388305.1, forward strand.
AACAACATCAATACGATTATATTATCAAGGTGCAGCGAACTAGTAAGATACTGTGTCTCGCCGCACGGTACCCTAAACAGTTATTCACAAACACTTTCGTAGACACTTCACATAAACACGTTGATAAAAAATTTCGTCACACAAGCACTTTCATAATCTCTTCAACCCTGTCACGACCCATACCATGTAACCATTAGAAGACCATCCTTTTGAAGGAGTCCCTCTCATAATTAAACTTTATTCTGAGATCTAGACAATTATAAATTCTGGGTGATAAGAACAAGGCACTTTGCTTTGATTGATTGATTCTTTTAAGGAGCTGTCTTCTTTCACCAACCTTGATTAAAACCTCTTCGTTTTGACGTGTTCCGACCAAAGGATTTGTAGTGTAGGCAGATAGATAAACGTTCCTTGACATAATACAGTTTCTCTTTGACAAACAGATATGTACATCTGAGTAAGAGTAGGGTTTTACTATTAATTAATAAAATAACATATAAATGTAACTACTACAATACTAATAATGATACTATATACAGTATAAATATAGCTACATATCATTTAGCGTAACACGCATAACTATCTGTAATTTAGGCATTCTAGTTCAACTTGTTGTAGATGTTTACTGAGAACCAATTAACAAGCAGACCCACCTCCCAACAACAACAACAACAACATACATACATAATATAATATGTAGTCCACTGATAGTTAAATTAGCCATTTAACTAAATACCTAGCCAGTTAATTAAATGCCCAAAAATGTATCAGCCAAATTGTTTAATGCAATATTCAATTTATATTTATTTATATAATTCGAGGGTATACAACCAAAATGCACTGAGTCATTTTAGTTTTGAGATGAGTTAATGACAGTTTATTGAAAAAAAAAAATTGTTTAGATAAATGCGAATTCGCCGTGTATTATTTGAACTTTAATTAAGATGATATTGGTAAATGACTTTTAGGCTTAGCAAACAAATACAAACTTAGGAAAAATGTTAGTTACTTCAATAGTTTTTGACAACTTTTGAAGCACTTGTCTGACTTAGTGCGTTTTGGTTGCATACCCTTGATATTTTTTATATTTATTTTCATCGTCCGAAGGCCCTTACTATGTAGGGACTTGGACTTGTCATACATGTAATATTCACAAAATTATACATTTTAAAAATAGAATACCTAGTACATAATATAATTCAAGTTAAATAAATTTGAAATTTCTGTATTTTTGTAGTAGGGAATGTAAGGGGTCCATTAAACGACGTCCAATAAATCATCAAATGGCTCGGCATTCAAGTGAATGTCACTATCTTAACTATCTGCCTAGCAGTCTACTTAAACAACCAATTCAACTATTGAGCCATGACATATATACACCATTCACTTGATACAATGATTATGACATAGAGGACATCATGCACACACGCATATATCATGCACGTATAATAAAAAATATGTACTGGTTTGGAAAAAACCAATAAAGTAAAAAAAAACTGCATTATCATAAAAAACACATTACACTATCACAAATTTTTCTGAGTACTTTGGAACAGTAAAATATAACCAGATCATAAAAAAATATGATGAATTATTTTTTTCTTCTTTCTTTTTTTCTGGCAAGGCATCCGACATCGAGTAAGTTTTGATATATGATGAATTCAACTTATAAGTTGTAACAAAAATAAAAATAAAATTATAATTTTATTTTTATTTCGAAATAAACAAGCAAATCTTTGGGGAATGTCATTTTATAAAATAATATCTATCTATCTATCTATTCCCTCATGCCGTATCCCAAGTGGGGTAGGCAGAGAGAACGGAACGCCATATAGATCTGTCCTTACATACTTCTTTTGCTTCTGCTACAGTCATAATTTCTCATGCACACACGTAGAACATCTAAAAACTTTCCATCCATTATCTTAATAATTTCATTTGTCTTTCTTAACATCCCTCCTCTCACTTTCAACACCCCTAACCGCCATCCTGGACTCCTCTTTGTGCCATTCACCCACTTTGATGCAGCATAATAAAAAACATTCAAATAAAGTAAAACAGTGTTTTGTGATACCTACTTTAATTTTACTATTTTATAATTTTCATAAAATGGCTAAATATGAATAATATTTATAATTGAAATTCTAGAAAATTAAGATTATATCTTCAGGAAAAACACTTCCTTGAGACCTTAGGGGGTTAATAAACTTACCAGAAAATATTTTGAGATTAGCTAAAAGACATTGTCAACTAACTAGAAATAAACACTCCAGTCACACAAATTACACCAGCATTAATAAAGTTTAAATTACCATGTCTAATGTGTTTTTGCTGTACCGAGAAATAAGTATGTTAATGTAAATCAGGACTTCCCAATCAGGGGGGCGTAGAGATGGTGAAGTACGTTTTGAAAAAAAAAACAAATTATGGGTGGTATTTCTTTATTACTATTACTTCAGTACCGTCATCCCAGAAGTGGGGTAGCCAACAGACCAGCTGCTTGTAATGAATATACAAGTTGTCCTCTCTGTGCCAACAAAAAAATTAAGATATTTAAAATGGGTGCCAACCTAATTGATGAATTTTAAGATGAAAAATGTCTTTATTTTTTAACATTTGCCTTTAAACTAAACACTGGACACTAAAAAAATTTATAGACCAATTATTTGTTGGGTGCTGTGTGGAAATGAATAATGTGTATATTAAAAGAATCATATTCATTGATTCTGTTGGTCACTGTTTTCACATGACAACTGTTTGTACTTGTATAAAGTTGATTGTCATTAAAATGATGTGCGAATTTTATAATGAATAAATAAAATTCATGAAAATATATATTAATTGATCTTACATTGCTTTAAGTTGTTTTATATTCCATAAATGATTAATTATTTTAGATTTCTGTATTATGTCATGCATATTTTATTGGTAAAAGCACATAACACTGCGTTATATTAATTATGTTTTACTCAAGGGTTGCGGTCAAACCTGGCAACATAATTTTCAGTTTATATTATTATATTCGTGATGAGCTGAAGCGCCCGCCTACATTATGATTGTGACGCCGTCCCTCTCTGTACCCGGTGTCTGTTTATGCGGACGACGGTAAGTGTGAGTGGGATAGCAGCATTGTTACTTTAATGTGCATAATCTGTAAGTGTTATAAAATAAGTTATAAAATAAGTTCTTTTGTTCTTTTGTTTCAGTCACTACATACCTGCAACAGTGATTCATAACCATCGGCCTCCACACCTTCTGACAAGATCAACAATTAATTATCTATAAAATTTATATTTTTTACAATTTACTAATTAGTTTACTATTGTATAGACTCATTTTAATTTTAAAGATTATATTTCATATAAAAACATAACATTATATCAAGCTGATTCATATTTTATGTATACTAACTTTCAGAGAAAGGCTACCTCTTAAAAAAATAATGCTCATCTCTGATATGGGTTTTTGTGGTTTCCCCAATATCGTTAAAAGGCAAATGCTGGAGATGTTTTTCTTAAAATCTGTCCACAACGGTACTCTATTTTAATTGTTTGTTACCACTGTCTTAACCACCACTTTTGTTTTGCTATCCAATAACATTCTATATATATTCGTTACCAACCTGTAATTTCTTTACTTTTCGCCAGCCTGATGATGAGAGCGGAAGCTCTTGAAAGCCGGCTCGCATTCAATAAAAAGTCACCGTGGATATACTACAAATAAGTGTTTTATTTAAATTAATTATAAAATAAGTTTGTATACTGGCGGGTGCTATAGTTTTATATTGCTGCATTGCATAGTTACGTGAATGTGTGTGTGTGATAAGTAAATGTGACAGCGTTTGAAATAATTGTTGTATTGCATCGAACTATTTACAATTTTTTTGTATATGTTTAATGGCCTTGTGCCGTATATGTTTTTATAAATAAATAAATAAATTTATAATCTGGAGAGGCTCAACAAAATAAAGGTTGAGAAACGCTGATACAAAGTGTGTATAATGATGAAGAAAGTCGCCCAACTGACTTTTTCAATCTACAATTCATGGAAATTTTCTCACATTCACTGCGGAGTCTAACGTTAACAAAGTAACAAGTTAATTAACTCGGGTTAAAATTGTATTTAGCCTTAATTCCAACTGATATGACTTGTGAACTCTGGAGAGTGCGGAGATGTTATGACTTTTAAATAGATTCTGGCGGCAGCTTTCTACAAAATGTCGCAAATTTTAAAATAAATTGTCTAGTTTATTATTATTTGATTGTGATTATGTAAAATGTGTTTGGAAATTTTTTTAAACTGTCACACTAACCAACTCTCGTTAAATTCTGGACGTTACTTTTCGATACCATCACCGGTGCCGACTTTTGGACAAGAGCCGGAGGATATTTTTTAGCGCCTGATTTAGGATCTTCATTGGTTTTATATTAGTTTGCCAACTTCTAGAAATAACTTCAACAATTAACGGACAATTTCAACAAGGAGTTGTCAAATAAAACCAAGTACAAAAATATATATTGATGATCATAGTTGTAATTATTATTATTATCTTTCACTGTACACTGTTACAAGATGTCATAGGATGGTATCACCACAGGGAGGATGGAGTGCAAATCATCCAGGTGCAAAATATAATAGGTAAATGCATAGTAATTATGATCCATGAAATCCAACTATTTAGAGGAATAAATAAATACAGTAATAAATATAATCTATACTTCTCCCGCGGCACAAATCTGGTTAAACCAATATATCTTTTTATCAAGATTATTGTAGTCATTATGTTATCATTGTTTTGTAACCTCTATATTTTGTAAAATTGTCCACTTTATACTTGTAATATTTTGTAATCAAAGGCAATTATGCCGTAAATAAATAAATAAATTAACATTAACATGTATAGACAATTCACACAGACCGAGCTAGTCCCAAACTTCTTGTATTATGGGTACTAACACGACGATACACATATACAATCCACTGCACACATATACATGTGACACCCAGACCCAGGACAATTTGAAAAAGGTCATTCTTCATTTTGCCTTGGCCGGGAATCGAACCCGGGACCTCGTGACTCAAGGCAAGTGTGTTAGCCTCCACGCCACACCGTTCGTCATAAATATCTAGTGTAGTGAACACCACTTTTAGGGATTGAATTTGTGGACTTTGTGTAACTATTTTCTTTTGTGGTTTGCATTTTTTATGTATGTTTTGCATTTTTTTTCGTTCTTCAACTTTTTATTAAATAAAGTACCTCAAATTTCCGTTCATTAATTGGCAAGAAAGGGATCTTGATTGGTTGGCTAATTGTTGTAATTAATTGTTATATTTATTGTTATAACTGTGTCCATAAAGAATAAATAAAATAAAAATAAAACTACAAAAATAATACTCTTGTAACAGTATACAGTGAAGGACAATGATGAAAAATACAACTATGATCAACAATATATATTTCCATACTGGATAATCTATTGTAGAAATTGACCCAATTAACTACAATTTACATTAACTTTTGATTAATTACGTGATTAACAATGATAATTTTTTGATTAATAGTGTTCAGTTCTTATTCACAGTAATACAGATTAAATCATTATATAGTATTATTTCTAAGTGTTTAGCCGTCAGTGAGTCTGCAAAATACATCACGTTACAAATTGGCCGAGAGTAAAAAGGTCAAGGAACATCGCTCCAAACTACTTTGTAAATGTAAATAAAGAATATTCTCCTTTGTCAAAGGGGTGATAAACTTGCGAAGATGATGGTTTTGGCACACATCTGAAAAGTTTGTAATACAGACAGTGGCGTCCCTGTGGAAACTTGAAACAGGCAACTGCCCGGCATTCCATAATAATATCACTACAGTTCAAAATCAAAATATCATTCACTAAGCAAAGCAATAACTCTAGTTAATTGCCCCAAAACAGACTTCGGTCTAGTGGGGCAATATATTCCATGATGCTGTTCTTTTTGTTTGAAAAAAATGTGAGTTTGCGATGAATTTTCCCTCTGTATTAGTGATGTAACGAATGTGTGATTTTGGATATTCGCGAATGCGAATGCGAATAGTGAACATTGACTTGCTTAGATTTCTACAATATTGCTCAATCATTAAAATTTCTACCCCCCCGTCGCCGAATTTTCAAAATGGTATACGAATTTAAAATATTTCAAAACTCCTCGGTTTTCTTAAAGAATATTTTCTTGCAGTACCTTTTCTACAATGTACCGGGTAAGTATCCGGTACTTTACCGAATATCCGATACTTTATTACCGAAATAACATTCGCATATTTTTTTGCGAATACGAATGCGAATACTTTGAAATATGCGAATATTCGCGAATGCGAATACGAATATTCGTTACATCACTACTCTGTATATTGATTATATTTAAAAGTTGTCTACAATCAGTGTACAGTAAAAAGTAAATAAAAGTTTGCTAGCCAATCAAGAGAGCTATGCTTATTTGTTGCAATTTAACACAAATCAGTTTTTTTTTGTTAAATTAATTAACAAACAAATATAGTATTAATTATTGATTTAGCGGTAACGTTGTGGTAGTTTCTAAACATAATTACGAATGTTCAGAGTCAAAAAACTTTACTAATACCTCTAAATATTATATGCGCGACCAAGGTTTCAACAGGTAACCTGTCATTCTCAAGCGCAATATAGCTTTTAAATTTAGATACAACATTGACAGTCTCCTTGCACATCACTAATTAAATAACAATAAATTATAAAACAATTTGAAATACATAAAAGATAGCCACGATATGCAGGGGTGACATTACAAAGTGGTTATTAATAGTGATTGTAATTAATAAAAAAAAAGTAATATTAAGTAATGAGTGCACAACAATGACAGGTGTTCTGTCCGCCCCTGCATTAACAGTCCCCCCACACGAGTTAGGAGATAGAGAGAGCTGATGTGATAATATTATGGACTACACACGACACACGGACGACGCGTGTGGATTCCAGAGAAATGAAAAAATATATCTGGAGCATTGCCAAATGAGTGACACACTAGGTAAACTGTGAAATCCAACTGTACCCACACGGCACAATGCATCGCTAATTAATAAATACTACAGAAAAGACAAAATCAGAGTGGCTGAAAGAGAAATTATAATATTATCCGCTGAGTCCCCGAGGCAGAAAGAAAGTCATAGATCCTTTACAAAACAAAATGGAGAGTATACATCTACGTATAGGCATGCCAAGAGGAACTTTAAGAATAGGTTAAAAAAGCATGAACTTTGCCTTTAAAATAACAATTATTCCAAGTTCGCCAATCACATAATTATTTTTTTAATCTTATCTGCTTTAGAAATTGTTGAAATAAAAACTTTAAACATATTTACTGCGAAGTTGATATCTTCAACGATTCGGAGTACACAGTAAGGAAATGTGCTGTGCTGTGGAAACCAGCCGCATGTAACAACATGCAAGCCGTCCTCTCTGTGCCAATATAAAATCAATACATTCAGGATGGGTGGCAAACCTCATCGCTGAATTTAAGATGTAAAAATGTCTTAATTTTTTCAAACACCTGCCTTTTACATGACGCTCGAAAACTTACGGAGAAGAGTATGAGATGATTCACCACAGAAGTTTTTCTAACTAGGATCTTGGTGGGACACATATCTCTTCACTAATCAAACTTGAATAATAAGACACATTCTATACACAAGTAAAAGCATAAAAGAACCTTACAAGCCTACAATATAAATAATAAGACACATTCTATACACAAGTAAAAGCATAAAAGAACCCTACAAGCCTACAATATAAATAATAAGACACATTCTATACACAAGTAAAAGCATAAAAGAACCCTACAAGCCTACAATATAAATAATAAGACACATTCTATACACAAGTAAAAGCATAAAAGAACCCTACAAGCCTACAATATAAATAATAAGACACATTCTATACACAAGTAAAAGCATAAAATAACCCTACAAGCCTACAATATAAATAATAAGACACATTCTATACACAAGTAAAAGCATAAAATAACCCTACAAGCCTACAATATAAATAATAAGACACATTCTATACACAAGTAAAAGCATAAAAGAACCCTACAAGCCTACAATATAAAGTCACTTTGTACCTATAGGAACCAAATATAAACAAACTGTGGCGATACGTAATTACTGTCGTAAAAAAGTGCACTTCATCAATATATCTTTTATCAATACTAGCACACTTTTATAAATGCATCTACTAGGAGTTAATCAAGGGAACACTTATTTAAGACTGATAGATATGAAATTATTTTGGTCGCATTACTAATTTTCCACTTGAATTTCTATTCTAAAGAGTATAGGTTGGTAATCACAAAGAGTAAATTGTTCTCCATGCAATATCTAACCAATACAAAGAACACACACATCTGTACTTACTATAACATGTTATTATTATATGAGCGCTACCATTCTAAGAATATTACCAATTGGACGCACAATCCAGATGGTATAAACAATAAGTCACAAGTATGACTATTATCTACTCTACATGCATATCTCTGACACAGGATTCATAGGCAAAGACAAAGAGATGACAAAGACACTTCCCCCATCAGTGTAAGTTTAGAAATCAGCTGTTATTTATTTAATTTATTTTATTCTTTCCTGTTGTACATTGGTTACAACATCAATCATAAAATAATCAGTGAATCACAATTCAATGGAGAGAGGGCGTGTTTGAGTTTATTTTATTTTAGAAATATATACGGCAAGAAGCCATAAATTGACATGTTGACATAAATTTTTAAAAATATAAAAAGATAACTGTGTCATAACCATAGATATAAAATTACTTAGTGTCTAAAGATCAAACAGTAACCAGAGAATTATGTGTCAAGAATAAATAATTAGTACAACACAAATATACATGATCAATTTATTGTTAGATTGCAATATTTTCCAATTATCCCTGTCAATTTAATGTGTAATTCATTTTACAATCAAGTATGAACAAATCAAAAAATAAAAATTGGCACTATACGACTTTATGCAGTTCCCAGCAACAAAAAGGTTTCCCAATTATCAATGTAACATTGAGTAGATACACCATAGAAAAAATGTTTGGGTAAGGTTTTTATTTGACAAGAAGTTAGAAATAATTTTTAAAATAGGTTTTGATTTGGCAAGAGATTAGAAATTGTTTTATATATAAGGATTTGATTTGACAAGAGATTAGAAATTGTTTTACAAGTAAGGTTTTGATACAAGAGATTATAAATTGTTTTATATATAACAATTTGATTTAATAAGAAATTGGAAATTGTTTTATGATTAAGGTTTTGATTTGACTAGAAATAAAAAATTATTTTATAAATAAGGTTTTCCATTTAGTCAGGGTTAATTTTAGACGTGTCTAGTGTGCCAAGTTTAAATATGCATTTCATATGGTCGAAAAAGTACAAATTACATTTCAAACCTATAATAACAAAGTTCGTGAATATTATTCCAACTATAAATATATATAAAATAATGTAAATTGAATACAACACGGTATCCCACTCGTTTTTGTTGGTTTTCGAGTTTCCTGTAAAAGGCAGATATTTGTAAAACATTACATTCGAGACATTTAACAGTTTCAGTTCAGCGATGGCGTGGAGAGGACATACATACATATCGTCACACTGCTTCCCTCGTGGGGTAGGCAGAAAGGATCAAGTGCCACTTCCTTCTATCCCTGCATACATCTCTCGCTTCTGCCACTGTCATACAATTCCTCACGCACTCTCTCCCATTCAATGTGCTCAACACGTGACCGCCCTGTAGGATTTAATTTAAATGCCATTTGATCTTCGGACGTCCACGTCTCCAAGCACCATACCTCTCAGCCAAATATACCTTCTTGGTCATTCTGTCATCATTCATTCTTTCCACGTGCTCAAACCATCGTAGCTTATTTCCATTCATCCTTATTATAACACCAAAAGGAGAGGACAACTTGCAAGTTTATTACATTAATATTAATTAGAAATGTAAAGAAATACAATTTATAAATGTATATAATGTTTTAATCTTAGTTGGACCCTGCAAGTCTACTAAATGAGGGATAATTATTATTTATGTATAGTCTATTATTATTATTACCTTGAATTTCTCATGTCATATTATTGTGTGTGAAAATAAACAAATAAATTAATTACTTACAGTTATTAGATAGTAATTTATTTATCAAATGTGTGACATGTGATGGTGATATGATGATGGTGATGCGGTGATGATAAGATGTGTGATTCGCAACACAGGTGACTTTATCAAGCGAGTGTCGGATGTTACAAAGAGACAAGGCGGTGATAACAGGAGTAGTACCAAGTGTCAAGTGGTACTATAAAGATTAAGATAATATCTTAATTAATACAGTACTAGGAATGGCATACATCAATGATTATGAGCACTACAAAGTAATATAATTATTATCAGATGATGCATCATAATGACTGCTTTAAATGATATATGGTTAGTTGGAAGACATCACAATATTTATTTATTTACGACATCATTGCCTTTGATAACATAATATTCAATAGAATTTCTTTATTTATTTATTCATTGTATTGTTGTAATTTGATTATTTTGTCATTTGTAAAAAAAAAAAAACTATATAATTGTCTGACGATTCCAAGTGCCAAATCAATGGCCTACGGATGATAAGAAAGAATAAAGAATAAGAAGAATATTACAAGAATAAAGTGGACAATTTTACAAAATAAAGAAGTTACAAAACAATGAAAACATAATGACTACAATAATCTTGATAAAAATTAAATTAAATTATAAAATAAATATTAAATCAAATTTGTAATTTATTATAGCGATAAACTCATCCTCCATACAATGAATTGTATTTTATTGATACTGAATGGTTTATTTGAAATAATAATAATAATAAACTATTGTAAAAAATATTCAGAGAAAAATAATAAAATTACAACATAGTATATAGAAATAATTTTGCAAGATGATTTTATCGCAGAGACGCGATATCTTCCAAGTAACACAAATATTTACCTACTATTGACATAGTAAACACTACTTTTAGGGATTGGATTTGTGGACTTTATGTAAGTATATTTTTTTATATGTTTTAACATTTTTTTTCTTTCTTCATCTTTATATTTAACAAAGCACCTTAAATTTCTGTTTATTAGTTGGTAAGGAAGGGATCTTAATTGTTAGATTTATTGTTAAAACTGTATGATTCACAAGGAATAATCAAAAATACTTCCTATAGTAAATAGGGTACAAAAGGTCCAGGACATAAAAACCTGACTGTATAGGGTAGGCATATGTTCAGCAGTGGATAGACGTGAAGTAAATACCTTTGATAAAGTTTAATCTTGATGAGAAATTTCTTAGTTGTTTGATAATCACAGGGATAATGCAATTGACGTGACGTGAATGATAAGTAAAAATGCAATATAGATAATATACCAATGATAACATTATATTTATATTGACAATATCAATGTATATGCCATAATGACATTTCCTGCAACAGACATCAGAGATAGCCAGCGAACGCACCGTGTGCAAGGGCACTTTCTTTTCAAAAAATCATTCTTTTCGGATGGATTGTCATAAATAAAAAAAATATTTATAGATTCCCAAAGTGGTCCAGATGGACCCCCAGAGGTCCACGAGAGACTCGACGGGGGTCCACAATGGCGTGACTAAAACATGGGGGTCCAAGAATCCATAGTTAAAGTATCGGATATTCGGTAAAAGCACCAGATATTGACATAAACAATAGTTGGTACAAATACCCCGTACATTGTAGGAAAAGGTACTGTGAATGCATCTAAAGAAAAGATTTTAAGGGTAATCCACTGGTCAGGGCAAAATGAAAAATTACTTTCTTCAAACTGTTCTGGATGTTACATGTATAATTATGTGTTTAATGCGTCGGATTAGTACCCACAATACAAGATACTCTTGTCAACACATGTTATGTTGATGGAATTACTCAACTAATAGAAATGAAACTGGTAGAAATGAAATCAGAATGAAAATATAAACAAAAAATAAAAATCTATTACCTTTGCTTGAAAAACATTTTTACGTTGTACCACTGATTAGTTGGGAGAAAATGCAACACCACAAAGTAATATATAAAGTCCATCAACAATAATGTAACTTTAACTTGAATATATTATGAATGTATGTTATGAATTTTTGACACAATTGGATGTCGGGAACTGGATTTATTACTTACTAAAAGTGTAGATGTCAAACATATTTTTTGAACTACTCCAGATTAATCATTCCAATTGATCACACTCATCCATAGTAAACCTATTTGATAGTAATATATATACAACTTCCAAAAATTTCAAATCGTGTGATAAGCATGGCACAGAGGAATTGGGAATGTTACCTAGGTTTAAAGAGTGCTCTTAACCAAGCCTAAGTCGATTCATAAGCGTCGAAACTCTGTGTTGTGCACTCCTTAAGGAAGTTCACATATGTATGTGTATCATATACAACATACCTACCTGGTTAACACCTATTCAAATAGGTTGACTATGGATGAGTGTGATCAATTGGAATGATTAATCTGGAGTAGTTCAAAAAATATGTCATTATGAATGTATTTTAATATTTAATTTTATAACAATAAACCACTAAACACACCCATTGTACGCACATTGAATATTAATAACCATTAATCACAAAATTGTTTTAAAAAGAGATTCTTGTTTCCAGAAAAATATTACGGTTGGATTAATAAATAAATAATTATAAAATGTGTTATTTTTTTAACTGATGAACGTACAGAAAGGTAAAAGATTTGGTAAAATAATAACCGTGTCGAGTGCACAGAATAAAAAGAGCGATTGAATTGTATTAACGCGACTTAAGAAATAATAAAGTACAGTGGTGCCTCGACATACGAGTTTAATTATTATTTTATTTCACCTTTATATAATCATTATTTATGTTCACATTTATATATTTAGCAACTTTTTTAATCAGCTTCCATTGTTTTGTCTCGCTTTTGATGCCTTACTGCTTTGTATTCTTTCATGTATTCTTTTTATGTTGTTCTTTTTATCCTGCATAATTATGACGAACCCAAATGTCCCGTAAAGGGCCTATAGGGAATGATTTACAATAAACAATAATTCGTTCCGCAACCTTGCAAATTATTCGTATCTCAAAGCAAATTTCCCCATTGAAATTAATTGAACTGCCATTAATCCGTTCAAGCCCCCAAAATGTCACCCCAGTTATTTCTGTTACGTGTATTTGAATAAGAAAAATGTATTTATAAATGACAAATATTGTACAAAAACATAATAAAAGAGAATGTTAAGAGATAAATTAGATATATAAAGTGTTCGCTTAATTTTTGTCACTGCTTTTTTCTTCACCAGTCTTTTCTCACTTTCACCTGTAGGCAGTTTAAAAAAAACATGTCCAAGGAGGTTTGTTTCTTCCTCTCTTTCAGAATGTTCCGGAAATAAGAGAGAGACAAATGTCATTAAATAACTCGTATCTCAAATTTTGCTCATATTTCAAAGCGAAAAAATGCTAGCTCGATGGTTCGTATCTCAAAAAACTTGTATGTTGGGGCACTCGTATGTCAAGGTACCAGTGTATTTATTTAAACATTAGATATGATATTACAGGCATGTATGTAGAATAGTGTAAATGATAGTATAATTTAATAAGTAGAAGATATTTATTTAGCGGTGATACTGAAACACGTTTCTGCAGAAGTGAATATTATCAAGGCTGGAGAGTCTTATCAAATATTAGGTAAATACACAACACAAAACAATCAACAAGAGAGCCTGTATAAATCGAGACATAGTCTGACACGACACAGTCACACACAGCTGTTAAGTTGCACAGTCTACATGACATCCTAGGTGACAACTAATTTCTTGCATGTGTTGGATAATATTATTCCTATTTGCTTATGACAAATTTTACTATTGAATTTTAAATGATGTCAAATTTTGAATATTAAATTTTGAGAGATTTTATATGATATTTTTATGTTTTTAATTTTATTTTTTATGACTCATTGTATTGTTTTTATTGCTTATTTTTTTATTGTTTAATCCTGCGATTATTGCTTTGTGAGCATTATTCTATTAATTTTGTTTACATAATTTACTCTATTCTATTGTAATTGTTGTTTGTTGATTTTATCTGTTGTGTTTAGTTATGTATGTTTTGTAGAGCACATGAGGGTAATATAGGGATCTTCACTGGTATGCTTATTGCTAAATGTGTTATAGACCATTGTATTTTTTGTATCAACTGTATGTATCCTGTAAAATTGAAATAAATAAATAAATAAATCCATGCATCGCATCAGGACATATGAGGGGGATTGGTCCAAAATTTTTGACGTTTGGCAAAACACTCTAAATGGATTTTGACAGCTGATGATATCACGGTGTGCCATGTGTGTATGAGATTATAATCTGTGGTGCAAAAGTTATTATGATTCACGGGACGTCACAGTGCCGCCATATAGTTTTTGATCACTCCGAGAAAATCCAATTTTTAAAAGCTAATATCTTAGAAAATAGTGCAAGAAAAATAAAAATAAATTATGGTTGTGTTTCTTTCATACTAATTTACAATTTTATGTAAAAAAAAAAATCTGCAAGTGGCCCATTATTTATTTATTTATTTATAATAACATATACGGCACAAGGCCATTAAACATATACAAAAAATCATAATACAGGTCAAATCTCGGTGTAACGAATACCGAAGTAACGAAATTTCCAGTATAACGAATCTATAATTTGTCCCCGTGAAATTTCCATACAAAATGTACTGCACCAAAATTCATTATAACGAAGACCGATCTCAGTATAACGAAGTTTTTGTCTGAGAGCTTTAGAATTTACTTCTAAATTAACTCAAAATATTTGTGAAATTGGCTTATTCTTGACTTCTGGTGACATAACACGTGTTTGTAAGTGATTGCATCACATATGGTTTACAAGTGTTCCTCTTTTTATTTCGTTTTATCGTCTATTGCCCATCTTTATTTCGCTGATTCTAAAACTTTACATTGCACTGTATCCTGTTGTGTTTGTTCTACATTTCGGTGATTTTAAACTTTTTTTAAAAAACATTTTACGTTACATCATTGTTGTGTGTTTTCTGTCTTTATTAAAATGGAGCAAAAACGATGACAATTCACTCTGAAGGAAAAAGTAAGCATTTTGGAGGAGATAGAAGATGCTTTTTAAAAATTTTCAAAGTTGGAGGAATACATTTTTAAAGCCGCTACAGAAAATTCAAAACAAACTAAAATTTCAAATTTTTTTTCAAAAAATAATAATCTTCTGCTGTTTTTGTACACTTTTTATATATTTTTTTTTGAGTGTTGAGTATGTGTGCATTAAATATACTTTTTAAATAAATCTATGTATCACAGTTTGAAGATCGCTGTTTTATTTGTTTTCTGTCCAGTAACAAAGATTTTTTTATGATAGGAACACGACACCCTCAGCAGGTACAAAGGGTGTTCTATACTTCAGCATTAGTAGGAAAGAGACCATTATCATCTTAATGATGTGGAGTGAGACAGCATAATATTATTATTGTTGTAATTATTAATGTTGCGCAAAAAATGTACCGCTCTAAAGTATAGTATGTATTTGTCCTGCTATAGGTACCTATATATTATTCAAGCTGGAATATCGGACATCCTGTTACCATTATTTTGACTCAGAAGTACACTTGTGTATGTTTGGGTGTCAAAATTCTATGAATTCGGTATAACGAATTTTCAGTATAACGAAATGTTTTGTTCGGTCCCGTGAGCTTCGTTATATCGAGATTTGACCTGTAGTTCGATGCAATACAACAATTATTTCAAACGCAGTAACATTTACTTATCACACACACACACACATAACTATATAATGCAGCAATATAAAACTATATCACCCGCCAGTATACAAACTTATTTTATAACATTTACAGACTATTCACATTAAAGTAACAATGCTTCTATCCCACTCACACTTACCATCGTCCGCATAAACTGACACCGGGTACAGAGAGGGACGGCGTCACAATCATAATGTAATGTCCGTCAATTAAAATTACTTTGATCCATCTCCCATATAAAAGAGATTTGACTGTGAGTTGTGTTTACATAGAGCACTAGGTGTGAGTCAAGTTCCAAGTGGATGATAACAATACTATAATTCTAACTATAAACACTTATTTAAGTGTTGCCGCAATATCAATTTCATTATATATACATGAAAATGTGGAATAGTGTGTAGTGTAATGTCATATATAATATATACCTATTCATATTCTTTTAAATCTACCTAATAACTCTGTAATGTCAAATAAATATTACTTATATTTATTGTTTTGCCTCTTAAAACAGCAATCTTGATTGCTGTCTTGAGGCACATATTAATTAAATAAATTTTATGTACTATGAATGTCGCCTCTTGTACTTTAAGAAGTAGTAAAACTTATAAAAAACATTATATTGTGAATAACTTTACAAATGTGTTACAAATTCATAGCACTATCTTCATTCAACAAAGTAGTAAAAAATATGTTATATTCCATTGCAATAAGGTCTATATTCGTATCTAAAAATAAAGTGTACCACACGAGATAGCAATTATTGTTAGAGTGGTTTTCTTACTGGTTAACATACTGTCAGAATATCGTAATCCTGTGGAGCACCCGGTAAAGAATTGGTCTCCCACTCTTCTGCGTAAGTTTTCGAGTGTCCTGTAAAAGGCAGGTGTTCGAAAAAATTAAGACATTTTACATCTTAAATTCAGCGATGAGGTTTGCCACCCATCCTGAATGTCTTGATTTTATATTGGCACGAAGAGGACAGTTTGCATGTTTCATACATGTAGCTGATCTGCTGGCTACCCCACTTGTGGGATATGCCGTGATGGTATAGTAGTAGTAGTAGTAGTAGTAGCAGAATATCGTAAAATCATATAACTAAAGGGCAAACATGTATCAGAAAGGGACAGCTCGCTACCAATTAGTATCTTAGGAAGTGCACAGTCTTGTTATAGTGTAATGTCTTTGATCTAAATAATTGGAAGCCACTAATTTGTTTGCCTTGCTCAAATAAAATTGTTATAACTTAAATGTTTGCTTTGTAAAATTCCATATTGCATGTACATGCCAATGTTATGATAAAATGTAAATATTTTGTTTAATTAATAGTGTTACATATAAATCAATTAGCATCTACAATTCATCTATGAGACCTACCACTCATCCTGGATTTTTTATATTTTATTGGCACAGAGAAAATTGTTTGTAGTTGTGAATCAATTATTTTACTTGAACCAATAAACCAAAACAAACAAAATCATCTTAAGACATTGTAACACTGTAGTATAATAATCAATACAATAAAAATCCGCTTCTATCTTAAGGGATAATCACACTTGTTCACTCTGGATGATCCTCTAAAATGAAAAGGCATGAATAGGCGTTTCATCACTAGTGATGACAGAAGAAAACGATTACCACCTGACATAATTTTGATGAAAGGTCCTTTTACCGAAAAGACCATAAACAAGTTTTATCCTATTATTTGTCTTATTCTCTATGAATTTGTATTGAGTCAGAATCATCGTATACAAAATTATCATGCCGTCGAAAAATTACACTACTTTGTTTTAATTTAGTGTTATTTTAATTTTTTTTTATTTACTTATTTAAAAAAAAAATTTTTTACAAACATACGTCAAACTACATACAACATGACCGTGAGTGTTGACATGGAAGTGAAAGCATAGGATGAACAAGTGTGAACAGACGTGTTCGCTTTCGATGAACAGCTTAGACCCTGACACTCCGGATGATCATCCAAAGTGAAGCAATGTAAATTCTACTTTAGTTCTATAATACTGATAAACTATGAAAAACGCTTCAAGTAAATATTGAAACATGCTGTTTTATATAAATAGATCTAAGATTGTCTGGAAGATGTTGTATTACAACAAGTCCCTTTGACTGCTGCTGGTGCACTCTTTTATACTTTTTCATAGGAATATTATTAACATTTTTCTAATGATTGTACTGCGACAATTTTTACCGTTATAATTTTTAGTATCTATCCCTGCATATAATTCTTTCACTTCCTCCACATTATACAATACCTCATACACGCACATCAGTTTCTCTTAGTCAAAATGTGGCCATCCTTAAAAATTTGATCTTCGTGATCAAGCCACACAGTTATCAGACATCTGCGCTTCCTCAAACCCACTCTTTCAGATAAATACACTCTTTTCACCTTTTTTCATCATTCGTTCCTCATATCGTAAACAAGGCAACTGATTTAGATGGCAACTTAATTCATATGACGTACATTTTAATTCACAGAACTAATATGTATATATATATATAAATAAAATATTAAATGCAATGTATAAAATTTAATTGAGAGTACAGCGTACACATCAATAACAAGTAACTATAAAAAGTATAATTTAAGTATCTGTCCAAATAGGAACCACCAATTTAAATATTGTTTACGATCAGACCATGACGTGTTACGTAACATAATCTTGTTAAAATGAACTGAGGCAGCTGGTATTCCCATCTCTCTCTCTCTCTCGTGATAGCTAATTGGTTTTCCCAGAAGACAACCAAACAATATTTATTAATCAACTAGTTTACTACTGATAAAAAAAAAAAATAGCAAACAAGTCTCGGTAAATATCGCAATACTTGGAATTGTATCAAATACAAATTATGTTCTTTTTGTCAAAAGATTTACTTATTCTTTTTTTCAATGAATAAAAATATTAGAGAGATATAAAGATACAGAGAGGAAGTTAACCGCTAGAATGCCATGTCTTCCAACTAACTCGGTTATTAAAATTGAAGAAACATACATTTATTGACATTATACAACTCACTCCAATGTTTTCATTTTTCATGACTAATTTTTTAAATGATTTGATTTGACTTATTTTATAATTGTTATAATTTGATTCCCAATTATATTTTGTTCTTCGCCAATTTTTGTTATCGTCTTGCTCCAAGTGTGTTGCGAATGAGAATTATGAGTTGTTTATATGTATAATGTTGATGGCTCTCACTGTGGATGTATGTACAAATAAATAAAAAATAAATATATATCAATAGAAATAGCGGAAATAAAAATAAAACATACACACGCATTTAGATCACTGTGAATTTGATGCACATAAAACGCACTGCAAGAGGATTTTTGTGTAGAAAATATGTGTAAACAAATTGCAAAGTTATGGATATGTGAAACGAATGGATGATGGTGTTATAATAAAATGCAAAGTGAACATGAATCTGGATTTAAATAAAAACAGAATCACCCAGACAGTAATATAATTGTGTAGGTATATAGAATACACCCTTATGACTGGAAACCCAAGAGGTAGGAGAAAAATGGGAAGACCCATACTGAGATGGAAGGACGAAGTAAAAAAGGATGCGGCGCAGCTTCTCCAGGTGGAAAATTGGAAGTCGGCCACTGAAGACGGGGGGACTGGAGGCATATGTTGCGGGACGTCAAGGGTCAATATGGGCTGTAAAACCATCGGAGAGAAAATACACCCAGACACCCTCATCGTAAATAGCAATATGCTTGTGTAGGTATATATATATATAGAATAATGTACTCACGTTTTAGTCTTTATCACAAAATCATATGTACGTGTTTGATGTAATGTCCCCACTGTCCCTGCGGTGCTATTGTCACTCTGTATCCAACACCTTCACTTCACTGTCTCCACATTGACGACACCCACATCCACATTACACCTGTACTCGTGCAACACTACACCAAACAGCTTCGCAACTATATTATCATCTGAGCATACTGCACACAATCTGAAAAGGAAAGAAAAATACATACCATTAGCCCTCTACACTATACATAGACAATATCTCTTATATTCAATGTTGGGGAGACCTGAGAAGGCACAAGGACTACAAGAATATATAGATTAATGTTGCTCTTTCAGTTATACTCATAATCTGCCCTGATGATGGTAATTCGTAAGTGAAAGAGCTAGGTGAGTTTGTGGTATACATTCATACACTTTTGTGACAGTAAACATAATTAAAATGTTATTTCACACTGTTAACACTGAAACATTATTCTTTTTCTTCCCTTGCTGCATAAGTTCCTTGTTCCTATACATAGTATTTGTTTCTGATGCTAAAGTGGTTTAAATTTTATTATTTTGAGTTAGCGTAATTAATAATGCAAATATAATAGGGTATATATTTAGTGTTTGTATTTATTTAAATGTTTATTTTTCCTATACAAAGAATTTGTTTCAGATGCTAAAGTAATTTAAATTTTATTAATTTGAGTTTAGGTTATTAATAATTTTTTATTTATTTATTTTTTTATTTTAACAAATAAACGGCTTACGCCTTTTACAAAATTAAACATAGTTATACATAGCGTGATAAAACAAATTTTATGAATAAGAACAATATCAAACATTTGAATAAATACAAACACAAAATATATACCATATTATATTTGCATTATTAATAACGCTAAACTCAAATTAATAAAATTTATAAACTCAAATTAATAAAATTTAATAAACTCAAATTAATAATGCAAATATAATATGGTATATATTTTGTGTTTGTATTTATTCAAATGTTTGATATTGTTCTTATTCATAAAATTTGTTTTATAATTATATAATTATGTTTAATTATGTATAATTATGTTTAACTATGTATAATTATGTTTAATTTTGTAAAAGGCGTAAGCCGTTTATTTGTTAAAATAAATAAATAAATAAGGTCGTGCATGTGGACGGAGCCTATATGCGGCAGTGGGTGTCCCCCGTGGGTCTTGAACCAATTCTGACTAGCTCTTTTTGTCAGCAGCAATGCCTTTTGCATCCTCGGGCTTTAGTCGTCTGTGGAGAATGTCGGATTCTATGTGCTTCAACCACGTTTTTCTCGGAGCCTTTCTATTAGTTTTCCACTCCGGTGGTCTCTGTTTCCAGAGGGCCCGGTATGGCAGTCTTGTAGGGGCCATTCGGCACACGTGTCCAAACCATCTGAGTCTGCGGATCTCTTCTTCCAGTGGTGCTTGGTTATCGCAACATGCTCTAATTACTTCATTCCGTATACGGTTGCGTAGGGACACTTTCAGAATTCAAACATTAAATTCTACAATAACAATTATTGTTCAGGTTACACTAATGCTATAATCATAGTAATAATAAATGATTTATCAATTATCTCTTTATAACAATTATTGCAAGCTTATTAATTTGTTGTAGTTAATTAATTGTAGATCACTGATCTGTAACTTCAGAAAATTCTTCTCTTTTGTAACATTGATTTCCAACTATTTTTTTAACCTTTTAAGTTAATGGCCTGTCTCGTGTCTCCTAGAAGAATCTCTCTGGAGAATTCACAGTGATGGTTGGCCAAAAAGATTACAATTCTTTCATCTGGGTTCCGGAGGCCTGGACATCCCTATTTCATAATGCATTGCTCCTATAACAAAAACATAAGAGTGTAAGGAATGTCATGGAAAGATTCTGGTTTCTGTCCTGTGCTCTCGAAGTGGGTGTTGAAGAGCGAGATGATGATGATGATAGTATCTCCTATCTTTTCAACAATGAAGGCAATCCCATCATCAAAAATCTGATGTGGTATTTTCTTCCATCCTTCTTCTAATTTAAGAATTTCTAATCCTGTTCTCGAAGTTAAGCCAATGACAGCACATAAGATTTACATCTCCTTTTTTCGTTTTTTTGTTCATACTGTGTCTCAGAATTAAAGTAAGACAGTTTTATAAATTCGAGGATTAAAAAGTGCTTTTAATGCATTAAGTTTCACCCATCCAGAATATTTTCAAACTTTTATGAAGCGAAGAGGACGATTTGTATGTTAGTAATAAAAATGTTTTCTTTCGGGTTGAGTGCCTAATTTAAAGAAAATATCTCCAGCATTTGCCTTTGTGCGATATCGGCAACACCACAACCCGTATCAGAGATGAGCAACGTTTTTTAAAGACGTTGCCATGCTTTATAAGAATTACATCTCTATTTATCTATACCCTCACGCCGTGTCCCAGGAGGGGTAGGCAGAGAATAGATGATAGGTATCAAAAATTGTAAGAGGCCATTTAAGACACTTGTACTCAATACAACGAGACAAAAGTTATTTAGATTGTCAATAATGAGACTCTTTGAAGTAAGTCGCAGTTAGTAACATAATTATTAATAGTTTTTACTTGCAAAATAACATTAACAGACATTAAACGCCAATCATTACCATAAAATATCCATAAAGCAAAAAGCCTGTAGCATATATAATATGTAATGCTTAGTACAAGTCATTACTTAGTACAATGCAAATTATATTACATTACAATGTACAGAGTGTATATTTACAACATTTTACTTTAATTCAGCAATGAGGTTTACCACCCACCCTGGATATTAGAATTTTTTGCTAGCACGGAGAGGACAGCTCGCATGTTTAATTGGTCTGCTGGCTACCCCACGTGTAGGACATGATGTGACTGATTAATAGTTTTTTTTATATGTATGGGAGGAACTTCACATTGAACAAACTTTATATTGAAGTAAGAGTACCTATATCTAATTATTCAAACTATCATTATAATTGGATTTTTCCTTCCTTTGCACCCAAATTAAAGTGAATCACGCCTACATTTCACAGTAGGTATATGTTACAAATTCTTATGGCAAATCATTACAAAAAAATAATTTTATCATGAGTGGATTAGCAGTGAACAAAAATTATATCTCTCACACGACTATAGACCATTAATCACTTGGTCTTGTCTATGGATTTGCTTTTGCTTGGAGGGCAAACCGTCAGATTACGGAAATCATCCTTGTAGGATGTTATGCCATAAGAGAAAAAAAAAGAAAGTCAGATGACAAAATAATAACAAAAACGACAGTTTTTTTTTTATTATTAGGTATTCTTTAGGCGTTCCATCCAATATTGAGTGATTTTGCAATACTGACAGTCGGAAGGATAATACCTACATGACAACACTCTTCTTTGAAATAATTTACTATCTGAGATAGCATGTGTTATGGTACTATATCTCTTTTTCACGCATAGTTAGAACTGCGCAGTTAGAAAGAGATACCACCTTTTTGTTTTTGTTCCGTTTTTGTCCTCCAAACATTTTTCTGTGACGTCATCCTTTAATGGTCTATATTTCTTTATTAAAATCGGGTTATATACCAATATTTAAAAAATACTGAATATGCCAAGTACCAGGAGCCTCTAGTCATGATCATATAATTATGCTATTTCTTTTTACAATAATAACCATTGTATGAGGTCACATATGTGAGGTGTAGAAAAGACAACATCATCTGATTTGGTAGTGAGTAAATTATGGGTTGCGGATTCATGTTCCATGCAAGGTACTATCGAAAAAGGTGACGTTGTCTTTTAATTATTATAGTTTCGTGTGTTAGTTATTCAGTCATTTCTACAGAAGTATTTAATGCATTCGTGGGCAATTTAAGATGTTTTTTAATTAGGGAATGGCATGATAAAACAATAGCACTAAAACGAGGCAACATACAAATCAAACAATAATATTTGAACAAAAAATATTGCGATAAAAGAAGAAAAAAAACTTAAGACCCGTGATAAACAAATAAATGTGTATACATATAAGAACATATATTATTTTGTTTTCCAATTAATGCCTCAAGATTTACAGATTCTGTGAATCAACTGTATGTGTACACAATGTGTGTTCCTGTTAACACTGATTTATATTGTGTACAAAGTGAGTAATAACACACAACACAATCTGCAGATCAAACAATCCGCTGTACAAACAAAATGTAGAACCTCCAATGTAATACACAAGCAAATCTCTTAGTGTAGATAAAATATCATCACTTAAAATATATATTTTATTTTCTATAGACAACTCATGTTCGAGCTTGTCCCAAACTAAGATATGAATCTTGTATTATGGGTACTAACGCGACGATACACATACATATATTTTATTTATTTATTTATACATATAATAAAACAATTTACATTACCTACTTATAAAAAAAATTTCTTAAATATTAATTTATTTTTTTTACCTCGAAAAGAGTGTGACTCGTGCTTCGAGGGGAGTTGCATTATATACATTGAACTAAACACATGTACATGTAACACCCAGACCCAGGACAATTTGAAAAAGTTAGTTGGAAGACATCGGATTTTTACATTGAATTGTATAACTGTTATTTTTGTGACACTGTTTTATTATGTAATATTGTAACCAATGTACAGTGAAGAATAAAATAAATAAATAAAAAGGTCATTCTTAAATTTGCCCTGGTTGGGAATCGAACCCGGAACCTCGTATGTAACTCAAAGCCAATATATAATAAAAATATATAATGATAAATCTGCTCTCATATTTACCATTATACAGTTTTACGGCATCGTTCATGAGAGAGGTAGTCATCACCTATTTGATTCTAGGCTTGCTTCACAAAAAAAATATGTATTGGTTCCCAAAAGGGGGGCACTATCGCTCCCTAGTAGCAGCGGCGTGCCTTCCATACATGCAAATATGCAACGCATGCCCTACAATAAATGTATAAACTTAAAAATTGTGTAACATAATAGTGTAGAATATCATCTTAAGATTATTTATGAATTTTAACTACTATAGTATGTCATTTTTAAGATTTATTTATTTATTTTAGGGCATGCGTTGCATATTTGCATGTATGGAAGGCACGCGCCTGCCTAGTAGTAGGTAATAATAAACTAGACAATCTATTTAGACATATAGTCAGACAGTCACTAGCTTCAGAAGCAAATTAAAAACTGAACTCTTCACTGGCGCCCTTGAGACGGTCTAGGTACTGTTAAATGACGTCAAAATAAAATCATCCAAAATCATCATCATCATATAAATAAATAATTTTTTAAACACTGTATAATTTCCAAATTAAATTTATTTACTTCATACGTTTTCGCCAAGGCTTCTACTTGGCATCATCAGTAAGAATAATTAGTTAAAGTTCATATGTAGTGAGTCTGTTTTCTATTACTGACTTATACTAGGGGTGGGGGAGAATGGGTGGAGTTGAGGGTGTTTGAAAAGAGTGAAGGAGATGGTTATATAAACAAGGGAGATGTGTATGGTATTTGGATATACACCAAATTTTATTCAATTTATTTAGCGAAGTGTTGTGATATGAATCACCGCAAGGGCGCGTTAGAGTTTTTGTTCTAGTGGGTGATAGAAAACCGAGAGAGAATCAGGAGGTGCTGAAAAAATTGCTGCCTTTGTAGAAGATACGACCTGGGGGAGGCACTAAACTTTGGTTATCTCACAGATTTGGTTTGTACAGCAGTGGAAAGAAAGTTTGGTAGCCTCTGATATAAGTGTATATGTTGCTGTCCAATAATTAGATTATAAATACTTCAATATATTAATTTTGAAAGTCTTTGTTTCAACTGGCACAAGGCAAAAAGAGTGAAGAAATAATAACCATATCAGAAAAATAAGAAAAACGCAGAAAGTGATTTCATTTAATTTTGAAATATATTATTTGCTTTCTTCAAAGCGATGACAGAATCGTCTATAACGAGACCACAAAATGAAGGTAGTGCAGAGTTTAATTTTTTGTTAAATGAAAACTTGTGCTATGCAAAGATTTTGTAAATTTGTACTGCTGATTTGAGTGTGAGTAGTATAATATCATTTAGCGAGTATTGAATATATTATTATTATTAAGTATAAGGCATAGTAATAACAACAAGTGATTATTATAACCGGTCGGAACCAAAACAAATCACAATTACACGCCATAACAATGTAACGTACTCGACACATTGTCTCATCATAGCATATTGTTTGTAGACCCCAGTGGTGGAACAAGACATTTTATAGGTATTATTAATAAATGGTCTGTTCTTTATATAATATATTTTACTTTGATCAGGAGATCGCGATCCATTTGAGATCTGAAAAATGAGATCCCAAAAAGATGGTTGCTTCTAAGGTTTGCATAAAGAGCCTCTCGATTGGTGGACCTTGCATCGTAACAGTGAGAATGGTGGAATTGGTGAACGTTGTCCATGGACACTGAAAGTGATCATTTAAGCCAGCCTAGAGCCAATTCGTAAGCGTTGGGACACCTTTCTCACTTCTTCCGATTAGATTTTACACAATGTTACATTGTGTAAACACGGTTCTCCAATCGAGGTTTCTGATTGATATTTTATTTTATTTTATTTATTAATTATTTTTTATTTCACATGTCCACGGCGTGAGCCTTTTACATGTTCAAGAATACACAATACACAGATCAAATTTCTCATTCACAACACAGTTGGAAAACAAAAATTGGCAAAGAACAAAATACAAAAGGGAATTAATTCATAACAATAATAATTTAAGTCAAATCATAAAATATTGGAGTGTCAGTATAGAATGTCATATATATTATGAATTTTTGACACAATTGAATGTCGGGAACTAGATTTTACTTACTAGAAGTGTAGATAATAATCACATTTTGAACCACTCTAGATTAATTATTCCAATTGATTACACTCACCGATACACAACCTATTTGAATAGTTATTAACTAGGTAGGTATGTTGTATATGATACGTACATACATATGTGAACTTCCTTAACCCTTTTAGTGCCATTGTTTTTTTCTCACGTATATGTCTTTTTTTATAAGTTTAAATAGTTTAGTATACTTTAAAATGTCAAAGAAAACCGTAGTTTTTGATGTCATTTACCCTTATCTGGAAAAAGAAATGTATCTTTTCCGAAAATTACCCGATTTTCAAAATTATTTCAGTGTTTCCTTCAAGAAACCTCAAAGATGGATATTCAAAGTAAAAAAATGATGCAAAAAAATATTGTGGAAGAAAATTATTACAAAAATAGAAATCCAAAAAAAAAAAAAATGTGCATATGTGCTTTTCCGCACAGACCGTATGGGGCCCTTTTTTGCAGAGGGCACAAATTAAGTCACTCTCACTCAAAAGTAGCATCATGCGATTTGACAGGACCACAATGTCACTTCTACCATCACTTTCTTCACAACTTGAACTATGAGCAGTCTTATTTGAACTATTTTCAAATTCTGACATTTTGGGTTAAATTTTTTTTTTTAACCGGGATCTTTTTTAAACTTTATTTAGCTTTTACCCATGTTGAACTTTATATATACAATATGAATTAAGTGAAAAAAATATTTTTGCGTGCATGTGACCTTCCCCGCTGCACGCCTATCACATATTGATATCGGGAGCGCCATCGCGCTCCTGGCACTTTTGGCATGTATACACAGGAGCGCGATGGCGCTCCTTGGCACTAAAAGGGTTAAGGAGTGTTAAGTAATAAAAGAAACAATTTAATGCATTGGTTCCTTTTAAATAAATGCAAAGTGCATAAAAAAATTTGTATAAAAATATAAAAGGTTAGTTATTGTATGTATGTCAAATGATTTATTAGGTGCCGTTTAAAGGAGAATCCATCTGGAGTATTTATTTTATTAGAAAAAAATAAATTAAAGACATTCAGGATTGGTAGCTTACCTCGTTGCTGAATTAAAGGTTGTTAAATGACTAATGACCAGTTTCAATAATAATTTATCAATCCATGACTGCTGATTGAAATCTATTGCATAAAATCTATTTGACAATAAATTTCAATTAACAGTAGCGAATAGATAGATTATTGAAACCGGCCACTTTACAGAATGTTTTGTGAATACCTGCTTTTTACAGGGCTTTAAAAAAACTTCTAGAAAATTGTGAGAGGCCCATTCTTTGTTGGACTCCATGGTGTTTTTTTTTTTTTGCATATATACATATCTCCCTATACACGAGATATCTCTAATAGGGAGGTAGTTGTAATATTATTGTGATTGTTTTTCATTGTTTATTGAAAATAATATTGTATTGTGTACCTACTTTTGAAATAAATATATTTATTATTATTATATATGAAAAGCATACCACTGGTGCACACAATTTCAAAGTAATACACTTGCTAAATACAAAAGAACACAAATCATTCTTAACACAGAATACAATAGGATAGAATAATAATTTATATATATACATGTAACGACTGACAACGCTGATTTTTAAGAGAATCATTGATAGACTTAAAGAGTCTGTTAGCTAAAAAACTGTCTGTAAATTCATACATCAAGTTCAAGGTTGAATTTTTAACATAAAAGATTTTTTTACTAGAAGAATGAACGGATGCAAGAAGAGTGTTGTGGACAGAATGCACGTGAATAAGCTACGGTGATTATCCATGGACAATGTTCACCAATTCCATCATTCTCATTGCAATATTTGATAAAATTGTGTTTATTTATTATTAACACCTAGTTCTTTATGGGATATCGCCACAAAATTCGACAGTCGGAACGCAAACGTCAGGTGACGTCACACTTTAAATGTGTATCATGGTTAGTGATGTGAGGAGAGAAAATTCTCCAAAGAAATTTCTCGAGAACGAGAAATTTCTCCGAGAATTTCTCCTCTGATGGAAGAGAAATTTCTCTCCATAATTTTTCTTAGTGGTATTATGACCTTTTGCCTGATTGATCCAAAAATTTGTGGGGCTGATAAAGGCCCAAATCAGAGGTTATTAACACTTTTTTCCATGTACGTACCTGCAATTTTTTTTTAACTTAATTATGGGCATGTGGGGTGTCAAAAATCAAGATTTTTCTACCTAATTATAGGTGCCTACCTAACATTTTTTTGTTTACATAATTAATTGTAGCCATATTGGTGACAAATTGTCTCAAGATTTGTAGCTTGTTATTGATTGATTGAATAAAGTACCTATTTATTATTATTATACTGTTAAATAAAAAAAATTCTCTAAAAATTATTCCTTGAGAATTCCACAACACTAATCATGGTATAAGATTAGGTTTGTTATAGCCATCTTTTATTTTTAATAAAAAAAATACAAGGAATAGAAAACGAATCAGTATTTTTTGTGGTTTCGTGGCTGGCAATTTTGACTCACTGATTAAAGGGAAACCACAATTGTACACTTTTAAACCTACACTTAAATATTTGATAAAATACAAAACATATTTTTTTTTTTTTTTTTAAATATTCTAAACATTTTATATCTCAATTTTTGTATCAAAAAACGTGCCTATTTTAATTTTTGTTTTTTCTTTAGATCGTCGACGGGTAAGCGTACAGAGTAAGCGATGAAAGTACGCAAGATTTATCTGGCTATCTGTTCTCTGTAACTTGTCCCACTAGGGACAGAATGTAAGAGGATATACAAATTATGTAGATATAGTCTTCTCTTCCAATAATTACAAAAGTTCCCTCCAAGATCAACATTCATGTACAAGTTTTAATATACATAAATATATGCTTTGAATAACATTTGTTATTATCATGCTGGCTACCTCACCTGTGTGATATGCTGTGAAGGTTTACAAGTACTAACATAACATAATATGTATAGACAATTCACACCGATCGGGCTAGTCCCAAACTCAGATATAAATCTTCCATCATGGATACTAACGCGACGATACACATTTTTTTTTTTTTTTTTTTTTTTATTTATTGGAAAAATCCATGACATCATCCTAGATTGGCAATCTTAATCCCGTTAGATTCAATAAACATAATATAACAAAGTTGAAATCATAAACCAGTTTCACCGCAACAAAAATCAGATACTTTAAGAACCAGTTGAATAAAACGTAAATTTTGTTGAAAATATTTAGGTAAGTATAATAAATTGTAAACAACGAAAGGAACAAAATCAATCAATCATCGCCTTCAACGCTCCTTTCGGGAGCACAGGGTAGAAACAAGCCTCCTCCGTTCAGAGAGTCCCAGTGCCAATCGCGTCACCTCTTCTCACAATATTTCCCGATCCAGGTATTTCTCTTTCACAATACACCGTTCCCATGACAACGAATACAGAGCTCAAGGAACAAAATAAATATACTTAGCTGACATATCAGAAGCTGCCGGTCTGATAACAAACAATAATAATAAATAAAATACCTAAAATATCTTGATCTTGCTCACGAAATCAAAGATATGTGGAGAACACCTACCACAATCATCGTGCCTATAGTGTTGTCTGTGAATGGTTTAATACCTAAGAGTCTGTCGAGCAATCTCAGAAAACTGGGAGTAGATGACAGGCTCAAATACAGCATGCAGAAGGCCGTACTTCTATCATCCACCAGGATAGTAAGAAGGTTTTTGTACCTGTAGCTCTGTAAGTGATCTCCCATGATTGTACTATTTTCATAGGACATCATGAAAGAATCAATTCGAATAATGTTGGAGTTCTACATTTTGAATATAAATTTATTTTAATATTTTATTGTTTTTTAATGTTATATGTTATTTAATGTTATATTTAAATTTTATTTTTAATCTTATATTGTGTTCAAAATGTAGAACCAAATATTGTTTTGTTAAATAAATGAGATATGAATAATAACAATAAAAGAAAAAAAATGTTTATGATACAGATGAAAGAGGTTGTACTGTGTTACAAATATGTATTTAATTTAGATGGGTAACCAAGCGAGACCAACCTATTATCAATGGCTCTCCAATCATTACTATATAGGTATTTTTTTTATTTTATTTTTAGGTACTATTATAATATATACTATCTATATCTATCTCTATCTACTTTGAGAGGATGGTAAGCAACCAATCATTATATTGCTGCAAAATATTTTAGCCTGTTCACATTGTAAATGTATGTGTATTTATTTATTTATTTTTATCTACTATACATACAGAATGACGTCGGTAAAATTAAGGGGTCAGTATACCGGGGCGTCAAGGAGACTATCTCCAGAAAGCCATGGTTGCATGATTTCAAGTTATTCAGATCTGAGATTGCCACATTGACAAATTAGACAGTCATTTTTTAGGATAGGTTTGATTATGTCCCCATTTTGCGAGTGCGAGCTCGATATTGAATTCCTGGACCATATTGTCTTCTTCGGTTGTCCAATAAGAGACTCTTAACATTTGTATTACGAGATAACTGAAGTCCAGTATCCGATTAACATGTCTTGCCTTCTGCAAACTGAGACCCTTTCTGTATATGTCAAAATTTAAAAATTAGGCAAAAGAAAATTATTATATAGATTAGTGCCATAAAATTATATGATATCTTCTAAACATATTGAACTTGGCACAAATTGATTGATTGATGATTTTCTCTACTTTTTCTTGTTCTTTGCATGATTATAATTTGAGTTTGGGTAGATGGCGCTCTAGTAGCTGCCTGAACCCATAACTTCTTTTTTTAAATTCAAAATAATAGTTAAACATCAATTGATTATATATTATATTTTTGAATTCCAAATGAAATACAGTGTACTTTATTTATTTAATAAAATTATTGTTATTAGTGTTAGCTGCGCTAAAGTTAAAATGTTAAACTGTAAAGAGTAAAAAATTCAAATAAATCAACACAGAATGTTTGTTGCCTCAATCAGAGCAACAAATTTCCTGTAAGTGTAAATAATATGTCACAGATGCTGAGTCAACACATTGAAAAAATGACATAAGTGTAGGACATCCAGGGATAAATGGTGGGAGCCTACTTTGCCAAATATTTATATATTTTTTAAATAGACAGTTCATGCAAACTACAGTTTAAAAAGCTAGTAGTATACAATAAATAATTATTGTTTAGCAGTTATGTGTAGCTATATACTCCTACCTCTCATAATAATAAAGGTATCATAATAGCAACAACAACAAAAAAACTGCCTCAGGGCGGGTTAGCAAACTTGTATTTAGTTTATGATAGGTATTACAAGAGAGCCTCCATAATCTGAGCACCATAAACAATCTCCATGCAGTTCTCTGATTATTATTTTTTTATACCTCTCAATTTATTTTTCTCAAAATATTTTGTAAAAGTATTTTATTGTTATAACTTTTCGAATATCGTACATTACCTTAAAACAATACATCTACCAATACTTGCACATATCCTTCATATCTTATCAAGGCATTGATAAGATATATTGCCATTTAAGATTAAAATATTATACATATTATAGAATCAAGGCATTGACAAAATATATTGCCATTTAAGATCAAAATATTATATATATTTTATACATTTTCTAGAATCAAGGCATTGATAAGATATATTGCCATTTAAGATTAAAATATTATACATATTTTAGAATCAAGGCATTGACAAGATATATTGCCATTTAAGATCAAAATATTATACATATTTTATACTAAGAAGATATATTTGGCTGAGAGGAATGGTGCTCGGAGACGTGGACGTCCGAGGATTAAATAGCAAGATCATTTAAATCAAATCCTACAGGACGGTCACGTGTTGAGCACATTGAACAGGAGAGCATGCATGAGGAATTGTATGACAGTGACGGAAGCGAAAGATGTATGCAAGGATAGATGGAAGTGGCGCTCGATCCTTTCTGCCTACCCCGCGAGGGAAGCGGCGTGATGGTATGTATGTATGTATGCAGTATAGAATGTCAATGAAATGTTTAGCAATATGTCAAGAATTAATATTGCCATTTAAGATTAAAATATTATACATTTTCTAGAATCATGGCATTGATAAGATATATTGCCATTAAAGATTAAAATATTATACATATTTTATACATTTTCTAGAATCAAGGCATTGATAAGATATATTGCCATTTAAAATTAAAATATTATACATATTTTAGAATCAGGTTGGACCAATACACATCCACCACATCAAACTTACTTTCTAAATGCTAGAGCTTATTGAGAATTGAGTTACCTCTATACCTGATTATGATTATGCATGCTGAGGGTGGATCTAATGTACCGAGAGAACAACCTGCATGTTTATTACACGCAGTTAGTCTACAATTAATTTGAAATTTATGAATTGATTTAAATTACTGATAATTTTCTTTACTATATCATAATGATTCATATTACAATCGAAACAAAATGAAGAATTGAGTAAACAAATAAACAATATGAATAAAACACTTGTTTTATTTATTTCGCTATGGAATTCTACTAACTAAACACCGACGCAATGAATAAATAAATAAACATACAAAGTATTCTTTCTGAGTGGAATTAGCTAGAATCGGATAATTTATATTTAACTGTACTAACTAAGCATGCACCAGCATATTCACAATCAAAGTATCTTTAATACTATCTGCCTACATATATTATTTATTATACAACACACCATGTAACTATTAAATTTTATGTTACATGCAAAATAATTAGGATCTTTACATCTTTCTTACATAAATCTTTACATAACAAAATTCCTCGTAAGTAAAATGTAAAATAAAACAGAAAATCTTCTCTAGAATTTAGTACGACCTTGCCATTTAATACTCGGATGCCCATATCTCTGAGCATCATTCCGCTCAGCTCTGTATATTTGCTTAGTCGTTTTGTCTTTGTTCAATCTTTCCACATGCTCAAACCACCATAGTTCATTTACTATTATTTTATTTTTTTTAATAAAAGATATATCTGGTCACAAGAGTGAAGAATTAGGATATCAGGAGAACGAGCGGATGCGAGAAGAGTGTTGTGGATAGAATGCGTGTAAATAAGTTACGATGGTATGGACATCTTGAGTGAATGTAAGATGAAAGAATGACGAAGAGGATGTATTTATCTGAAAGAGGAGGTGTGAGGAAGCGCGGACAGCCAAGCACCACATGGCTAAAGGACGGCCGCGTGTTGAGTAAGAGAAATCGGCAAACTTGTATGAGAAACTGGACGAATGTGGAGGTAGCAAAAGAAGTTTGTAAGGATAGATCTATATGGCGTTCCGTTCTCTCTACCTACCCCTCCTGGGACACGGCGTGAGGGTATAGATAGATAGAGATAGATATCTGAGTTTTGTTATAAACCCATATACAACCTTATACACCTTTCACAAGTAAGCTAAAAGCTTGTGTTATGAAAGGGGAGTGTGCCGGCACCTGGGATTGAACCACGGACCCCCTGTTCAAGAGGCCGAGACTCTACCTCCAGGCTAACGATGAACTATTATCGCCAGACTTCATTTCTCATTCTTCTTTTATCTCGTATAAGTGCCGACTCACAAAAAAGCATTTGGCTTGCTTACTTATGGTCATGCTTAGCGCGAGAATTGAGTTATCCTGGTTAAAGCAAAACAATTTTTTATATTGCGTATATACCCAAAATTCTTTTTACAAAATTTTAGTAAATAATTTTATTTTTTCGAATGGCAACTCCTGTTGTATAGAGTCAGAGTAAGTTCAAAACATATTTTAGTCAGACATAAGTTGGAATAATGCTAATCTCTGTTTTACTTTATGAATAATAAATATAAAGAAGATAGGTACCTACATATTTAATTTAATATATCAATTTATATTCAGCTTGGCAGGTATGATTCATTGCTTGATAGAAGTTGTTGAATGTAGGATTAAATATATGAATACCAACAGGAAAAAGTTGACATTTATAAATAAAAAAGTTAAATGTATTGAACTAATGGTAACTTTATTTTATATTAATTTATTCCTAACTGTAAATAAATTATAGACAGTTTCATAGAGAAATACATGAAAATTACCAATTTCTCCCAATCAACTCAATGTTTGAGACAGCATACACACAAAAAAATATTCGACCAAATGTATATTAACAAGTACAAATACATACTTATTTATCGTCGTTGCATATTCAAAAAGGGTTAAGTGAATTTATAAATGTTTTGACATTTCTAGAATAAACTGCATATAATGACATCACAACCATTTTATAAAGTGATTCTTAGTATCAAATATTAAAATTCAATACTTAAAGAATAATATCACATGCCAATAAAAAGTCCAAACAACAATTTTAATATCCTAATGAACAGTTTTTAAAGAGTATGCCTATGTTGTTACATAGGTTTGTGTGTTACAGGGGTTACGTTAGTTAGTTAAAGAGTGTTACATGTATATGTGTTTAGTGCATTGTATATGTGTATCGCCGTGTTAGTACCCATAATACAATATTCATATCTTAGTTTGGGACTAGCTCGGTCTGTGTGAATTGTCTATACGTGTTATGTTAAAAAAAAAAAAAAAATTCACACATACTTCTTTTTGAATATGCAACGACGTTATGTTATCTTCACACTAAAATGTTTTTCTATAATATTTTTGGCTGAGGTTATTTCTACCCATTTTTTTTTTTTTCTTTTTTACCATAAACAACCCGAGGTAAATAAATATATTTCTATATTTCTGTCCTTTTCCTAAATGAAACAAAAACTGTGAAAGCACTACTCTATGGTTAATCTATGGCATAAAACACTTCTTTCCGGCTTTTGTCAGGTTTTCTTTTTGCCGCCCATGTTGATATAATTCATTTTATAATCCAGAAATTTAACCCATAAACGACTTAAAAACACTCAATTTGTAGAAAATATTTAAGAGAAAATTAAATGCAATAAAAATATCCATTAATATAAACAAAATAAAGTTAAAACACGAATTAGAAATTACTAACAAAACGTCACACAAGTCTAATGGTCAAACGTCAAACAAATAGTTGGTATCTGTTATCTGTGGTTGGTATGTACTTTGGGTAGAAATAACCACTTTTTCGCGGAATATTTTTGTTTGTATAAAAAAAAAAAATGGGTGAAAATAGCGCCTCCGAATATTTAATGTCAGTAAAAATTCCTTCTTCCAATCAGTGCGCATATAACAAGGGATGTCTACATCAAAAAATAATTTTTAATTCAAAAACTCTATTAAAGTCATAAGCTTATATTTATTGACCAGAAAGAAAAAACCGACAATGTAATCAAACAAATTTAGTGACCAAATACATGGGTGTTGCAAGGCTTGAAGGACATTCACTGGTTTCTTTATTGTGGAGGTCCTTTTATGGCTTTGTCTAGTATATAGAATATGCAATACTTACGTGTAATTAGCAACGAGACTATTATACACAAGAAAATCATCGTGATAGAGTGAGGAATGAGGATATTAGAAGAATGAGTGGATGCAAGAGGAGTGTTGTGGATAGAATGCGTGTAAATAAATTGAGATGATTTGGTCATAGTCGTCCGAGAACTACATGGCTTGATCATGTAGATCAAATTCTCAAGGACGACCGTGTATTGAGTAAGAGAAATCAACGTGCGTGCATGAGAAATTGTATGACTGTAGAAGAAGCGAAAGAAGTATGTAAGGACAGGTCTATATGGCGTTCCGTTCTCTCAGCCTACCCCACTTGGGATACAGTGTGAGAGAATAGATAGATAGATAGAAAATCATCACTGGCATCTCAAATTTCTCCGAAATAAGCCATGTGAAATTGTTTATATTGTTGATTGATTTGTAATTTTGAAATGATTGTTATCTTGTTTTTTTTATTATTGAAGGTTTTCGTTTTCTATTTTCATGTCTGTTATATATTTTTAAATAGGTATGTATGTTTTCTGTTTCTAATTTTATTTCTGTCATCTATTTTATCTTAAGATATTGGAAAGGGGCAGCATAATACTAACTATTATTATTAACAATTTTTCTGAAAATATTCATACTGATTTTCTAATCTATACCACATAGGTCAATGGTTAAGGTATATATTTAGTTAAGGTATATATTTAGTTAAGGTATATATTTAGTTAAATAGGAAAATCATTTGATAAAAGATGATGAAACTTCCCAATTGAACGTTGAAAATCTAATTAAACAAAAAACTACGAAAATTACAATTGAAAATATTTCTCAGAATACTTAATTACAGTCAATGTCAAAAAATATTATCAAATAAAATTATGACATGCTACAAAAATGATATTTTATATCATATGTAGGTATATATTTTTAATGAAGACATTGATATTTTTTAATTCAGATAAT
Organism: Athripsodes cinereus; assembly: GCA_947579605.1. Lineage (NCBI taxonomy): Eukaryota > Metazoa > Arthropoda > Insecta > Trichoptera > Leptoceridae > Athripsodes > Athripsodes cinereus. The sequence continues at coordinate 37,826,512 of OX388305.1, forward strand.
TTGAAATTATGAAATATTTTTCAAATTAGCAACCATTGAAATAAAAAAGATATACTTACTGTAAAAAATAACACCGAATCACCAAATCTACTGATGACAAATATAATGATATATGCACAACCACTTCACTGAAACTCTTTATACAAATATAAAACTAAAACTTATCAACTAAATAATATTCACAAAAAGGTTTTTATAATAAAGAATAATCAACCTTGGAACGACACACTGCATTTTCTCAATTTATATCACATTTGCGAAACTTCAAGGACCATTACTGCCATCAAAAAATGAAAAAAACTACCATTATATCAACACATAATAAAAGAAACAACAAAGTGAGTGATATTCAATATAAATTAAATTTAATTTCAACTTAATTTACTTCACAATACAAATTGTTATGACAAAGCATGAATTGTAATAATGCGGTTATGATTTGTAAGAATGAATTATCAATGAATGAAAGTGTAGGTATTATAATAACAATATTATATTGTGTTTATATTAAAATTGAGTCACAAATATGTCTGTATTGTACAATGTATTATAATATATTAAGATACTTGTAACAAATATAATGGCAGAGAGCCAACGAATGTTTCACAAATGTGTTATCTTTTATTCGATACAATAATTATGATTTAACGTACACGATAGCTACCTACACCAATGCTTTTGATTTGAGGTAAACGCAAACGTCACTTACCACCCGCACAATAATCGCGAATTTGACAGATGCTCACTGACTTTCTTGTCACCATAGATGAAATTTCAGGCCATAAACAAAACTTTATTAAAATCAAAGATACGGAAATGCTCAAAATAATTGTGCCAAATTCAATTTACGCAAAAGTATTATTATCTTGAGTTTATTAATAATTTCAAAGCTTCTGGATCTTAAACATAGTTCCATCTGTTTTGTCACTGATGAACTATTATATATTTCATCTTATTCTTGTCCAATTTTTGTTTCTTTTTTATTTATAATAGGTATATATTTAATAAATTTTCTTATTTCCAAATGAGATGATAAAAAGAGAGTATAGTAATATGAATATGTCGTGGAAAGAGGTGACGCAATTGGCACAGAGATGCTCTGAATGGAGGAGGCTGGTTTCTGCCCTGTGTTCCCGAGAGGAGCGTTGAGGGCGATGATGATGATGATAGTAATATGAAATATTTCTACGACGGGGGTTTAGGCCGGCCGGCTCTTTAGGTTTGCCCAGTACCCACCCGTGAGGACAATTTTGGTTTGAAAGTGCAAATAAATAGAAGTCTACGACTCCCGAAATCATTATTGTGAGGTAGGTAGCTTTCTTCAATTATCGATTTCATCTTTTTCTGTGAATAATTGTGTTGTGGTTTGTTTTTAAACAAATTTTAAATTACAAATGTGTTTGTTTTATAATTATGTGGCTGCACTTGGTCAAGGACATACCCAGGGTAGCCCCTTCCAAATGTTTAAAAATTGTATTGAAGTTAGAACTATTCAATTTATTCAATTATAAACAATACCTCAAAATAGTTTTATTTATTTATTCATTCTTTACTGTACATTGATTAAGTACAAATAATTGCATAAAAGGTAAACATTCAAGCTAGATAAATCAATAAACAGAGGGTGAGTTTATCGCAAAGGCGCGATCTCTTCCAACTAACCCAAAAGTAATGCCTGAACAAAAAACAGACAAGCAAGCAGACTATTTATATGTATTTTTACATATTGGCAATGTACCCAAATTTGGATGATACTCTCCTATTTCAAGTACGTTTTGGTATTTGTGTAAATTGAATGCATACATACATACCGTCATGTCGCTTCCCTTCCGGGGTAGGCAGAAAGATCGAGCGACACTTCCTTCTATCCTTGCATACATCTTTTGCTTCCGTCACTGTCATACAATGCTCTCCTGCTCAATGTCCTCAATACGTGACTGTTCCGTAGGATCTAATAGACCATTAAAGGATGACGTCACAGAAAAATCATTGAGGGGCATCAGGCATCCCAACACAACAGACGATTACGGTGTAATATTAGGTGGAACGCCTAAAGAATACCTAATAATCAAAAAAACTGTCAGTGTCGATTTTGTTATTATTTTGTCGTCTGACTTTCTTTTTTTTTCTCTTATGGCATAACATCCTACAAGGATGATTTGCGCAATCTGACTGTTTGCCCCCCAAGTAAAAGCAAATCCATAGACAAGACCACGTGACCTTTAATGGTCTATTTAAAATTCAAATGATCTTACCATTTGATCCTCGGACATCACGTTTCCGAGCACCATATCTGTCAGCCAAATATATTTTCTTGGTCATTATGTCCTCATTCATGCTTTTCAAATTATGGGTTTTTCCCACCACTTTCTCCTGGATTGTTTCTCCTCGTTTGCCAGAAGCACTCCCCCCAACAAAATCCTCCCTAAAATTACAACATGTCCAAACCATCATAACTAATTTACATATCCTTGTTATTACACTAACTTTCATTCCACATTCCTCTCGTATAGCACTGTTACGCACACAATCTCTTAGACTTTTACCACACATCCTTCTCAACGATCTCATTTCTACTGCATTTATGCCACTTTCATCCTACTTTAACCATGTCCACATCTCACTTGCGTGAATTAGTGTTGGCACTAAGATATAGCAGAGTGCATCAACATTAAGATTAAACAAAGAATACTTGCCTAAGGTTTTAGATCCGATGTTTTATTGAATTTCTAAAATTGAATTTCGAATATCCAAAATCACACATGAATGTAAAGAATGTGTGATTTTGGCTATTCGCGAACGCGAATAGCGAATATTGACTTGCTTAGATTTCTACTATAGGTATAGCTCAATCATTAAAATTTCTACCCCCCCCCCCCCCTCGCCGAATTTTCAAAATGGTATAGGAATTTAAAATATTTCAAAACTTCTCGATTTTCTTAAAGAATATTTTCTGGCAGTACATTTTTCTACAATGTACCGGGTAATTATCCGGTACTTTTACCGAATATCCGATACTTTATAACCGAAATAATATTCGCAAAACATTCGCATATTTTTTGTGAATACGAATGCGAATGCGAATACTTTGAAATATGCGAATGCGAATACGAATATTCGTTACATCACTTCTATATAATAATTGAAAAGTACTGCAAACTCAATTTTCCAAACAATGGAGTTATGAAGCTACAAAATTCTGGAGTAAGGCGCTTAACTATGATACCATAAACAGTTGATTATTTTATATCGAATAGTAATTATTACTACTACTCCTTGTACTACTACTACTAGTGATGTGAGAAGAGAAAATTCTCCAGAGAAATTTCTCGAGAACGAGAAATTTCTCCTCTGATGGAAGAGAAATTTCTCTCCATAATTCTTCTTAGTGGTATTATTACCTTTCGCCCAGTATACTTCGCAGCCAACCTGATTGATCCAAAAATTTGTGGGGCTGATTAAGGCCCAAATCAGAGGTTATTAACACTTTTTTCCATGTAAGTACCTGCAATTTTTTTTAAACTTAAATATGGGCATGTGGGGTGTCAACCATCAAGATTTTTTATCAGTTGTTAGCACTTTTTTCTATGTAGGTACTTAATATTTTTTTGTTTCCATAATTAATTGTAGCTATATTGGTGAAAAATTGTCTCAACATTTGTACATTGTTATTGATTGATTGAATAAAGTGTTTATTATTATTATACTCTTAAATAAAAAATAAAAAAAATTCTCGGAAAATTCTCTACTTCGAGAAATTTACCGAGAAATTTCTAGAATAATTATTTCTTGAGAATTCCACAACACTACTCATATCCCATCGCAGCATATTATACCAAAAGTGGGGTAGCCAGCAAACCAGTCGCATACAATAAACATGCAAGCTGTCTCATTGCCAACAAAAAATTAAGACATAGAGATGGGTGACAAACCTCATTGCCGAATTTAAAATGTAAAATATATTTACGAACATCTTAGATATATTTTACATTTTAAGTAAGCCTTTAACAGGCCACGTCAACTTACGGAAGAGTGGAAGACCAATATTTTGTCTGAGGCTGCATGGGGTGAATGATAATAATTACGTACCTACATTAAAATATGATTGATTGATAATGAGTTGAAGAATTTTCATAAAAACATGATTTACCTACATAATTTTTGTTGTTATTTATGATAATTTAATGACCTGAAATTTTCTCTTTTTTAATTCTAAACAAGAAGTTTACAAGAATTATAAACACGATATAACAGCATTAATTATATTCAAGTACCAGCCTTTTATAACTAATAATACACTCGATTCCGCTTAATCGGGACACATCGGGACTTGGACATTTTGTCCCAATTAAGCGGCTGTCCCAATAATAGTAGTAGTAGCCCAATTAAGTGAATTTCACATTTTTTTTAAATTTATTTATTTGGTTTTGGCAACTAAGGTCATTAACCAGTAATACACACATAACAATAAACAATGCATATTTTTTTTCAATAATTTTATTTTATATAAGTACCTACTATTGAAAACTGTAAATTACATATAGGTACCTACCTAATACAAATTATCATTTAAATTACAAATATGTACTATAAGCTTTTAAGAAAAAAAAAATCCTTATTAAGATGATACATACAATTTAATTCAATTCAAAAATGAGAATTCTCTGTACATATTTTTTATTGAGAATATGTGTAACATAATATGTGCTGTGATCTTAAATTTACTGTCCTAATTAAGCGGAATGTTGTCCCAATTAAACATATAAATTTACTATTGGTTTCTTGGTTTGGTTTCTGTTCTTTGAGATTTGTCCCAAATAAGCGGCTGCCCCAATTAAGCGGAATCGACTGTATATACAAACCTAATTACTTGAGTTTCCTGACCCAACAGTAGGTGCTATAGCCCAGTGTTCCGCAAAGCGTGTGCCGCGGCACACTGGTGTACCGTGGTCATCAGTTGGTGTGCCGCGGAAAAAAATTGGCATACTTATATTGATTATCAACTGGGAGATGTTCATTCAGCATTGGAAAAAATTCAGAATTTGAATTTAGTAGATCCTAATTTTGATTTAATACTGAATCACACAAATGTTTTTCAAGATATTTTAACAGACAAGGAAAGTAAAGACACATTTTTAGAAGCCAATTTGAGCATGGCGAATGAATCAGATTATCAGAAATTATGTAGGGAAGAGGGAAGCTCTTGGTATACCTCCTAGTGTTATGAAAGATTTAAAATGGTACTATACAAGTACATGGTATCTCTTCACTCGGATTGCTCCATTTAAAGTGGAAGAGTTGTATTTGAAACCTTATATAGTTATGTTCCACGACGTGGTAACAGAAGATGAAATTGAATATTTCAAGAATGAAACCAAACCATATTTACGTAGATCACAAGTATTTTTGGATAAACCTTCAGAAAATAATAAATATTCTGATACCAGTGCGGATGAAGTGTATGTTGAGTGATATTCTTCCCTCACTCAGGTGTGAAAATCCAGCTAAATGCAAAAACTTCGTTTAACATTATATTATCAAGCGATATCCAAATCGTCAAACAACGACGACAATAAATACAGTGGAACCTCTCATAACGAGTTTAATTCGTTCCAGACTCTTACTCGTTATGCGAAACACTCGTTATGCAAAACATTTTTTTCTATAGAAATCAATGTAAAATACGATAATGCGTTCCATGTCGAAAAAATAAGTATTCTTGGAGTACCTACTCAATGATTTTTTTTTATTAACGTTTATTCAGATAAAATTACTTATAAAAGAGTGTAACAACTTGTAATACAATTTCGATTAGGAAAAAAGTACCTAAATAAAAATATGAATTTATGACAAATTCAAATATATTTAATATGGATAAATATACAATTTGTAACAACAATCATTTATCTATGATTATACAATAGGAAAAACATAATTCATTCCCTCCAATTTGAGCAGAGCTCTTGCTTTGAGGGATAAATAACCATTTTTAACTATAAAACTAACCGTAAACGTAGCCATTTCGTAGACACTCTTGACACTCCCTTTGAAGCATCCATCTTATTAATTTTATCTTTGTTCTTGAGAATAGTGCAGATCGTTGACGTTGACCGATAGTTATGCCACGCTAACACCTCGTTCTCGCTTTTCAATGATTTTACGTTTTATTTCATAATTCTGTCTGTCTTCTTGTGTTTTTTCTTCGGGGACATTTTTGAACGGGTTATAATACTTTGCACATAAAAAAAAATACTAATAATATCAAAACTAAGGTGCTAACGGAACAAGTGCTAAATACACACTGATCCTAGGTAGCACAGATAGCTATATAACTACCTACTCACTTTTAGACCTATTTGAAACTCTTTGCGTATTAATTTAAAGGTACACTGGTGATCATACAGCTGCATAATAGCTGTCAGTGATACTTAAACAGGTTAGGCTGTTTAAGAGCTGCATTAAGGCTGATTAAGACCGACAAAAATGACTCTATTCAGCATTCAACATTTTCTAATGCCTTGATCGTAATAAGGACTGTTTGGTGAATAAAATTACGCCAAATGCTGTATAAGAAGGTATTTGTGAACTCCTATTACACTGACTTATTAAGGGGGCAGGTGTGAACTATTATGAAGTGAATAGCTGTATAATAAGTGATATGTGGCCCGTATTACAGCTTATAGCTGTATGCAGTTTACATGTGTAATTTTATTCAGTTTTTTGTTGATTAACAGTACATGAGTAAGAGAGAGTGAACTATTAGACAGCCTTTTGCAGAATATAAGAGTTTTAACTATTCACGTCACTGTTTAACATGAATCCACCATTTTATTGTATAACCTATAAATATTCTGATTTATTTCTCAACTTTTATGATGTTTTGTGTATGAATTAAGAATTAATTGCATTGGTTTTTACTTCCTAATATCATAATAATAATTTTTGATCTTATTATTCCTTTCAAAGCACTAAAAAATATTTTGTCAAGTTTTCATCACAGCTTATTTATATCACAAAACTAATTAAAAACAGAATATTTTCGTGGCGCAATAAAATTTTCTTAGATAATATATATGTATAATATCAGTAAAATTACGTTCCCATTAATTTTTCTTCTATTAATTTGTAAAACAAGCGGAGGTGGCGCGAGGTTGTGAAGCAAGACATGAGAGACTGCGGAGCTTCCCCGGAGGACGCACAGAATAGAGCCGAGTGGCGGCGAAAGACAAAAATGGCAGACCCCACCATCATGTGGGATTAATAATTGCCCAGGGAGAGAGAGAGAGAATTTGTAAAACAACGTACTTATACCAGGTAATATAAAAATATTATCCACCATTTATATTTTATACTTAATCAAATTCACTCCACGAAGCATAAAGTGTTTGCAATAAATTGGCAGCTAGAGGTTGCTTAAATAAAATGTTTCACAAACAGCTTTTCCCGGATTAAAATATGAATTAGAGTGTACATGTGACATACCTACCCAGATAGCTATATAACTACTCACTTTTAGACCTATTTGAAACTCTTCGCGTATTAAGACTCTTTTAAAGGTACACTGGTGATCATACAACTGCATAATAGCTGTCAGTGATACTTAAACAGGTTAGGCTGTTTAAGAGCTGCATTAAGGCTGATTAAGACCGACAAAAAATACTCTATTCAGCTTTCAACATTTTCTAATGCCTTAATCGTAATAAGGACTGTTTACTTCCTTATATCAGAGGTAGGTACCACTGATAGTATTGGACGCCTTCAATAAATATAAAATGTCCAATGAACATCAAGGGATACATGAAATCGGCTACTCGGATTGCACCCTTACCTCACACCCGGATATTTCAGGAGTCACAGACTCCTATTTATCCTGTTTATCCATACGTTCAAATTAAAATTGTCTGAATGATCGGCCGGCTAAAGCCGTCATCGTGGGAATCATTTATACGCTAGAACAATATCTACACGTGAATTCTCACTGTGTTTTATAAGAATGAATTTCGAAGCCTTCAGTATGTCTCCTGGTAGAATTGGACAAAGCACATCTTGAGATACACTGAAAAAACAAATGGATTTTATCATCTCATTCCAAGAATTTTTACTCTCTCAAACAATTCAAGAGACTATTGCCTTGTGTTAAGAATATTTCCTTGAATTAAGTAAATCAGCTCTCTCCAATGAAAAAAATATTTTTCTCATTTCAATAAACATTGTTTCTTGCTGTAAGAATTTTTTTCTCGTTCTGAGTAATACGAATATCTTGGATTAAGTAAAAACACAAAACTTTGATTGAAGAAAACGTTTTGTTGATTCAAAAAAATATATTCTCAAATGAAGAATCAAGTGTAAATTAATTTTGTGTATTCTCTCCATGAAAACGGGTAACCCCAGAATGTTTAGCGATTTCGTACGAACATATACGATTGCTTTATTCGGTTTTTAAAGATACATTTCGGGAATCATCGTGTTATTAATCTCGAGTTTTTGTTCTATCAGGATCAAGTAATTGTGATCAATCGTGGCGTTGGAAGTACCTATACGTATTTGAATATTCGTTTTTTTAGTGCTGTTATTTCGGTGTTAGTTAAGTTTTGTAAAAGGAAGAATGGATAATAATAATATGTTTAGTCCGAGTGACGAAGAGTTTTATGTTTATTTAAAAGCTTCAGTGTCGGAACAGATAGCACAAAAATTTATCGGTGAGTACCTATAACATTGTTTATCATTTTACATTTTAACATCCAGCGCTGTTATGACATAATCATGACAAAATAAGTTTAAGATAAGTTTGTATACTGGCGGGTGCTATAGTTTTATATTGCTGCATTGTATAGTTATGTGTATGTGTGTGTGTGATAAGTAAATGTAACTGCGTTTGAAATAATTGTTGTATTGCATCGAACTAAATATGATTTTTGTATATGTTTAATGGCCTTGTGCCGTATATGTTGTTAAATAAATAAATAAATAAATAAATAAAATCGCAAATGTCACATTTAAACTGCCCCAGATTTACAAAGTCGTTACTGGACATAAAAACAGGGATATTTTTTATTCCAACTAAACAAAATCTACTCAGTGAGTGTGGACAAATTGCATCATAGTTAAACAATCAATCCCTAGTATGAATTATATTTATTTTTTACAATAATTCCTTTTTTCATACAATCTTAAATTTTATTTTTATTATATTATTTTAGACAATAAAATTGATATACCTAACACAATTAACGAAGATAATTGATAGTCCTCAATATTTGGCCGAATTGTGTCCAGTATTAGGAGAACGAATACGGTTGGAGAAGTGTATTAAGGAATTTTTAGAAGCTCAAGTCAGTAATTTTTCAATTTAATAATGTTTCATTGTGGTTATATACTTAATGTTATAAATTTGAAATAATTTATGAACTTTATTTTGATGCAGATATGAACCTACTTATATATTCATAAATGGGAAAATGTACTTAAATTAATAAATCTTTTTTGAAATGAAAAGAACGATGAATTGATTTTTTTATTTTGAAAATTTAATAATTTTGTAATTTGTTTTACAGACTCCAACTGAGATAATTTCAGATGCATCAACTTCTGAATTACAAAAGGTTGAAATACAGGAAGTGGAGTTTGTAAATTCAGTGGATGATGACTACTTTTCAACTAAAATACGAAACGATTTTCAAGATTTTGACCTGAAAACTCTTTTACAGACGTCTCCGTTGGGCAAGAGCATTTTAAATTTTTATAAAACCAATGGACAATTAGATACACGAAAGAGAAACCAGCTGACGGATATAATTATCCGTCACTTGTTTAGTTTCATTGTCAATAAGTATGTTTACATAGATATATTTATTTGATTTGATACAAGACACCAATAGAAAACTACATATCTGTACAGAAATGATTCTCGTTAATTGTTTTATTTTATATTCTTTAAAAATATATTATATTTATCTTATAAACATGTAACCATCTAAAGGATTATTTTATTGTTTCAGCTGTATAACAAATGATGAATATACAATCATCACTGCAAAAATCATAGGACTATTTCCCAAAGAAGGGTTGCCTTCGTTACCTGTCCATGAAACGTAACGAAGGCATTCATTCGAATATTGCTCCGAATTGTCGCCAAAAGCTTTAAAATTTTTGCTTGATGATTGATTTTCGTATCCGGCTGTGACTAAGCCACATTTAAACATATTTACATCATTGAGGGGATTCAAAGCTTCAAAGCACATTCCGATCAATCCATTTTGAAAATATAACCCTGGACCGTAGATTAACCGCACTTTGCGATAGACTACTGGCAAACTTTTCGACAATCTACCTACATGTATCGTGTAATTATGCCTTATTGTTGCGGTAATAGTCGAAAATTCGTTTGTAGTCGATCGCCAAATGCGGTTTGTCTACGGGGTCCTGTCCTTTTTATTTTTGCATTTTTGTTAATTTAATTGTCCTTATATAAATTGTATATAATGTCTCATTTTTATGTAGCACGAAGAAGACAAACTCTGTGTTCATTACACACAGTCAGTCCACTGGCTACTCCACTTGTGGGAAATGCCACGATGGTATGTATGAATGAATAAACATGTTTTTGTTGTCATAAATATATTTATAAATTATTTATTACAGAAAAAATAAAAAGGACTACGGTAAATTTTCAAAATGGATTGATTCGGCTTTGCTTTAAGTCCCCTCAATTTTTTTTTAGTTAATATTATTTTATACACAACACACTGTTCCCTTTTGATTTATTTTGTTTGATATTTTGATCTTGTTACCTACTTATATTGATTTAAATAAACTGAAAAACTAAAAATTCTTTTTTTTAACAGACTCCTTAAGGTCTTGATAAAAAACTTTTTAGTTTCTTGGTTATAATAAATATTTTTTTTGATGTATAAATATTTATATTTCATTTATAAAGGTGACTATATATTATAATTGTGCAAAGTTGTCATTTTTTTTAATTACTATCTTTAAATATTCACAATATTTTAATTATGTAATTGTTAATAAAAAAAATGACAACTTTGCATGATAGTATGTAGCCACCTTTATAAGTGAAAAAAAAATATTCTTACATCAAAAAATATATATATATTATGACCAAGAAACTTAAAGTTTTTGATAAAGACGCTTGACATATTGAGTTAAGATATGTCTATCTCATTATAAGCATATTGAAATTTCATTCTGAGAAACTAAATTCTTCGATTGAGAAAATATTTTATTGTTCTGAGAATTTAAAATATTCTACAAAGTAAAAGTATTCTTAGTTTAAGAAAATAGTTACTTGTTTTGAAAATTAAGCTTCTTTCATGGAGATAATGTATTCTTTACATTGAAGAAACAGAAGCTTGTTTTGAGAAATTTCATTTCTTCCACAAAAAAAAATGTCTTCTTGGGTTGAGAATATGATGTTTACTCGTTTTGAGAATTTTAATTTCTTGAACGAAAATTTGTTCTAATATTTTTGAGAATTTTAACTCTTCGATAACGATATATCCTCTTGAATTAAGAAAAAAATACTTGTTTTAAGAATTACAATTTTTGCACGAAGATGAAAATCTTCTTAGATTGAGAAAATATTTTTTTCGTTATATATAAAATTTTGATTTCTTAACTCAAAGCAAATCCTCTTGACTCAATATATTTTTTCTTTCTGTGTAAGGATGGGTTGCGGATTCATGTCCCATCCGGGACACTACCAAATAAAGCAACATTGTCTTTTCTAAGCCTTATATTATGATGGTTTCATGTGCAAAATTTACAGAGTTAGGTGGGCCTCAGAAAAAGCGTAAACTAAGGTCACAAAGGTTTATTTATTAAGTTAATAAAGTGATAAAAACAAAAAAAAAATCATAAATTAAAAATACTTAAGGTGTGGTAGAAGGTGAGGTAGTTTTAATACAAAAAACTAAATTATAATTCAAATATCATATAATTGAAATATATTAACAATATATAGCTATTAATTACATATTTATGATGAATGATTGATCATAATACATATGAAATAATAGATTTGTTTAGCACTCACAAAAGAAGATAAAGCAATGTTGGTGTTGAGAATCGACAGAGAATCCGGAAAGTCTTGGTCACACAGGATGCACGATCTGGTGTAGGGACAGAAGATGATAGCGTTCTACATTTGGTCGGAAGATGCCAAAGATTCAATGTCTTGCGGTAACTAATATTCTAACCAATCAACTTTTTTAATAACCTGATCAGTTTTACTATTCCGTTATGAATGCCTGATTGTTGCCACACGTACCTAATCATTTTTTTTTTTGTTAAATAAGATAGAAGAGTATCTGCACAACGGTGGGGAAAAAACGGGCACATACATATTTCTGCAGTTGAATTTAACTATAGATATAATATTTTCATATTTCCGTAAGGTTTTTTAACTCCAAATATAAGCCATTAGTCCATTTCAGCTGAAATAAAATTTAATATGAAATCATATTGAAAACACCTCTTATCGTCTGTAGTTTGTTTACTAATATTACAAAATTTAAAATAAAATAACACAGTTATGCTTCCACTTAGATATTTCAAATCTAAACATTTTCTCCTATACTTGTAGATATCTTCAGGGAAAATAAAATTTATTTTTACTGTAAACAATCAAACTCTTGTATTGTTTCCATTATATTTTTTGTTTATGAATAAAGAAACATCCCTTAACTTAAGCTTGTGGATTTATTACATAAGATAATTATTACATACATTAAACATTTGAGATTGCTTGCGTAAATATACATAAATGTACTTATTTTCAAGACAAAAATGAAGGGAATGTAAATAAATTAAAATCAAGATAAGCTATCTATAGACAAAAGTTTAAAACTGAAACAAGTACAGATATATTCAATTTTTGTAATATAATTTATGTATTTTCACATAAATGTATTAATTAGATATTCCACAGGGCTTAATTTTGAGTCCTTTATTGTTATGCTTCACTCAATCATTCGTAATACTTGAATTATGTTTTGTACAATTTGTATGTAATCTTACCAATAATAAACGGTAAATTAACAAATGATATTTTATGGACATTGATACATTCTTCTGATTTTCTGGACATCCCGGTGACTGAAACCATTCCTCTGTCCTATGACGACATTAGCTTGCTAAAACACACAATAACACATGAATGGAATAATATTTATTTTCAGTAAACTACAAAGGTCTTCTATTTCATATTATAAATACTATGGTGAGAATTATTACCAGAGGTGTAATGGTTGGTAACAAATTTCTTGTGAATGCGAAACGATCATAGTGCATTATACTGCCGTAGTCATATGCCTGATCATAGGGGCTTATTATACTGGCGTTGTATTTCTCGAAGTTAATTAACGCGCCTGAAAAAAGAGAAAAAATAGGACCAATTCTGGAACAAGTACACCTACTCTACATAATATATTTATTTATTTTATTCTTCACTGTACATTGTTTACAATAATACAAATTTACATAGAAAATATCATTTATACAATTCAATGTACAGAGGGCGAGTTTATCGCTAAAATGCGATGTCTTCCAACTAATATAATACTAGGTAGGTATATAAATGCAACGGAGTCGAGAATAATATGTCTCCATTGAATAAATAATAACACAATACAGTGAAACCTCTCATAACGAGCACTTCTCATAACAATAGTAATTCGCATTACGAGCAAAAAAATGTGAAAAAGTTGCTCCATCATTAACGAGCGACATTTCGCATAATGAATTACAGAGAAAGGGTAAGTCCCTATTTCACGACATTCACTTCTGATCTTGTGAGCGGGACGCCGGGACTTCCGCGCCAGTATTTTTCATTTTCCATTCATTTCCAGTCATTTTCCGTTAGCGTGATGATTAATTTTTTGTCATAAGTTAATATTTTTATTCGTTTTTTTTCAAATCTAAATTGTATTGCATGTTGTTACACTTTATAAGTAATTTTATTTGAATAAACGCTAATAAAAAAAAACATTGAATATTATTTCGGCGTGGAACGTATTATCGTATTTAACATTGTTTTTTTATAGAAAAAAATGTTTCGCTTAACGAGTAAGATTCTGGAACGAATTAAATTCGTTATGAGAGGTTCCACTGTAATTCTAATGGGAGACATTCTTTTTATCTTAAACATTCACCATTGTGTAAACCTATGCCTAGTTGTCTTTTTAAATTTTCATGTTTCCCCTCACCTTTGTGGCTTTGTGGGCATATAATATTATCTACAGAATTATATAAGAGTACATAAATAAACAGTTTCTTATCATCAATAGGTAAGGATTGTAATATAGGACAAAATAGTAGAAAATTTTACTTACTTGGTTTAATATTTCCTACATTTATTCTGACAAAGCTATCTCTGTCAGTTCTGCTTTGTTCATGAACAATTCCAAGGGCGTGCATAAACTCATGAATAGGTATGCCTTTTGAGGAGGTACATCCTGGTGTCTGTAAGTTCAGTTGTTGTTGACCTCCTGCAAGCGAAATAAAACAAAATGGATTAAAACCGTTCTAGTATATTATTCACAACAATTTACCTAATGGCGAAAATTGAGCAGAAACGTTCTTTTCATTCCGGGTATCGATTACTTCCTCAGTTTCCATGGAAAAATTCGTGCTTGAACTATATATGGGTTAGTTGGAAGATAAACTTGCTCATTGCACAAAATTATGTATTCAGTAGTAATGTTGTCATGTTTTTTTTTCTTTGTATAGGTACTAATTTTGAGCAATAAAGATTATTATTATTATATATACCTACCTATACAATATATCAAAAATTACTAAATCTGTGATAAGAGTTCGTCGGTAGCCTGGGGGTAGAGTCTCGGCCTTGTGAACAAGGGGTCCGGGGTTCGATCCCAGGTGCCGGCAAATTCCCCTTTCACGACACAAGCTTTTAGCTTACTGTGAATGGTGTATAAGGTTGTATTTGGGTTTATAATAAAACCCAGATAAATATATCTTTAAAAAAATAAAAAAAAAAATGATTCAGAATAATTTGGGATGTTGCTCTGGGCTTAAAGAACACTCTCAACCAAGCCTCATGTCTTTTCATTGGTGACAATTAGACTCATGGAATCTTGAGTTTGGTAGCGGAGTGAATATAAAGTTTCTGCTCGTTTTCCGGAATCAAATCTTAAATCGAAAGATGATCAAAATTCACACGTCTGAACAAGTGAAATAAATTTCCGGTAGGTACTCTATTGTGTCAATAATTCATTTGAAATATAATTTGTTTATCGATAAATTAATATTATCTTATAGTCAGTCGTCTGTTTAAACCTCCAAAATGAAGCTATTACCTACAGATTAGTGATGTAACGAATGTGTGTATTTTGAAAATACGTATTTTGTAGGTATTTTGTACTTAAATACCATTTCGAAAAAGTATTTAGTATTTTGAAATACAAAAATTCCAAAGTATTTGTATTTTGAAAGTATTTTGCACATCTCTGCCGATTGCTTGTGTGGTTGGGACGAGGAAACGCCGGACCATAGCATCCTAGGATGTCCAATTAGGGATGCCATGGACATTTATTTTAAATTCGAAAACATTGAATACCCAATTGATATTGTCTACCTTATCGGACTGAACTCTCAACAGGTTAATGACCTTATTTTTTAATGTGTCCAAAAAAATATGATACTCATATAAATATTTTTCGATTTTTCTTGTTGTTTTTCGCTTAATATATTGTTTGTATAAGGTTAGTATTAGTATACGAATGTGTGATTTTGGATATTCGCGAATGCGAATAGCGAATATTAACTTGCTTAAATTTCTACAATTGTTCAAACATTAAAATTTCTACCCCCCCCCCCCCGTCCCAAATTTACAAAATGGTATAGGAATTTTAAATATTTCAAAACTCCTCGGTTTTCTTGAAGAACATTTTCATGCAGTACCTTTTTCTACAATGTACCGGGTACCGGAATTACCGATACTTTATTACCAAAATAATATTCGCAAAACATTCGCATATTTTTTTGCGAATACTTTGAAATATGCGAATGGGAATACGAATATTCGTTACATCACTAATATACTTACATGATGATTTGTATGAAAGGATGATACTATGGCGATAACATCCAACGGGATGAGCCGCTATATACATATATTTTTTAACTGAACTGCCATTAATCCGTTCCAGCCCCCAAAATGTTACCCCAGTTATTTTTGTTGCAATTATGCAAGATCATGTGCCGAATAACCGAATATTCGGCAAAACATTGGTGAGAGTGTGCGATACCTACTCCCGACAGTGCATCTTCGTGTAGGTACATCATAGACATATTTATTAGACATTTGTAAAAACAATAATAATACATATTATGTTGTTTCACTCCATATCAAGTTAAATTAATTAATTACATATGTATTTGAGGATTAATTAAATAATGGATCTGCAGCTGACAATGAAATAGCAACAATCTACAAGCTATAAGTTCCTTCCAGTTTTACATTATTTTAAACTATTCTGCAGAACACCGGATAATAGACTAAATATTCGGTATTCGGCCGAATAGTAAAAATGTTGCCGAATAGGCAGAATACCGAATAGTTGTCCAATATTTGCTGCATCTCTAGTTTAAATGAAGAAATAAGAAGTAAGATGGTAGAAATATATAATTACCGAGGCGTCCAACACTAGACCAGCATCCTGTGTTAGTACTTGTGATAAGCAGGTAATCAGTCTCAGTAGTTCTAGGTGTGAATCTGATGCAGGTAAATAAATGGAAGTCAATCATAGCTGCTAAGATGTTCAACGTGTCGGTAAAGGCTAAAATGTTAACAATAACATACGTTATATATCAGACACAGATCAATACTTTAGTAAAGGCTAAAATGTTAACAACAACATACGCTAGATATCATACACAGATCAATACTTTAGTAAAGGCTAAAAGAATAAGGCTATGTTCACATGGCAAAATATTGACGCGCGTTTTTGAATCGCGCGTTACATGTGAACTTAGACTAATGGCACGAGACATGCACGTACATTTCTTAATTGAAATATTAATATTTAGATATACAACTATAATTGCCCGCACCCACCGTCCGTACAGTACAGCAAACCCAGTCAGAGAAAATGGAATCTATCTTTACATACCTAAGTACTTCATTCGTTTCCTTCACATACATACAATTTCAATTATGTACATGCAATTTATCTTATTCAACAAGTGACTGTCTTTGAGATTAAATCCAAATTTTCAAGCTATGTAGCACTTAACTTACGCACTTTTTTACATTTACCCATTATTGGCCCAAATTATTTACATTGAAAATATTGAATGAAATCCGTCGTCCACTCGAATAGCGCAGAAGTCTGGGGACTTCCATTTGAATTTTGGAAATAAAAATAAATATTAAATGTAGGTATGTATTTAAAAAGCAACTTACGGAACAAAACATTCGTAGCAAATGGAATTACTTTATTGGGCCACCTGGTAGTTAAACTGATCAGACCACTTTTACCCAAGCCAACGTCTTGAATTGGGTGTAGAATATCTCCCTCAAAGTACTCCCCTAGTTGGTCGGGGTTACCCATTTCGGGAGTCCATTTTGCAATCAAATCACCTGTCAATTAGTTAAACCGAAAACAAATCAATAGAGGTATAATAAATAAATATTAAAAATCATCTAAAAACTGCCCGCAAGAATTGAATCCATGAAAAAAAAAATGGAAATAAATATTATTTGTTATTATATAGCTATGCCAAATTACACTATTTTTTCTTAAACAAAAAAAATGTTTAGGTATTTTTTGTTTTGTTTTTTATCATCAACGCCATTTATTTACATAAAGGACGAAAATAAAAAAAATATACAATCGAAGGTGTCAAATATGGCGATAGAAGGAAAATAAGAAGAGTTTGTTCACCAATTCGAAGTAGGTACATAATCTTGTACCTGTCAATAATAAAATTAAAATATATCTGATTATAGGTTGCATGTGAAATGCAAATAATTCTAATAAGCACAACACACAAGACAATAATGCTAAATTAATAAGTATGTTACCTACCTGTACGCTCTGATGGAACCCCATAGATACCAGGTCCAAGAGGTGATAAATCGATAACATCATCATCCACGATTGCTGGTTTGGCCAAACTGTTGCAAACCAATATCGTCAAAATAATAGACATAAATAACTTTGCCATCTCTTCAAGGAATGGGTACTTGAAGTAAAATCCTAATTTAAAATTATCTCGATGAAAATTTCAATGTAACAGTTGTACCGAATGTGGTGATTTTCAATCATTAGTCGTTTTTATACCATTGGCTTATGAGGCTCTAGTGATTTTTTGTTTTATAGTTTCCAGCAACATAGTCTGTAATTTATGATACTCATATACTTCCCTACACATTTGCTAAGTAATTATTTTTAAATACTTATGATAACTTAGTTAAATTAGGTATTTACTTATCCACGTGATGTACATTTACCTAATATCATTATGTACACACTCAAAGGTACATAACAAAATAATGCGAAAATTTTGAGGATTGTGTTGTGATTTTGGTTTACCTGTAAAAATCAGTATGCACGCAAAAAATGAAATAAATTTACTATTTTACTAATAATATTTTGTTTTTTTTTTAAAGATATATCTGGGTTTTTGTTATAAACCCAAATACAACCGTATACACCTTTAACACTAAGCTAAAAGCTTGTGCCGTTAAAGGGGAGTTTGCCGGCACCTGGGATCGAACCACGGACCCCTTGTTCCGAAGGCCGAAACTCTACCTCCAGACTACCGACGAACTCGATGAATAATAAATGTAAATCGATTTTAACTGAAGTAGACTAGTCTTAATGGTGAGCGATATTGACTTTTAATGGATCTTAGGATCTGTGTGATGATTGATGTCTTTTTATTTAGAATCCATTTGTCTGGAACAATCTGATTTTTCTTTCCCTATTTTTCTGTCTCACGCTAGTCTTTTAAGTTCTACGTATGGTCGACAGCGCATGTCCACCACCACTTAATGCATGTAAGAGTTTCTTGATCAGCCCCTGCAATTCCTGCTTTTAATTATGTCCTCCATGATGATATCGAGCAGGCCTTGATCCCTGACGTTATTGCCAACCCAATTTGCTCGTAGTTAGTTGATGCTTTTAAGAAATTACCTTTTTCCGCCAAACCTCATAGTTTTGACATGTTTCGATCAATAGATCTTCAACATCATCAATGTGTTAAAATTATAAACAAGTAAACACAAAGAGATATCTTGAATTTTTTTACTTGATTCTTAAAAATCTAATCTATAAGTTGGTAGGTATAGTGCGGAATATTTTTCAATCTTGCTCTTTGGGACTTATTTATAACAAATAATAAAATGCGAACGTTCTATAAGCTTCTCACCTAAGCCCGATTGACCGAAAAAAAAATTATTCTGATAATGTTTGAATATAATATACATTATCATAATTCGTCGGTCAATCTTGTAAACCTCGTAAATCCCGTTTTAGTCGAAGGAATTTTTTTGATACCTCTAATGTACAGTTGCCTCAGGACTATGTGAAACTCGTTTTATAAAATTATCCAAAATATTTCAAAAAACGGTCATGAAAAAACACGCAAATCCAGACCGTAGAACAATATAATATTTGCAAACCTCTCAAAGCTCAATTTACATTTACGCGCCTTTTCTATGACATAGGGGATGAGAGTTGCTGTCTGGTATACATAATATTTTAATTCTGATACATTTTGACTATTTAGATTGTATTCAGAAGTTTCGGTGTAGTTTTTCTAAAGAAATGTTTCTAAATATGACTTGAAAGAGAAAAATCAGTATTTTGAAGGATAAAAATACCAGTAAATAAGGGATTAATTAAAAATAGATGCAAATACCAAGAGAGGAACTTTGAAATTTCCAACGTTAAGTGGACATGAAGTAGGTATATTTTTGCTGATATTTGGGCAATTAAGAGATCATGTACCGAATAACCGAATATTAGGCAAAACAATGGTGAGAGCGTGCGGTAAAACTCTACTCCCGACCGCGGGTCTTCGTGTAGGAACATCATAGACATATTATTACTTATTAGACTTGCATCGCGGTACCTTTCTTCGAAATTATTGTGTCCCAACATTAATAACAACAATAATAAAATTATGTTACTACACTCAATTAAATGAATTAATTAGATATTTGAGGATTAATAAAATTAAATATTATGCATCTGCAGCTGACAATGAAATGGCAACAATCTACAATATATAGTTCCTTCCAATTTTACATTTGAACTATTCAGCAGAACACAGACTTAATAAACGGTATTCGGCCGAATAGTAAAAATATTACCGACCTAATGTGGTGTTCTCACTTTGGCGAATATCGCCAGGCTCCAAAATATCGCCAGCCATTTGAACCGTGTGAACAAAATGACAGCTAGTCTGAAACGATAAAAAACCAGTAGAAACGATATCGTCTCGAGTTGACCACCTTACAACTTTTCGGCCGATTGAACGATTCGCGCATGCGCAGATGTGCGCGGCGTTCGTATCTATGGTAAAGACTTTATAACCTAGAAATTTTAAAATGTTTCCCGCTTCGTGACAGCTGTTATCTTTGTTGTTGCTTTGTGGCGTTTGTTTCCTTAATTAAAAGACGCCTTATAACCCCTTTTATAACATTTTCGACTAAAAATAAACACTTCGCGATCTCCATCTCGACGCCATTTTGAAAACCGTGTCAAAATCAAAGCGCATCTGACAGATCGTTTCTATATTGGTGGACTGTGTGAACAGGTGTGACGATCAATGGATGTACGGCGAATTTTGTTTTTTCGCCTGGCGATATATTTTGAAATTCGCCTGGCGATATTCGCCAAATGTGAACACCCCATAATATTCGTTGCATTCCTAGTATAAACACATTTATGTATTTGATTACTTTTAATACAAATTATATACGCATTGGATAATACATAATGTTAATAAATCTGGTTGTTAAAATTTTAAAATTCCACCTCAATTCGAATAAATAGTTCTAACTTTCTCCTGTAAAATATGTAAATTTGGATATACAGTATTATGAGGTTTACAAGATAGACCGACGATGTACAGTGGAACCTCTCATAACG
The DNA here is from genome assembly GCA_947579605.1 of Athripsodes cinereus. Taxonomy (NCBI): domain Eukaryota; kingdom Metazoa; phylum Arthropoda; class Insecta; order Trichoptera; family Leptoceridae; genus Athripsodes; species Athripsodes cinereus. Next base: position 37,847,652 of record OX388305.1, read on the forward strand.
AGTTTAATTCGTTCCAGACTCTTACTCGTTAAGCGAAATACTCATTATGCGAAACATTTTTTTCTATAGAAATCAATGTATAATCAGATAATGCGTTCCATGACGAAAGAATACTCAATGAGTTTTATTAACGTTTATTCAAATAAAATTACTTATAAAGGAGTGTAACAACTTGTAATACAATTTAGATTTGGAAAAAAAACGTGCCTAAATAAAAATATTAATTTATGACAAATAATTACTCATTTTTAACCAGAAAACTAACCATAAACGTAACCGTTTCGTAGACATTCTTGACATTCCCTTTGAAGCATCCATCTTCTAAATGTTATATTTGTTCTTGAGAATAGTGCAGATCGTTGATGTTGACCGATAGTATGTGTGCGTATGTGCGCTTTTCAATGATTTTACGTTTCATTTATACAGTTATTTTTATTTTCTTCTGGCTGTCTTCTTTTCTTCGGGGACATTTTTGCACGGATTATAATACTTAGCACATAAAAAAATTACAAATAATTTCTCTATTTATTATTCTCTGTGCTAAACACAAACTGATTGATGAAATGGCGCGGAAGTCCCGGTACACAAGGTCACAAGTGAATGTTGTGAAAAAGGGACTAACCCTTTCTCTGTAACTCGTTATGCGAAATGTCGCTCGTTATGGAAGCAACTTTTTCACATTTTTTTTGCTCGTTATGCGAATTACTCGTTATGAGAGGTTCCACTGTATTTGTAAGCAGGCTGATTTAAATATTGTCGTTGTTTTACTATGTACATATTTTACTATACACCATTAAAGGTCACGTGGTCTTGTCTATGGATTTGCTTTTGCTTGGGGGGCAAACAGTCAGATTGCGCAAATCATCCTTGTAGGATGTTATGCCATAAGAGAAAAAAAAGAAAGTCAGACGACAAAATAATAACAAAATCGACACTGACAGTTTTTTTTTATTATTAGGTATTCTTTAGGCGTTCCACCTAATATTACACCGTAATCGCCTGTTGTGTTGGGATGCCTGATGCCCCTCAATGATTTTTCTGTGACGTCATCCTTTAATGGTCTATACCTACATTTATTAATTCTACCATAGATTGCAAGCTGACTGGGATGTTACTACTTCAATTTATTTGTTGTGGAAAAAAAATAATTACGAGAGTGCCATTGTACGACAATTTCCTCTATTTTTTATCTTTGAAATATTTGCGTGTAGAGGTAGGTAGAAGGTATTTAATAACTTATGATTTCTGGGAAATGTTTTTCATTATTAGGTAAAGGTATTATTTTATAGATTAGATACCTATTATTTACTTATTTTTCTTTTAACTACCTACTTATTTGACAATCTAATTTTATAAAGATTTATTATAGGTTCTATTTTACGAAAAGAATAATTAATCTATTTTCATGAAATTTTTATTACATCTCCTCTTACTGCAGCAATCATATTTCTTTTATATACAGAATGTCCAATTTGTAATTATTTTAGTTTAAAATCTGACTAAGTGATAAACCTAATAGAAAGTATCTTATTTCACCCTATCTTATTTAATTACACTCTTGACACAATCTAAATACAATCTTAATCTAGTCTTGATCTTGATCATACGACTAGTGATGTGAGAAGAGAAAATTCTCCGAGAATTTCTCCTCTGATGGAAGAGAAATTTCTCTCCATAATTCTTCTTAGTGGTATTATTACCTTTCGCCCAGTATACTTCGCAGCCAACCTGATTGATCCAAAAATTTGTGGGGCTGATTAAGGCCCAAATCAGAGGTTATTAACACTTTTTTCCATGTAAGTACCTGCAATTTTTTTAAACTTAAATATGGGCATGTGGGGTGTCAACCATCAAGATTTTTTATCAGTTGTTAGCACTTTTTTCTATGTAGGTACCTAATTTTTTTTTGTTTCCATAGTTAATTGTAGCTATATTGGTGATTAATTGTCTCAACATTTGTACATTGTTATTGATTGATTGATTGAATAAAGTTATAATTATACTGTTGAATAAAATATAAAAAAAATTCTCGGAAAATTCTCTACTTCGAGAAATTTACCGAGAAATTTCTCGGTAAATTTCTCGAATAATTATTTCTTGAGAATTCCACAACACTACATACGACGCACGAAGGGACTATGGTCAAAAACACCGCGCTACAGCTACCTCTTGATCGGTATGTGTTTATTTTTGGCCAAAAGTCACTTCGCGCGTCGTATGATTAAGATTAAGATCGTGTTTAGATTTTGTCAAGAGTAACCCTACAGTTACTGTGATTACTTATACTATTATAATCATTTTATTATCTCTCTGCGAGTGTGGCCAGCAGGGCTACTCTTGACAAAACTAAACACGATCTTAATCTAGTCTTGATCTTGATCATACGACGCACGAAGTGACTATTGGCCAAAAATACATGCAAACCGATCGCGCGTTAGCGGTAGCGCGGTGTTATTGACCATAGTCCCTTCGTGCGTCGTATGATCAAGATCAAGACTAGATTAAGATCGTGTTAAGTTTTGTCAATAGTAACCCTGCAGGACGATGAGACGATACGATTGATTCGCTAATATCCAAAATCACACATTCGTTACATCACAACTAACAATATCATTTTGTAATTATTATAATGATTAGACCTAACGTGGCTAAATTACTCTCTGTTGGGTGGAACGCCCACAAAAAAAGTTTTATCCGTGATAACTGTTTTAGTAAGGGTGTGTTCTAGGTATTTGTGTTTTCCATTTTATATTTACCTACCTTAATTAACATTTCTCCTTCCAATCCTATACTACGCAGACTGTACCCTTCCCGATACCTCTGAGGAACTCAATGGTAAATTGGATAGGTTGCAGAATGCATGTATACGATTTGTGTATGGTTTAAAAAAAATATGACCATATTTCCAAATTTCGAGCAGAACTTAAATGGCCAACATACAAACAATCCCGCGATCTACATATACTCTACTTTCTGTACAACATCCTAAAGCACAATTCCCCTCAATACCTTTTTAAGCGTTTTGAATACCTGTCTTCACATGGACGTCCTCTGAGATCTCAGAATAACCAGTTACTTGCCGTCCCTGCCCACACCACAACCTTCTTCAGTTCATCATTTACGACCCATGCAATTAGAATGTGGAATAATCTACCTTGCAATATTAGAAATTCCTCTACGCTACACGTTTTTAAGAATAACCTAAAATCCATAGACTTATCCTAAAAAGTTCCTCCCCGTGCCTTTATCCTTCATTTTATAGTATTTATTAGAGGAAACATGACATATATAATGTTCTACTCAGGACTAAGAATGTAATTAGTTATAATTAAATTAAGTATTAACTGTTCACATTTAGTATTAATTACACATTGTCAACATAGTATCACACATTATTTTGGTTAGCTGGAAGATATTGCCTCCAGGCAATAAGCTCGCCAATTGCTCATAATTTTTTTTTCTGATCAATAAAGTGTTCTTATTATTATTAAGTATATCAAATCTATTTTTATTAATTATGACACCATGAAATTAAACAATTAAACAACGTAATAATTATGCGTCAACATGATAAAGATTTATTACAAAAGTATTGTTACTGATGATGGAACAAGTAGTTCCGAAAACGTTTTAACTCTAATTAAAGTTATTCTAGTGAAAAATACAAAGTTTCTTTTATTTTAAATTAATAATAAATATGGAATTCCACATTGTTAATCACGAAACATTCGAAAAATTACAAAAGTATAATTTAGAAATCAGATCGCGATTGCCCTATGTAATTTTATAGGTATCTCTGAATCGAAAGGATTGCAAACCCAATATTTATGAAATTTCGATGTTATTGACCGAAGGTAGGTAGTTGTTGGAGGTCCATTTCAAGATAAATTGAAAAAAACACAGTATGTAGTTAACTACTAAATGACTTTTAAAAACTTCTCTTACTGCTATTCGGAGACTCTCGACTCCATCATCAGGCGCACAGCGCTTCACTTTCCAATAGATTTTTATCAATGAATTCCAATTAGTTTCCATCAATAAGGGCTTCTCCCAATATTTAATTGGCGATGTAAATGGTTAAATGTTTATTATAGTATTATTCATTGTTAAAGCTGTTGTATCTATTGAAATAAATAAAAAAAATTGTTCACAATCTATAAATATGACAGCAATGCTTGTCTCTGTACCTTATTGCGCTTTTTTCTAATCGCCTGATGATGGAGTCGGGAGTCTCCGAATAAGTAAGCGAAGTTAACAAAAGTCAATTGAAAATAACTACATACTGTGTTTTTGTTCAATTTATCCCATTTTTTTTATTATTTATTTATCTTTACTGTACATTGATTACAAGCAAATTCACACAAAAATAAATTTAAAACAAAGACAATCAAACAATCAATATACCTACAGAGGGCGAGTTTATCACAGAGGCGCGATTTCTTCCAAATAACCCAATTTCATGCAGTTTTCACATAAAGAAAATCTTAAAGGAAGGAAAGAGGAGGTAAAAAAGGAGAAGAATATGTAGGAAAAGGGACTAGGATACAGTAGCCATGTTTTGTGTGATTAAGGGGCCCCTTTAGCAAAAACGATAAAACATTCAATTTTCAACAAGTTTGGTACACAAACTCTCAAAACTTGTTGAACTTACGAACATTTTGATTTGATAAAATATGAAAACAAATATTAATTACCAATATCAAACTTTAACTTTTAAAAAAAAACTCGATTTTAGCTTCATAGTATTCGTTTATAAAAAAGCATATTTCTAAAAATCGAATTCGAGGGTGTGTTTGGTACATGCACGAGAATCCTACAAATTTCCATATATTTATTTTAATATTGAGAATATTTAGATAGTTATTACAATATAGAACAAAAAAAACTACTTTTTTTGTTTTTTTCATGGATATTGACCGACTTAAAAAATATTTTTTTTGATAAAATTTCTCGTATTTTGAAACCAAAAATCACCACATGAACTCAATTTTTTGTATACTAAAAAAAGTTTGCTAAAATCTATAGTATTTATATGCTTGATAGGATTAATAAAAAATATATATATTTTACAAATAATTTGTATTTTGATATAACAAAGAGTACCTAAATAAATCTCGTCAGTCTGCGATTTATTTATTTTTTAGTAAAAAACTAATATTGGTAATAAATATTTGATTTTTTATTTTATCAAATCAATATGTTCGCAAGGGTCAACAAGTTTTGGTAGTTTTTCTATCAAATTTGTTGAAAATATAAAATTTTACCGTTTTTGCTAAACGGGGCCCTTAAGTGGTCCTTGACCGCCCGCTTGAAAGCTTGAAGAGTGGGGAGCAACCTTATCCTGGAAGGCAAACTATTCTAACAGCGAGCACCATGAACAGAAAAAGAGTTTGTAAAAAAGTTTGAGCTATGAGCTGGTATTGCCGGAAGACGCTCGCTATTGGATCTTAAGGGTAAGCCATGGCTCGAAAGATACTCAAACATTTCCTTGAGATAATATGGTGAAGACGTAGAGTATAAACAATAATATTATAAACCAGTGATAAGACATGGAGATCTCGTCTTTGGCACACGGTAAGCCATTTCAGTTTATTTTTAAATCTTGTTATGCGATCAGCAGCCCTACTCCCGACACAATCTAAATGCGATCTAATCTTGTTTGCATCTTAAAATGGCGAATTGGTACTTTTGAACACGGTCTAAATCTAATATTTAAGACCGATCTAGTTTGATGTCTTAAAAATTCGTTAAGATCTTAATATTTGTATGAAATCGGTACTCTTGAAACAAAATTGTCAAGGCCGATCTTAATACCGGTCTAGTATAGCGATCTAGTAGCTGTCAAAACTTAAGATTGCCGTGAAGGTACATTTTAGCAATCTAAAAGTCTTTTTCCATAGTTTTTCCATCTTTTTACAACGCAAGATTGTTTATTTTTTAGAATAATATTTATTTTAGTATATTTCTAATACTTTTTTCCTATCTTGCTGTGTTTTTTACGCAAATAAAATTTGGTGTCGATTGATAGTTTTGTCCGAGTCGCTTTTTTTGAAGTGTAACTGTGCGACTAGTTTTAAAACGTATAATGCATTGTGGAATTGTCGTGAACAGTGTATGTGTTGTTTATCTGACTACTGTCCTATATTCTCATTCATTGGAGGTATACAAGGCCTCCATCCTGTAACAGATGACGCTAAAACATGGATTCGGACCCCCTCGAGATTCAAGTCTAGCGGGCTAGAAGAAGATGAGTGAAAAATATTATTTCAAAACTACAACAACGACTCAACTGGATTGGCCATAACATCAGGCACCGGTGTGCTCATCACCATCGAGGAGGGCAAGACCATAGGCAGAAATGGTAAATGCCGACCAAGAAACACCTATATGGATTAAATGAGGACATGAATTGTGGTACGTACATAGAATTAAAGGTTAATTTCTATAATAGGTTATCCAGTAGTACCCATTAGGAAAAGATATAAATTGATGATCATAGTTGTATTTTTTATTATTATTATCGTTCACTGTATACCGTTACAAGATATTATAGAAGGGCTCAGATGGCAATATTGGGACAAGGGAATGATTCTCGCCCAGTGAATGCCATATTATTTATGTAAATGCATAATTACGTCATGAAACTCAACTATGCAGAAAATAAATCATTATTAAGTTTAATCTGTACCCCTCCCCTAGCTCATATCCGAATGCCCCACAATATCTTGTAACAGTGTACAGTGAAAGATAATAAAAATAAATACAACGATGGGTATAATATATCAACGGTATAGGTCATCAATATTGGTATATTTTCTAACTGGATGCTATTGGATAACCTATAGCAGAAATTCACCGAATTAAAGAGACTAATGTCCCATCCATCCTGAATGTTTTAATTTTTTGTTGGCACAAAGAGGACACCTTGGAAGTTTATTACATGCAGCTGGTCTGCTTGCCACCCCAGTTGTGAGATATGCTATAACGGTGTAGTCGGCCGGTGTGGCGTGGAGGTAACGCTCTTGCCTTTGAGTCACGAGGTCCCGGGTTCGATTCCCGGCCAGGGCAGATTGAGGAATGACCTTTTTCAAATTGTCCTGGGTCTGGGTGTTACATGTATATGTGTTTAGTGCATTGTATATGTGTGTATCGTCGCGTTAGTACCCATAATACAAGATTCATCTAAGTTTGTGTTATGTGAAATATCTATGTGTGTTATGTTATGTCTATACAAATATCTTATGTCTATAGTAATGGTAGTAGTAAAGAGGCTAGCAGAAATTGGATGATATGAGAACTGATGTTCTTGAAACATCCAGGGGTAAAAGGTGGGAGTCCCTTTCTTAAATGTTGACTAGCATAAAATAGAGAGGAATGGAGAATAAATTCTAAATACTTTTTGCTTGTGTTACACAATAATACATTATTTCCCCTTATTAAATAATATGTTTTGTTTACAGGTTATATTCGGATATTATTTAGTTAAAATATTCTTGGAATCATTCTCAACCGTCTCCAGATAGCCTTTAATGGTGCTGATGGGACCATTTACAGAGACAATAAGCGCTGACACATCACACCACTGCTTAAGGAGCTACATTGGCTGAGAGTCTCAAAGAGAGTAGACTTCAAACTGTACCTCACGGTTCATAAAGCCTTGTACGGTGCAGCACATCTATGCCTCGCTGAGCTCTGTCCCATCAACAAAACTCTAAAGCGACTACTGCACTCATCTTCCACCACTGTCAACAAACTTGTAGAACCCAACAGGGAAAACATTTCCAAATTTGCAAATAGGAGCTTCAGCGTCAAGGAGGCAACTGCCTGGAAAAGATTACCTGCGGCTTTAAGACAAAACCAACCTACTGTTACATTCAGGCTAGCAAACTGAAACATTGCTGTTCAGGAGAAGTCATGGTGCCCTTGAAATGGTCACGGAACATTAAAGAGGCGCCAAATACAAATTGTCCATATTAGTATTATACGTATTTATTTATTACACATATATACAGCTTAAAGCTTTTATAAAATGGTATTCAAAATTCAAACAACAATTAATACTGTATAAAAATAAAAAGCAATTAAAAATGTATAAAATGTAAGATAGTGTCATTACACTATTAAAAAATAAATATCAAAATACCAGTAAAAATAATTGCATTGAACTGGCTACAATTAATAAAAGAAGAAGTACACAATATTAGTCAAACGATAAAATTAATAATAAAGAATTCTCAGATAAAACAGTCAAAATTCATGGTATCAAAGTTCATTCAATAAACAATTTATTGAAACTACACATCCGTCACATAAAAAGTTTGAGACGGAGAAAATAAAATGCCAAATGTCACAAAAACAAAACACAAAAAACAACAACAAAACAATAATTATATAAATATTTCAAGAATTCATAAATAAAGATTCCAATTTGGAGCAGTGCGTGGACTTTCACTTAGGTCGGAGAACAATAGATTGCTCTTGATTTCTACTCTTCATCTTTTAGCATTCACACCGCTAGACTTTGGAACCAGCTTCCCTCTACAATCGGCACCAGCTCATCGTTTATGTCTTTTAAAATAAATTAGTCTCTAGGTGATGAACACTACATTCCTAATATATGTTAACTGTTTGTTATTTATTTATTTGAGATAAATAAACATTTTATTTTGAAATTTATGTTTTTTTTTTGCCTTTATTATTGTTGTCAATTAAATTCTTATAAAACTGGAAAAATTTTGATTCATCGTGTCAAACATGGCAAAAATGCTGGTGCACAATACCATTCTGTTACCGACACTTATGTTTACGAGCGAAACTTGGACGTGGTTGAAAAAGGACGAGAGTGGAATAAATGCTGTGGAGATGCGTTCACTGAGAAGAATGGTTGGTAAAACGTGTTGGTGTTCCGTTGACCAAAATAAATAAATGAAAATGAGCGGATGTGAGAGGAATGTGTGTTAACAAAGATATGATGAGCGAATGCACGATGAAAGGATGAAGTAGATGATGTGTGTATCTGAAAGAGGGGGTGTGACGAAGCGCAGAGTCCAAGAACATTGTGGCTTAGTCACTTGGATCAAATTCATAAAGACGGTCGCGTGTTGAGTGAGAGAAATCGGCATTCATGAATGAGAAACTGGATGAATGTAGAGGAAACGAAATAAGTATGTAAGGATAGATCTTTATGGCGTTCCGTTCTTTCTGCCTACCCCACCTGGGACACGGCGTGAGGGTAAAGAATAGTACATTTTTAATGCATTAAGTATTTATGAATTGTCATACAAAAAATATTATTCAATGTTATTCATTGAATTATAATAGGTAAGTATCATGTTTGACAAAAGTTATCCACTAATTGATATCTGTCATACTTCAAAAATGTACACATCATCTGCATACATCAATGGATTGACCCGAGTTTAATTCAATTCAACATCCATCTTTCTAAAGGTTGCATTCACAAGTCAGACATGTATCACAATAATTCATCCAATTTCCTTATATTCTCATTCAAATAAACCTTTAAAATACTTCTTCTATCTCTGTAATACACATTCATTAACACACATAATAGAATTTAATTGCCTCACCATATAAACCAGATATTCCGTGGGGCTCCATTCTTTCTGCGTATAGTATATAAATTCATGATATATCCTATCCTTTACCTTCATGCCGTGTCCCGGGTGAGATAGGCAGAGAGAACGGAACGCCATGTTGATCTTTCCTTACATACTTCTTTTGCTTCCTTTACATTCATCCAGTTTCTCACACATGCACGCCGATTCCTCTTACTTAACATGCGACCACCCTTGAGTATTTGATCCACAAGGTTCTTGGACGTCCGTGCTTTCTCACACCCTCTCTTTCAGATAAATATACCTTCTTCGTCAATCTTACACCATCCATTTGCTCTACATGACCAAACCATCTCAATTTATTTACACGCATTCTATCAACAACACTCTTCTTGCATCCACTCGTTCTTCTAATATCCTCATTTCTTACTCTATCTTGCAATGTTTTACCTACCATTCTTCTCAGTGTTTGCATCTCCACTGCATTTATTCCACTTTCGTCCTTCTTCAGCCATGTACAAGTTTCACTTGCATACATAAGTATCGGTGCGAGGATGGCGTTGTGCACCAGCATTTTGTTTATATTTTATAATAATTTTTGTTTATATTTTATAATAACATGTTCGAGACATTGCTATTAGATCGAAGTGCACCGTTCACTTTTCTTTTTTCAATATCTCTTTCGTATCTACCATCCATCGCAAACATACATATCCGTTCACTTGCTCCAAACATTCATTTCACACATTGTTCTATCAATCTCTCTTTCAAACACCAGCACTTTCGTCTTAGTCACATTCATTTTCATCCCATTCATTCTGCAACTTTCATGTACACTCTCGCACTTCTTTCTTGCACGCTCTGTAAGTTTCTTTCATTCATTCATGATATAGGCAAAAATTAAAAACATTCTTCATTCGTTCCTTTTATTTGTTTCTTTCATTCATTCATGATAAAGGTAATAATTAAAAACATTCTTAATTCGTTCCTTATATTTGTTTCTTTCATTCATTCATGATAAAGGTAATAATTAAAAACATTCTTCATTCGTTCCTTATATTTGTTTCTTTCATTCATTCATGATAAAGGTAATAATTAAAAACATATAAGTATACAACATTTATTTGAGAATGGTTCAAGACTTTATAAATCAAAATTAATTCAACTTATTCCTACTCAACTGTTGGTGTATTTTCCCTAGTTGTAGCACCAAAAGTCAGGCATTGTTCTATGCTACAGGATCATCGTCCAATTATAGCTATTATTCATCAATGAATCGACTCCATGTAATAGGGAATTATCACCGTGAAGTTGATTTCAACTATTCAGAGTACACCATGAGCAAATGTGCTGTGAGCGGGTTTATTCAAAGGTTCATGCTTTCTGTTGAGAATATCCAGTAGTTTCTATTGTCATGATGTATTCATTGTCTCTTATATGTTGATTGTGTTTGTTCCAAGTGTGTTGTTTTTTTTTTAAGTTATTGTAGTGTAAAGGCTATTTAGCCATATACTTTGTTAACAAATAAATAAATTGTTTTACTTCATCACACAAAAAAGAGCTTCTCTTTAAAGTTCGTAGACGATCATATGCAGACATTATTCATTAATCCTTGTGTAGAAAAACATTTTAGTTAAGTTAATGTCCCAATAAACCTATAAACAAAACATGTTATTTAATGCATTATTTTTGTAACAAAGTACATTAATGATTGTTTCCACAATTCTTATTTCATACTTACCTTAATTTATGACTTTCTGATCATTTTAATATAATAAATTCGCGAATACTTCTTCAAAAACAACAAACTAATACATCGCAAAACAAGCATTGATAACTGTCAGTGTCAGTAAGATAATAATAGACAATTGCAAAATATGTCATAGACAAAAATAGTGTCAATGCATAGGTTTTAAAAAATATTATTTATAAATTAATTGCACTGTTATACATCATTATATAATATCATTTTCATTTCATTTAATCAGAAATTGATATAAGATTTATAAAAAATGTGTAAATACGGTGAAATCACGTGATATATTAGTTTTAATAATTCAGTTGTCGTGATTGTCATGTTGGTACCCATAGATAACGGCGTTAGGAAATACATCTCTATATTAAGACATCTTAAAGTTAAGATTAGATCAAGATCAAGACTAGATTGCGTCGGGGGTACCATCTACAAGTCTTAATCTAATCTTGATCTTAAGATCGAATCTAATCTTGATTGAATTCAAGAGTAGCCCTGCAGATCTTTTCAGATCAAAGATGAAACGAATGCCAGTATTTTGTAACCTTTCCAGTTTAGTGAGTAATTCTAAATTTATGACTTACTTACAATGAATTTTTGTCCTCTTTTCATATACTTAGGTACGCAATGAGAAACATTGTAAATTTTGACACCCTCTGTGTAAAGTTAATATATTATGATTGTTACAATGAGAAGAGATGTCAAAATAAAAAAGTCACAATGATAGATTAATCCAATTCGTGAAAATGATATAATAAATCTTCATAAAATTAAATCCTTGAATAATTTGTTTTCAGCATGTAACTATGTGATAAAATAACGTAGAAGGTTTATTTCCCGGAAATTGTAAGCTTCTGCAGCCTGATATAACTTGTCGTATAAGCAAATATTTTTTTATGAAAAAAGGGGAAGCTGCGGTATGATCGCACTCTCATTAACGAATATATATATATATACCTACTTCTAGTTATAATAAATGTATCCTAGTAAAATATACAGGGAATGACATCCAAATCTACAGGGCTACTCTTGACACAATCTAAATACGATCTTAATCTTGCCATTATCTTAACCATACGACGCGCGAAGGGACTATGGTCAAAAATAACGCGCTACCTACCGCTACCCAGAGAGAGATTGGTATGCACATAATATTTTTGACTAATAGTCACTTTTCGCGTCGTATGATTAAGATCGTATTAAGATTTTGTCAAGAGTAACCTTACAGACTGCAAATAATTATTCTGGTAATAAGATAATTAATATATACTCAAACATGATAAGGAAACATTTTGTAAACCTTTTTACAACAGATCATTCGGGGTCAGGTGAGGGCCGTGTAGAACGCCCGCATTTTATTAGTTTTAAATGAGAGTCAACGATAAACATTAACAAATTAATAATATTCCACACTGTGTGGATCAGGACTGAAGTAAAAATTCAAGAGATGTTCATGATTTTGATTTCAAAATATCAATCATATCCATAGACCAAATATATCTTTGATCGAATCATTTATATCCTTACTTACATCCATCTTAAGTTAAAATTTGTAAACTTAAGTTAATATTAACCAAACATTTTTTAAATGTGTTTTCTTAACGAGTATCGAATTAAATAAAACAATTAATGTTTTATTCTACTACCTAAACAATAAAATTAACGAGTATACTGATTTTTATAAGTCGATCAAAATTACAACAAACTCCTCTAAATTTTCACATATCTTGTTATGTATTTATATAATTAATATAATGTACATAACAGTGGCGCCTTTGAAACTCTTATACTGGGCCAGCCCACACAATTATATTATTCTATAGTTTTTGTACGCTGGCTACTCCACTTGTGGAAAATGGTGTCATGGATTGCATGAATGATTTTTTAAAAAAAAAAACGACAATATGATGAAATATGAAGTTTGTTGAAGTACTTTCTACATTGCTAGTAAATTGAGTAGGATTATTGTTATTATAATATTTATGTATTATTGTCGTTGATAGTTGGACGAGATCACGCCTTTGCGATAAACTCGCCCTCTGTCTATTGATTGTATTTAATTTGAATGTATGCCTTCAATGAAATTGTATGTACCTAATCATGTACAGTAAAGATTTTTTTTTTTAAAGATATATCTGGGTTTTGTTATAAACCCAAATACAACCTTATACACCTTTCACAGTAAGCTACTAAAAGCTTGTGTTGTGAAAGGGGAGTTTGCCGGCACCTGGGATCGAACCACGGACCCCTTGTTTACAAGGCCGAGACTCTACCTCCAGGCTACCGACGAACTCGAAAAATAAATAGATAAGATTTTCGGGACTCGCAAGTTTCCTCCGAAGATTTGCTAAACAATTCTGAAATAGTGTAACAATTGACAAGGTTAACTAAGAAGAATGAAACTTTTAAATATTGAAGAGCTTTTCTTTATTATTTAGAATAAAATAGAATTTTATTCAATAAAATATAATTTTATTCAATAAAATATAGTTTACAATTATACTAGTAAATGACGCAAGTTTGTTTTTATAACATAACACACATTAATATCTAGTTCCCCATTCAGCACATGCATTACGAGCTGGTTCTTAATTGCTCTTATCCTGTGGCTATGAAAATCATTGTTAGTTGTTATGTTTATATTCGATTTAATCGTCCCTTTTCAGATGTTTAACTTTTTCAAATTGGATGAGCTCTTCCAGATTGACTTTATTTTTTGCTTTGTAGAGGTCTGCTGTTCTGGTGAATTTATGAAATCCAAATAAAACCTTAAGTGCTTTGTTCATCAGTCGTTAGTCGTTACCAAGCTACCATTCCGTATGTAATACGTGGTAAAATTAATGAGTTGTAGATCATATTCTTGGTACTTTGGTTAAACATCTTCGATCTTCTCATAACTCCGACTAGTGGTGAGAGTTGGTATAATTTATTTTGTTTATGACCTGACCAGTTTAATGAATCATCAACTTCAAGTCCTAAGTATCTCACATTATGAGTTTGTGTTATATTAGTGCCATTAATTTATTAGTACCTAGATTCAAGCTGATGTTACGTTTATTTTTTTGCTTTAGTATGCGGTAGTTTGTTTCTTTCTCGTCAATTGTCAGAGAGTTCGTAAACAACCATGAAGCAAATCGGTTGTTTAAATCTTCATTTATAGTAGTTTCTAACTGGATTTGATCTTTACTACTATATATAAGAAGTGTATCATCTGCATACACGAAGTATCTGCCTGAGAGATTCTGTCGTCTGAGGTCATCAATGTATAGAAGATAAAGTAGTGGCCCAAGTATGGATCCTTGTGGAACTCCGATGTTGAAAACTTTAGGTTGGCTGAAACTTTTTTTATTTCTAGTTACAATGGTTCTGTTTTTTTTTTAAGTAACTAGCGATAAGTCCATGAGCTGTACCTCTTATACCGAGTTAAGATCAAGAAATCAAAGAATTGTATGTAGTACCTAATTCCTCGAGAAAAACTCTGGTCATAAGATTTCATGATTTAGGAGGACATTTTAAAACTGAGAAAACTCTAATAAAAATAGTGAAAAAAAAAACATTATTACTTCTCTGATATGAAAAGATGTTTGCAAGAAATTGAACTGTATTAAACTTGATTATTTTTTATCCACATTGATTATTATTGTATGTGAGCAAAATGAATGTATTGAGAGACCAAGATAATAATAGGATGGCCGAGTGTTAGGAACTATGAATGTCAGTGAATGCGTAATCTATGATATGAAAGTGAGCTCTATAGCGGAGGATGTGTGACAAAAGAATGCGATGGATGGTATGGCGTGGGTGTCAAATGTAATTCATGTGTACCTATACTATTAAAGAATAACTATTATGAATAACTGTATATATTTTTTTATCATCAGTGTGTGCAAGGCCATTACACTTTTTTGTTGTTATATATTTAAAGCTCAAGTGAAACTTGGCTGAAGATACGCCAATGCCTACATAATGATATTATATATGTTATGAGTAAATACCTTATTTTGCGTAAGTTGTAATAAGTATTTAAAAATAATTACTTAGCAAATTAAGCAAATATGTAGGTAAATGAATACCATAAATAACAGACTATTTTGCTGAAAACTATGAAACGAAAAATCACTAGAGCCTCATAAGCCAATGGTATAAAAACAACTAATGATTGAAAATCACCACATTCGGTACAACTGTTACATTGAAATTTTCCTGGAGATAATTTTAAATTAGAATTTTATTTCAAGTGCACTTAGGTACTTTCCTTGAGAAGATGGCAAAGTTATTTATATCTATTATTTTCACGATGTTAATTTGCAACATTTTGGCCAAACCAGCAATTGTGGAGGATGATGTTATCGATTTATCACCTCTTGGACCTGGTATCTATGGGGTTCCATCAAATCGTACAGGTATAGAAGCTACATACATACTTATTAATTTAGCAATGTTGTTTAATTATTGTCTTGTGTGTTGTGCTTGAAGTTGTTGTGTTGTCCAGAATTCTTGAATGGAGGCCGTGGGAGGACAAAAGAAGTGTTGAAAGACCCAATTAGATGGGTCGACGATATTGTCCAGGTGATGGGAAAACAGTGGCGTCGTGGATTGTGGAAAAGTTTTGAAGAGGCCTATATTCAGCAGTGGAGAGAAGAAGGCTAGCAGTAAGTAAGTAAATGTTGTGCTTATTAGAATTTGCAAGTCATATGCAGGAATGCAGGTCATAATCAGATTTGTTTTATTTTTTTCTCCTCCAGCAGTGTCGTTAACTTCAATATAAAAGATTGCAATTGTTATGTAGGTACCTACTTGTAAAGAAGAAGAGGAAGTTTGAAGAATGAAAGGATACGAGAAGAATGTTGTGGATAGAATGTTTGTTGAAAGATAACTGGGACGGTTTGACGGGATGATGATAAGATTACAGATAGTATTATTTTCTTACATCATGGCATATCCCACAAGTGACTTGCTGCATATACATAATAAACATGCAAGTCGTTGTCTCCGTGTCAATAAATAGAAATTCAGGGTGGGAATGTTTTACTTTACTTTTCGTATGGCCCGGTGTTGATGAATCTTAACCCGTGTGGGCTGCGTCGTGTCCTCTACAGTCTTGGCTCTAGTGTTGAGAGCCAGTTCACCGCCTCCGGTCCTGCTTCGTGATGTCCTGCAGATTCCCACTAATTTTTTTAAGATGGGAGTCCTGCACTATGTGTCTCACACTCTGCACATCTCCACATTCACAATCAGGGGAATCTCTTTTTCCCCACCTCCAGAGCAAGTAGTTACAACATCCATGTTCTGTCCTCACTCTATTTTGCTGTACCCAAACCTTTCTCGGCAGATCAAAACATTTGATGATGGATTGAACAGTTTACTTTTTACAGGATTTAAAAAAATGTTGTATAACATTATTATCAATTTCCAGGTGACTTGATTGCAAAATGGACTCCCGAATTGGGCAATCCTGATCAACTAGGAGAATATTTTGAGGGAGATATTCTGCATCCAATTCAAGACGGTGGAATGAGTAAAAGTGGTCTGATTGCTTTAAGTACCAGGTGGCCAAATAAAAAAATCCCATTTGTATTTGAATTCACTCAGAGTTTAAGTAAGTTCTTGAAAAATAATTTTCCTGTATTTATTTTATTCTTTATTCAGTACATTGGTTACAATATTACAAATCAAAACAGAGTATCATAAAAATATAAGTACAGAGGGCGAGTTTATGCAATGTCTTCCAACTAACCCGGTTATTAAAATTAAGATTAAAAAAAAACATACACAAACATATCAACAGTAATAGTAGAAATAAAAATGCAACATAAAGCAAACAAAAGAAAAGATCTAGATCTATGAATATAAATTTAATGATGTATGTAACTAATTCCTATTAGATACATCTTATACCTACTTTTCATTATGAATTTGGGGATTGCATCTGTGTTTCGATCGGTGCACAATTTATAGAAAGCTTTGTTTTGAAAGAAGAACGCCCGGGCCCACTGAACCCTTCTGGATAGAAAACCAGTGATTTTTTTGGCCAACTATCATTGAGCATTCTCACAACATGACCCAGCCAGGACCATCGTCTTTCCTGTATCACGGAGATTACAGAACCGTCGTCTCGGGCGTGCATCTTTCACCGTTCCTTTGACAATGACATCAGATCGCGGGGAATGTAGTGCGAAGATGTGATGCAATTGGAATTGGCGTGGCGTGGCGTGGCTCTGAATTAGTGATGTAACGAATGTGTGATTTTGGATATTCGCGAATGCGAATAGCGAATACTGACTTACTTAGATTTCAACAATTGCTCAATCATTAAAATTTTTACCCCCCCCCCCCCCCCCCCCGTCGCTGAATTTCCAAAATGGTATAGGAATGTGAAATATTTCAAAACTCCTCGGTTTTTTTAAAGAATATTTTCTTGCCGTACCTTTTTCTACAATGTACCGGGTAAGTATTCGGTACTTATACCGAATATCCGATACTTTATTACCAAAATAATATTTGCAAAACATTCGCATATTTTTATGCGAATACGAATAATCGTTACATCACTACTCTGAATGGAGGAGGCTGGTTTTTGCCCTGCGCTCCCGAGGGGAGCGTTAAAAGCGAAGATGATCATAATGATTGTTTTGAAATTTTAGGTTTCAACGACCAGTTGACCATGGTAGCAGCTATGATTGACTTCCATACATTTACCTGCATCAGATTCACACCTAGAACTAGTGAGACTGATTATTTGAGAATTACCAACCTCCAAACAGGATGCTGGTCTAGTGTTGGGCGAATCGGTAATAACATTTTTTAAATCTTTTTCCTATTTCAAATCATAGTGGGTGCGGTTGGCTGAATGAAGTCACTTTTCAGTGATGAGTGCAGTCACTCGCTCTGAAAAAGTTTGATATGAGAGAAGCATAAGATATATAGGTGGAATTGGTGAACGTTGCCATGGTGTAAAGCGCCTAAGCCAGCCAAAGCCGATTCGTAAGCATCGGAAAACCTAATACTCTCTTCTCTACCCTGCAAACGATGCATATCTTACGATCAAACCATACCTATCGTAATATATTATCATACAAACACTTTCGTAGATGTGAAAATCCAGTTATACGAAAAATAAAAATATTGGTAGGTATAAAGGGGCGTTCACATTTGTTCACTCTGGATGATCCTCCAAAATGAAAAGGTGTGAACAGGCGTTTCATCAATATTGATCACTAGCGATGACAGATGAAAGCGATTACCACCCGAAATAATTTTGATGAAAGGACCTTTTACCGAAACGACCATAAACAAGTTTTATCCTATTATTTGTCTTATTCTCTACGAATTTGTATTAAAAGTCAGAATCATGTAAAAATTATCACACTGTCGAGAATTATATTAATTTGTTTTAATTTTAGTAGGCAAGTGTTATTTTTAAATTTTTAATTTATTTCATGATTTTTTGTGAAATTACATCAAACTACATACAACATGACTGTGAGTGACACATGACAGTGAAAGCATTGGATGAACAAGTCTGAACAGACGTGTTCACTTTGGATGAACCTCATTGACCACGACTCTCTGGATGATCATCCAAAGTGAAACAATGTGAATGCTACTTGAATAATTACACAAAGCCTTTTTCATCATCTTATCTTCTACAAATAATAAAAATCTTTCCATAGCAATGCTTATCCATCAAATAGTCGTTTAAAGACTTTCATGCCCATTATTTTGTGTAATGGGGTGTCCACATTTGGCGAATATCGCCAGGCGAATTTCAAAATATATCGCCAGGCGAAAAAACAAAATTCGCCGGACATCCATTGATCGTCCCGGTAAAGAGCTGCTCTCCTTCTCTTTTTTGAGAGATTTCAAGTGACAGGTGTTAAAAAAATAAAGATGTTTTACATCTTAAATTCGGCAATGAAGTTTGCCACTCATTCTGATTAACTTTATTACATGCAGCTGTTGTGCTGGCTACTCCACTAGTGGGATATGCCGTGATGTATCGTTTTATTGTTTCTAATAATTGTCCCTAGGCCCCTATTATGCAGGCGCTTGGACACGTTATACATACATTTTATAAAATTTCACAATTTCAAAACTCGATTTTAGCTTCATAGTATTCGTTTATAAAAAAGCATATTTCTAAAAATCGAATTCGAGGGTGTGTTTGGTACATGCACGAGAATCCTACAAATTTCCATATATTTATTTTAATATTGAGAATATTTAGATAGTTATTACAATATAGAACAAAAAAAAACTACTTTTTTTTGTTTTTTTTCATGGATATTGACTGACATAATAAATATTTAATAAAATTTCTCATATTTTGAAACCAAAATCACCACATGAACTCAATTTTTTGTATACTAAAAAAAGTTTGCTAAAATCTATAGTATTTATATGCTTGATAGGATGATTAAAAAATATATATATTTTACAAATAATTTGTATTTTGATATATCAAAGAGTACCTAAATAAATCTCGTCAGTCTGCGATTTATTTATTTTTTAGTAAAAAACTAATATTGGTAATAAATATTTGATTTTTATTTTATCAAATCAATATGTTCGCAAGGGTCAACAAGTTTTGGCAGTTTTTCTATCAATTTTTTTGAAAATAGAATATTTTACCGTTTTTGCTAAACGGGGCCCTTAAAGACATGCGTTGTCTTTGTTCCGTTCAATAGGTAGAATATAGTTACCTATCCAGTAGGTATCCATTACCTATCGAGTATTATACGTAGTTACCTATCCAGTAGGTATCCATTCGAAATATTTATTGTGGAATAGAAAATAGGTGCAATATTTTTTCATTCACTAAAATATTTGATTTACAAAGGGAATCATGTATTTTATATAGTTATTTGTTTGCGGAATTGATAGAGTGGAGTTGATTATATGTATTACCAATTAAACTCAACTTTGACTTGTTGAGCTTTGGATAGTACTTTACTTATTATTTATTTACTTACAGGTGGAGCTCAACAGTTGAACTTACAGACACCAGGATGTACTTATTATAAAGGTGTACCAATACATGAGTTCATGCACGCCCTAGGAATTGTTCACGAGCAGAGCAGAACTGACAGAGATAGCTATGTCAGAATAAATGAAGCAAATATTACACCTGGTAAGCCACATTCTTTTACGTCTCATAGACCATGTTATTGATTAGTAACAGCAGAGAGTAGAGTAGAGCAGGTGCTCTTGACAAAATCTAAATACGATCTTGATCTTAATCATACGACGCGTGAAGGGACTATGGTCAAAAATACCGCGCTACCGCGTGGCGTATTTTGAAAGTAACTATACAACGCCATTGCGCACAAGTTGGGACTTCTCGCGTATAGTTTCAAATATTAATAAGCATAAATATTTTTAGAAACTATACATGGTTATTACGCTATTATCGTGTATATAAAAATATTTTTATAATATTTTTTTTTTATAATATTTTTATCATAAAACAAAACAAAGAACAAAAATATTTTTATCATATAAAAGAAACACAAATGTTTAAGTACTTAAGTGCTACTTTAAAAAGACGCCAGTCAAATAATAATAAAAATATTTATTTATTTAAGTAGGTACATTTACAATTTTCGCTTTTACATGTTGACAAATTTCAGAAATTATAACAACAACAAGTAAATCCAAAATAACAAAAATACAGGTAATAAAAGCAATAAAAAATTAATAATAAAAACAACACGTAAAAAATAATAAAAACAATTATATATGAAAAAAAGAGAAAGCAACAAATCAAAATGGCTACTTGGAAACTAGTCGCATATAGATTCTAAGAACGTTGCCTTGTGTAGCACTTAGAAAATTACACGATTATTCCGCAATGGAAACTTGTGCAGTATGTTTTCCACACAAATTTTAGTGTAACGTTATTGGAAAATATACACGATTAGAGCGTAATAACCATGTATAGTTTCTAAAAATATTTATGCTTATTACTACTTGAAACTATACGCGAGTAGTCCCAACCTGTGCGTAATGGCATTGTATACTTTCAAAATACGCTACCGCGAGATTGGTATGCACGTATTTATGACTAATAGTCACTTCGTGCGTCGTATGTTTAAGATCAAGATCGTATTTAGATTTTGTCAAGAGTAACCCTACAGTTCACATTCTATAAAAACTCTAGCATCTATAGATTCCCATAAAGGTGAACAGAGATATGTATTAGAATCTCCGTGTGGTAATTTTTAACTCCAGCTTTCAGGAGTGTGAAGCCACACCGAACACGATATTAAAGGCCGTGAAAGCCTAAAGAGTTACTCGTATTTGGAAATATTAGTTAATTCTTCACTTTGAGAACTTTCGTCAATATACTTATCGATTGACATTTTCAAGAGAACTGTCAAGAGGAAAATGTCAATCGAAATATATTGACATTTTCAATTAAATATTAATTAATTTCATATATATTTGACGAATATATTAAGAATGATAATGGCAGCATCACTCATATATTGGGTGCAATGCCAAAAAGAGAGAGAGAGAGAGAGAGAGACGAATATATTATATCGATTGACATTTTCGATGTAATAAAAATAAATACTATCATCAGTATGAATTTTCACTCTGTGAACGTACAGACTTTAGAATTATCATCTGCATTGGTTTTTTTACTAATTTTCGCTGATTACGAAACAAGCCTAGACCCAATTTGTAAACGTTGGAATGTCTTTCTTATTTATTTCAATTAGATTTTGCATAACGTTGCATTGTGAAAACATGATTTTCCAATGGAGGTATCTGATTGGTTTTGTCGTCTGCGCATTGTACCCATACCCAGTACAGTGAAACCTCTCATAACGAGTATAATTCGTTCCAGACTCTTACTTGTTATGCGAAACATTTTTTTCTATAGAAATCAATGTAAAATACAATAATGCGTTCCATGCTGAAAGAATAAGTATTCTTGGAGTACTTTATGATTTTTTTTTATTAACGTTTATTAAAACAAAAAAACTTATAAAAGAGTGTAACAACTTATATTACGATTTAGATTAGGAAAAAAAAACGTACCTAAATAAAAATATGAATTTATGGTAAATAATTAACCATTTTTAACTAGAAAACTAACCGTTAATGTAACCGTTTCGTAGACATTCTTGACACTCTCTTTGAAGCATCAATCCTCTTAATTTATCTTTATTCCCACACTTTGAGAAGAGCTGTCTTGCGACTACCTGTGGAAGTTCTAGTGAAATAAAGGGAATTAATGTAGATTCGTACCATAAAGCGAAATGTAAAATTAAAAGCAAAACTCGGATATCATAATTAATTAATTAAATTAATTTACACTTTCCTAAACACAGATGTCAGTATGCTGGCGGACTTATCACTTACGTAATTTCTTTCAGACAACCAGTGCTGTCTCAATTTTTCTAAAACAGTTCTTTTCCAAACCCTGGTTGCGAAAATTTCATACGAAACTCCGCGACCCAAACCCAGGACCGCGATGATGCAAGTCGACTGCGATAGCCGTTGCACCACGTGGCCGGTTCTCATCTCGGACTATACAATTTTACATTCCCCTTTGTTCAATTATGGCATTCATATAACGATTGTTTTTATTTTCAGGTTATATACACAATTTTTATAAATATTCTGACACTCTTATACAACCTTTTGGACAGCCATATGACTACAATAGTATTATGCATTATGATCCCTTAGCATTCTCATCAAATGGATTGCCTACCATTACTACTTTGGTAATAATTTTTGTCATTGTAATCATATAAAATGCAACAATTTGTATATATATAATAAATGTTATTCCATTACCATGGAACTTTATTTCATTTATGTATTGCAGCAATATGGTGCTGTTATTGGACAGAGACATGGTTTCAGTCTCCGAGATGTCTTGAAGATCAGAGCTATGTATCAATGCACATAAACTGTTATTTTCACTATTTCATATTGGTAAGAACATTAACTATTTCTATCAAAAGTAACATGAATTGATCATAAAATTATTGAAAGAAGTCTTCGCAAAATAATTTGTCGTATAATACCGAAAACAGTTTGTTCTATGGTGAATCTATTCAATAATATTATATCAAAAACAGTTTGTTCTATGGTGAATCTATTCAATAATATTATATCAAAAACAGCTCCCGTGAGACTATCTTCATTTTTTTTTCCATTACAGACCTATTTATTTATTCATTCTTTACTGTACATTGATTATAAGCAATGACATAAAAGGTAAACATTCAAGTTAGATACAATCAATATACAAAGGGCGAATTTATCGCAAAGTTGCAATCTCTTCCAACTAGAGCTCCTTCATTTTACCCCATATTCCCACATACCGTCTGCATCCAGTTTAAACAGATATTTATGTTCATCCAGATTGTCCGTCTTTTTCAATGGTGTCATTTCCAAGATTCAGGTATGATATTTCAGTCTCGATTCCAAGAGCCACTTTGTCCACTTTTCAACTTGACTTTCAGCTGCATGATCTGCTATCGCCAATTCAAATTTGTTATCCTATTATTTAAATCTACCTCTTTCAACAATTACTATTGCACTCTGTCTCATTGCGTGTTCAAACGAGACGATATGGATGGGTGAAAATTTGTCAAAGGACACAACGTGAGTGAAATTGAACAAAAAGGTGTTTACACGGGATTCAATAAGTCAATTCAAATTCAAAATGATAGAAATAGTGATGTGGCTGGAAGGAAATTGCTTAAGCACGAAATCAGCTTCATGCACAACGCCAGTATACTTAACTGAAAAGTTTGACAAGGCCTTCCTCAGCTGGAACGGAGGCGAAGAGAAAAAAACAACAAAGAGAAGAGAGAGCAATTAAATAAAAATAGTTACTCACTCCTGTCAGATACTTACCATATACATATGATAGTGTACAGCAATCAATTAAAATAGATAAATATATATATAGTGAATTTACTAGAAATGAGAATATTTGGCATATTACAGTGAGGTGAAGGCGGATGATGTAAAAACACAAATTTAATTAAACATTATTATTTATTAATAAAAAAAAAACAAACATGTGGAAAAAATATTATAAAAAAAAAAGAAATAATGAACTTTCGATTAAAGTAAATCCTAAACCTAACTTATTTAATTCCCCCCCTTTTTATAAAAATGTCTTTAAAAAAAAATATATCACAATAAAAGTCTGTTACACTGTTATTATTTAATTAAAAATTGTCTTACGAAGAACAAAAATAAAAAAAACACAAATCACTCCCGCTGGTTTCTCACCCATCTCGGCCATTTAGCCTGAAGATCGTCCTGCCCGCAGCCATTGCGGGCAGGCGCAGTCCTTCCACCGAAGGCACCCTGGTATATAGCCTTCAGGGTGGAGTTGCCCCGAGGCCGGCGGCTGCCGCCCCAAAGGAGGTCTGCACCATCCAGAGACCGTGGCGGGAAACTGCCCACGTGGAACTCCATGGACGGCCCGGCGGGGTCGTCTTGCCTCTATAGCGCCTGGTTGGAAGAGAACCGGCCTTCACGACAGTCTGGTGGATAGTGTTGTGGTCTCTTGCTGGCCACTCGGCTAAGGGGGATGGTACCTCACCCCTCGCTATCATACTGCACCCCCGCGTCTTAGTGTCGGCTTGGCGAAATTGTCCCGTTAGGCCGCTATTGTTTTTCAAAACAATAACCGCGGCTAACATACGGCGTACCAGCTCGTATGCCCGGGTATTTTGCTCGGTGCCTACCAATGGTTATATATTCCCGCACACATCACATGTACACATAGTTTATATTTAAAAAAAATAAAAAAAAAGTGTCCATTTTCACTACATAACCAATGTTCATTTAATATTCCCCAATGTTTCACGAAAACCCCCAAAGATTACCAATCTATCTTAACAAGCAATTTAACTAAAAATACCTAAATATAACTTACGTACTAATTACAATTTTCATGAGGGTGTATGCCTGTAGGTATATACACTCGTGAAGGCAGTAGACCATATCCCACTCGATATTATACCTACCTACAAGAGCGTTTACATCGAAATTATAATAAACATACAAACAGACACACACCCCTAAATACGATGTATTATATACCTTTCCATTTTATGAATATATGTATATATATTTTTTCTGTCTTTTAAACTTGTATTAGTGTTTATATTCTTTTTATCTGATTGTTTATACCAGTACTTACCTATTAGAAATTGATTGGTAGTACATGATTATGTTATTTCTTTTTCTTTTTGTATACCTATTGTTTTTCTCTTTATGCATTATTTCTCTTGACTGTTCCTTTTTATTTGTATTATTTGTAAAGGCTGATACAGCCGTTTATTATGTAAATAAATAAATAAATAAATAAAAATTATTGTGTGAATAGCGAGCAGATCTTAAACGGGACGTGACATTCCTGAAGGATGGCGAACACGTGTTTAAAAATGACTAGCTGGTTACGTAACACAGCGCAAAATTACAAAATTTAAGATTTTTAATTATTATTATTAATATATTATTATCTTTACTAAATTATTTAAAAATATTCTGGATAATTTTTTTATCATCATGCACAGACCCTCCATATCAAGTTTATAACGAAATTCAAAAACAAAATGTTTTCTTCTACTTTAAGATGAAAGACTTTAAGACACTTATACTAAATATGAGACCTGTAAATAAAGTAGCATTCACATTCCATCATTGTATTGATCATCCAGAGCAATGTTTCCCATTGTGGAGCACCACACCTTAAAGGTGGAGCACCGCGCTTCCACATATTATTGAAAATTTACCAACTGTTTAGTTAAAAAAGAGGTCGGTGGGGCATATGACGTTCGAAAAGACTACAGTGGTGCATGGCATAAAGAAGGTTGGGAAACACTGATCCAAAGTGTCAGGGTCAAAGCTGTTCATCGAAAGTGAACATGTCTGTTCACACTTGTTCATCCTATGCTTCCACTGTCAATAGAGGTCTTGTCGTTTTAAATTAATTGAAAATATTGTTCTCATTATGTTCAGATGGTTCGATAAGATAGTGATTCCTTAATCTATGTAGTTGCTGGTCCCATAGAAGTCTTTAAAATGTTTATCGACGATATTTTTACAACTGACCTGTATGAGGTCATATTTATATAAATTTAATTTTCTTTAATATGTTTTTCAATTTTGATTTTTTATTACACAGTGTATTGATAAAGTATTAATTGTAAATATTATTTATTTCAGAATCCAACGAATCCGGAAATGGCAAAAACGATTTTTTATCTAGGTACCTACTTACTTTATTCTTCACTCTACATTGGTTACAACATCCACCATAACAAAGTATAATAAAATAACCAGTTATATATACAATTCAATGCGCAGAAGGCAAATTTATTGCTGGATAAAAATATCTTCCAACTAATCAGTGGCTTAACTATAGGGTGGCAGGGCTGGCAAAACGCCACGGGCCCCTGAGCCGATGGGCCCCCCAGTCCGAGAGACCCGAGCTCAGAAGTAACTAAACATTTTTGAGAAAATTTAGTTAAAGTTATAAACAGAGAAAAGAATTTTATTAATAAATTAACATATTGTTGATATTAAATTGTGATTTTATCAAAATTATTTAATAGAAAGTAAAATTTATTGGATTTTTATCTAAAATGTACATAATATTAATTATTATACTGTTAAGTAACTACTTGACTTATTTATGAAAATTAAATTACAACGCGACGATTTTTACTTGAGGGGGGGATCCAATGAATTGTCATGAGCCTCAGATGATATAGTTACGCCACACTGCAACTAGCCCAATTTTTTTCATCTGAAATTATTTTGCTGATTTTTTTTATTTTGTATATCTAGATTTAGTTGGTATACTTTAATATTTTATGAAACTGTTACATATTTTGTTGTGTTTATATTACAACATGTGTATGATTTGTTTAAATATAATATCTTGCATCATGATTCCGTGTTTTAGTCTCTCACTTTCACTATTACGGCATTTCCCAGAGCGGGGTAGCCAGCGCACTGATTTGCAGCGTGAAAAAATATGCAAGTCGTCCTCTCGGTGTCAAAAAAGTTAAAGGCGTACAGAACGATGACATACTCATCGCTGAATTGATGTCAAATTCCTCAATTTCCAAAAACTTGCATAATATCTATGCATATCATGATACCAGTTAGCTGTAAGTTATTTACAGAGATGTGCAAAATACTTTCAAAAAAGTATTTAAATACAAATACTTTTAAATTTTTGTATTTCAAATACTAAATACCTTTTCAAAATGGTACAAAATACGTATATACAAAATACTTTTTACAAATAGTTGAACAAGGTGTAAGACAGGGGTATTCAATATTTCCAGCACTCAACTGTTATATTTTAACTGTTATATTTATAATTTGTTCAATCATCATTATTATGTGTCCATATCTCAAATATGGAGTACTCTAATGGAAACGTTGTATTCGTAATTCAACAAATTGACAAAAAAGCTTGCTTACGCGTATATCAATTAATGGCAGAATTTTGTTTCAAACAAATAAAAAGGTATTTCGTAAAAGTATTTTGTGTAAAATACAAAATACTCAAAAAAAGTATTTCAAATAAAATACAAAATACTTTTTACGAAAAGGTATTTGAAATACGTATACTTGTGTTTTAAGTACTTTCATTTCAAATACGTCACATCTCTGGTTATTTGTTATTCTGTCTATTCGGTGACATTTTTACTATTCGACCGAATACCGGATATTGAGTCTATCATTTGTACCTTATGAGAATTGTACAATAAAGATTATTTTATTTGTTTAAAAGTTGTTATTTGGTTTATAAATATTATACATATTGGTAAGTTGTCCCCTCATGGTGTCATGGTGTTTGTTATCATACTCCTCTAAAACGGCTGGACCGATTTTGATGAAATTTTGTGTGCTTATCTGGCAGGTCTGAGAATCAGCCAACATCTATTTTTCATACCCCTAAAAGTTAAGGGTGGTCCATCCTAGTTTTTACTTTTATTTTTTTGGACAAAATTATTATTTTTATTTTTTTATGGAGAAGCATTAAAAAATACCTAAATTTTCATCCTTCAACCATCAACCCCTATTTTTTTTATAGCGATATCAGTATATGGCAAAACAACATTTGCCGGGTCAGCAAGTAATTTATAAAATTGGGTTAAGAGTAAAACAAAGAGTCAATATACTTATTTAATAGAATATATATTTGAATACATCATCTTTGTATTTACATAATAAAATCAACAATAAATAATCCAATTCCACATAGAGAGACACTCAATCAAACACTATTCGAGGATATTATAATATTATTTAATAATAAGATATTTTTGAGATTTTTCTTTCGTTGTCGAATGATTAATAAATAAATTATAAGAGAGATTCATTTTACTGAATGTGATTTGATTATAGGCATCTCCGAAATAAAAAAAAAAAACAACATAAACAAACATTCTATTTTTTTATATATGAATACATACGATTCGTAAACATTGAGACATAATTCCTGTTTTCTAGTGAAGGGAATTTGCTAAATCTGTCGGCTGTGTAGATGAGTTGTCTGTTGCTTAATATTCTTAAGATAATCACTTACGCAAGTGTGTAAGTCTCTAAGGGCCGCGATATCCAAAACGTTAACCAAGTAGTTAACTTGTTGTCAAGAGTTAACCATAAGTTAACTCAAGAAATGGTGATATCCAATGTCTGTTACGGAGATAACAAGTGGTTATTTATAACCACCCGATATTCATGAGTTAACTATTGAATCTACGAGTTAACTTTGAGAATGAATATTTTTTTCGTCTGTAGATGGTGCTATATATCGACGGCTTAATCCGCAAACAAGATAACTCCCTTAAACCAAACTTTACAGGAGCAACATAAAACCTTATCATATATCAATAAATACATTAAAATGATTTTTCATTGCTGTTTTTTATTGTTTTTAAGTTCAAAATCATTAATAAATAATAATAATGTAGTATTTATAACGTAATTTTTCATAATTTCTTCTAAAAAAGGAGTTAGCATTTTCGCTAACCATATTTTCATACAATTTCAATGGAGTTAGCGTTATTTCAGTTTCATGGGTGCATGTTTTCGAACAAAAACGTCACCGCACACTGACAGCCGTCATACAAATGGCGGTAAAATGACGGAGTTAGCGTTTTTACCATATTGCCAGATGTTTGCATGGAGTTATCTTATTTTTGTGTAGCATTTTTTGTTAGTTTTAAAAAATATTTGGGAGTTATCATTTTACAGGATTATTTGTTACATCTAATAAAACTTGTTAGCGCAATAAAATCAATTTGACAAAAAAAGGAGTTATCTTGTTTGCGGATTAGGCCGTCGATATGTCATCAATTTGACAGTTACATAGTTTGACATTTTGGTTTGAGAATATTGTGTTAAAATAATATAATATATTGATCAAAACTGGATAATTATGTTCATAATAATGTTGATACATCATCCGATGAACAATATTATTGATACTTTCAAAACACTCGTCAACATGAGCAACACGTTAAAATTTAAAATGGCGGCTCCAAACAACCAGTGAGGTGTCAAATAACTTCCCTAGTATTGCCACTCGTACGACAAAAGTGCGTAAAAATTAATTTCAACCGATTTGTACTAAGGTATTGCCGTATGTGAATACTGTTTACATCACTACAGAAAGTTAACCTCTGGTTAAGTAACCATTGTAAATTATTTTTATGATATCACCAAACGCTGAACATGAACAAGTTAACTCATAACAGTTGATTACTTAACCACTGGTTAACTTCTATTTGGATATCGCGGCCCTGAGTAAACTGTGAAAATTAATTTATCATGTGTTTAATATATGATCGATTCACAATGTTGAGCCAGTCCTATATTAAGCTATGAATTTTGTATTACAGATACTAATGTGATCATAAGATATAGAAAAGGTAAACAATCCCTTTCATTTATGTATAAATTGCGTTTATTTCTTAGAAAGATTAATTTAAACTCTAGAGAAAGAAAAATAGAAATGGAGTGGAGTAGTGAATGGATGAGGGAAGAATGACAAAGGATATATTTATCTAAAAGAGGTAATGTCTGAAAGCATGGACACTAGAGAACTACGTGGACTGATCGCTTGGATCAAATTCTCAAGTATGGACGTGCGCTGAGTTACAGAAATCAGCATGTATGTATGAAAAATTATACAAATATGCAAGTAGCGAATGGAGTATGTAGAGATAGATCTGTGAGGCGTATCATCCTCCCTGTCTACCCCACTTGGGATATGGGGTGAGAAAAGAGATAATGAAAACATTTGTTTGCATTATTGGTTTTTGACTGTAAAGATAAAAAAAAAAAAAAAAAAAAAAAAAAAAAAAAAAAAAAAAAAAGGAAATACGAAGGGTACTTACACAGTGTTGTACCATTCACCAAATCAAAGCCATTCGAAATTCTTGGACTTCTTTGAAAAAAAAAAAAATATTGCAGAAAGTATGTAAGTGAAAATGAATTTATTTATATATTTGGTGACTTTAATATTGACATGAAAGTGAATAGTACATATAGAAATAGACTACAAAACATAATAAATGAAAACTGTTTGAAACAATTGGTGAATGATTACACAAGGATTAGTTTGAATTCGAAAACATTGATTGACTTGATACTCTCGAATGATATATATCTTCCTGTTGGCATCGCTGATGATTTTAAAGTGTCGGACCACGAAACACTGGTAACACAATTGGGGAAGAAAGAAGAGGTTACGGATGTAGTAAAAATAGTAACAATGAGAGATATGAAAAGTTATTCAAAGTCTAAATTGTGTGAATGCTTGCAAGCACTGGATTGGTCTGTTCTCAGTGAAGATGTAGATGAAAAAGCAGAAAAGTTTGTAGATAACTTGATAGTATCAATAGATGAATTGACACCATTAACACAGAGAGTGTTCAAAAATACCTGTAGGTGGTATACCAAAGATTTACAGAATTTACGCAGAGAAAGAGATAAGTTGTATAAGGCATTTAGATTGACTGATGATGGTTTGATATGGGAGCACTATAAGCAAGTTAGAAATCATTATAATAAAAGTATAAAAAATCATAAATATCAATATATTAAGGATAATATAGAGAAAAGTAAACATGATCCTAAGAAACTGTGGAATAATATTAAGGATGTTGTTAAGGGTAAACAAAAAAATAAAGTGAATACTGTTGAATTTCCGGACGCGGTGGAAGACGATAATGCCAGGATTGCACACAAGTTTAATAAGTACTTTTTGTCTAGTATCGATGATATACATAGAAGTATACCGGTGAGTACAGAAATTCAGAAAGATGATGTGCATCTTCGAGTTGAAAGATTTGAATTTACGAGCATAAGCCTGGAATCATTGAAAAAAACTTTACAGGGTTTAAAACAAAAACAGTCTGAAGACGGAATTACGGTTAAGGTTATATTGGATTCTCTGGATGTTACGGGTTTTCTTCTGGTTGGTCTTATAAATCAATCTTTGAGAGAGGGTTCGTTTCCTAGGTCCTGGAAGACTTCTACTGTTGTTCCTGTTCCGAAGATTTTGCATGCCAAGTCGTTTGATGAATATAGGCCAATAAATTGTTTGCCGAAGTATGAACAGATTCTGGAACACGTTGCCAAAGAGCAGCTATCGGAGTACATAGAAAAGAACAACATTTTGGTTCCCCAGCAGTCGGGATTTAGAACAAATTACTCGTGTGAAACGGCAATAAATTTTATTATTAAGGAATGGAAGGAATGCATGGATAGGAAGAAGATCGTGATTGCAGTGTTTTTGGATCTGAAGCGGGCATTCGAAACAATTGATAGAGAAAGACTCATTAAAAAAATGGAAGAAATCGGCGTTGATGGAACAGCCAAACTTTGGTTTGCGAATTATTTGAAGGACAGGAAACAAAAAACTAAATTTGAAGGCGTATGCTCTGGGGAAGTTGAGGTCACTAGAGGTGTACCTCAGGGATCGGTGTTGGGCCCAATTTTGTTTATTATATATATGAACGATATAGTGCACTGTCTTAAAAAATGTGATATCAAACTGTTTGCAGACGATACCCTTATATATATAGAATGTGACGAATTCAACGAAGGAGTGAAAACCATCCAAGACGAGTTAAATTCTGTATCAAATTGGTTAAATTATAATATGTTGAAATTAAATGTTAATAAAACCAAGTGCATGATTATGGGGAAGATACCCATAAACGGTGTATGTGAAATAAAATTGGACAATGAATGTATAGAAGTGGTTGATAAAATTAAATATTTGGGGATAGTAATAGATAAAAAATTAAAGTTTAATGATAATTTTGATTACAACTTGAAAAAAATAAGTAAAAAAATTGGTCTATTGGGTCGCATAAGTCGAAAACTGGATATAAATAGTAGAAAATTGGTGTACAACTCAGTGGTCCTGCCACACATAAATTATTGTTCAACGATATTATTTATGGCCACGGAAGGTGAATTGAAGAGACTGCAAACTCTGCAGAACAGGGCGATGAGAGCGATACTGGGATGGAATAGGTACAGCCGAATCAAGAAAATGTTGGAGAAATTAAATTACTTGGATATTGAGCAGCTAATATATTTCAACACTTTTGTTTTTATATATAAGATCAAGAAGGGGATGGTGCCGCGCTATCTAACCAAGAATATAAAATATAATTATGAAGTACACGACTATCCCACGAGGGGTCGCGATGCGTTTAGGCTCCGAGGGGCCAGGCTTGCGGGTACGGAGAGCAGTCTTTTCTATAAAGGATTCAGGCTGTTCAACGATCTTCCGGCCGGCCTCAAGGATGCGGCTACGCTTGCGATCTTTCGTGGGAAATGTCTTAAACATTTAAAATCAAGTAAAAACTTTAGGATGATAGCGTGACACCCTGAATGAAAGAATGAGTGGATGATAGTGACGTCAGAAAGTTATTTTCAAATAGTAGGTAATAAGGTAATTTTAAGTTATAAATAATCTATAATTTGTAACTTTATTAAAAAATTAAATAAAAAAAAAAAAAAAAATTTGATGTGATAGTGTGAATGCGACTTATGAATATTGATGTGATTATTGCTGTTATATACTTATTTTGTGATGTTTTAATAGCTTGGGGCTGGCTAAAAACATTATGAAATGAAATCTACACAATAAATAAGAAAAAATATTTGTATTGGATTACATTACATGGTGTATATATCAAAACAAATATTAAAATATTCATCAATCAAATACTTCTCGTCAGTTTTAAATGGATGAACATCTATTGCTTTTGACTGTTCTATCAATTTTAGAGTTTTTAATAGCCAGATGGCAGAGTCAGAAAACTTACAATTTAAGATTAGAGATATATATTCCACTGTTATTTTTTTTTTTTTTTAAATAACAAAAAACTTAATGTAAAGGGCCTAGTTAACAAAAAATAAATATTTATTGTTACATATATTACTTCACAAATAATTCATAACTGGTTTAACAAAACGAAACATTTCATTTGCTTCAAATCTTGATTGCTAATGATTAATCGTATGAATCGAAATATGTTTCACCAAGATAAAAAACATCAATAGTAGAAAAAGAATAATTCTGTAGAAGCTTAATCTTAAGGCAATGCAATGTAAATGATAGGAAAGGGGTGAGGCATCTGACAGAACTCTTCCGAATGGTACACGATAGGGAGGTCTTACAAGAGTGATTACCAACATCGAAGAAACCTTTATGGCACAAAGAGAAGTAGAAAAAATAAGCCCTGCTAATTCAAAAATTTACAATAACAAGGTGTGTGTAAAATGTTTACTAAAGTGTAATAGACAAAAACAAATACATGAAATAAAATTTGTATACGAATAGAACAATTTACTTGTCAATCTTCAACAATCCTAAACAATAATAAAATTAATAAAAAAATTGAGAATCTGAGGCCACATTCAACATGTTTAACATTATACATAACAACTCACTTATTTTACTAACTCATTACGCATATATTCAATATAATATATATATTTCTCCCTTTTTAAATTATTATTTATTTACTTTCAAAAATATACGTGTTATTATTATTATTATATATATGATTAGAAAGGTGCTTTCGCAGAGCATATTGTACATATATGTATATAATACACTATTCATAATTAAATGCATATTAATCAGAATAATTTCTATTAATTGTAATTTGTTTAATGTAAGCAATGAGAGAAGTATTTTCATCTATTTATTTCATTACAATCATTACAACAAAAAATTTTGAGCTTACTTAGGTGATTCAAAACAAATTGAATTTAATTTAGAGCACAAAACACTAAGGGCCAATCATACAAACGTTTTGATAAACTGAAAATCATAAAATTGTCAGTTTTTGCAACTCATGAACACTGGTCAATTTTATGTGTCAGTGAATGCAAGTGACAATCAAATTCCCGATTAACCATTTATAGCAATTGCGTCAAAATCATACTAAAGGCAAATACAAGTTTGAGGTTATGTATCTTCACATAAAAAAAATATTATGCAAAAACTAAACACAACAAATTTGCTGAAATAACTCGAGCACTTTTGTTGAAATGACTCAACACGATCAAGAGAAATTAATTATATAATTTAAACTATGACTTCAATATTACATGGAAGTAAAGTGTTATTTTTTGTACATTTATGATCTAAATATAATAGGTTTGAAACAGTAAGTTCAATGAGCAAAATATTTATAATTAACTGGCAGTTAAAATGGTTTAGGAATACAGCTACTAGAAAAACTCATACAGTAAATGTCATCTGTCTGTTAAACATCGGACTACTTATTACAGGTATTCGTCAGCATCTTTTGTTCCTAAGTTAAGCTCTAAATCAATAACAAAATCAATTTCAAAATTAAGCATCTTAATATGTATATACAGTAAAACCTCGTTATTTCGAAATCCAAGGGACCTCGAAAATCTGATTTCGAATTAGCGAAAACCCCGATAAATCGAAATTTTCGAAATAATTTTGATATACGCAGTATATAATATATATTATAGCCATAGGTACCATACGTAATAGAAACAGCTGATTTGGACTTGGGTTTTTTTAAATTTCGCGCGTTCAAACAAAAAAAAACATTTGTAAGGCTGATGAAAGAGCCGCATGGAAAGGGCTAACAATTTCTACTACTCTTATACGCATTACAAATAAACAGGCGACCCTTTGTACAAGAATGGAATAGTTTGTAGTAAAACATACGTAATAAAGACGTCATGGGCGTATCGTGGTTTATCATAAATGTAAAGCTTCTATCACATACCACGTTTTTGTCCAATCCTTGCATTTTGCACAATGAAGGTAACAAAATATTGATGAAACTAACAGTTTTTGACATAATTAAATTACACACACATGTAAATCTAAATATGTATGTACCTACCTAAACAATACACAAATATAAATACGTACCTAAAACACAGTCGAATATTTAAAAATACATAATTTTAATGCTTCACTTCACACACGTTACTAAAAGTTCACTATAAATGTTAAAAAATGGGAAAAATATTTTTGACCAAATTTGTATTTAAAACGTGTATAAAAGTTCGGATATAAAATATTTATTTATTTGGAATGGAAAATAAAAATATTAAAACACAAAATATTTCGAGTAGGTATAGGTACGTATGACGAGACGCCCATGAACAACACAGAAGTACATAATGTACATCGATCACGCTATGAGCCAGAGGATATACATAGGTAGCAGGTACCTGGTACATACTCAAAACAGCTGTAGATAGGTACATATTGAAATACAATACATTTACGATGTTTACATACAACATAGGAGATCTACTTAGAAATTTGGAAATCCCGTTGTTAAATATTATTATGTAGCTGGGTAGTGGGTAGTGGGTAGGTCCTTTATGTGTATTAGTGTGAACACAAATTTCACATAATAAGTTTTATTGTCCCTGAATGAGCTTTGGGAAAAAACAAGGGGATTTTTTATGGCAACCAAATGTTTTCGAATTACAATATACAAATTTCTATTGTTTTGTTTTGAAAGGACCAAATATTATTTCGAATTACGTATTAGCGGGGATTTCGAATTATAAATGTCTTTTGTATGAAAATTTCATTATGGGGACATTTTTGGGGGGAATATTTCGAATTACGACGAATTTCGAAATTACGGGGTTCGAAATAGCGAGGGTTTACTGTATACATAATTGCAACGAAAAATTCATTATCCAACCAAGAATAACTGATTTACAATTCAAATTTGCCATAGATTATTTTAGGTAATCTACTTAAGAAATTTGAATACGAATTTGGAATGATTTCTTTGCTTCAATTGTATTTACAGCAGACAGGTGCACTGAGTTTTAATTATAGAAGTAATAAAATAACATAGGATTAAACGGATATTATATAAGTTCAAACCATTCATGTTGATTAATTCAAATAGATATTATACTGAAGAACCAACAGAAATATTTTACTTACTTCGGGAATCAAATCCACAACTTACTTCTTGTACTGAATAGTTTCAACTTCATATAATTAACATCTATGCTCCCGAGAAAGAAAAAACTCAAGTTTTGAACAAGATTAGTATTTCAAAATTCAAAGAATATTATATTATTACGTATTAAAAAGGGTTTAAGAGTTTAAATTAATAATAGGTACGTACTTCCACATTAATTTGATTTGTCTAGCAATAGAAATAGTTTTTAATAACTCTATACACAAACACCCATACTCACAATAAAAAAAAAATACATACATATTTAGTTATGGCTGGTCTGGCAATAAGGCAAACCCTCATTAAACCAAGGCTTTACTAAAAAACAACAATTTATTACATGATGCACCAGCCACCAGCTCAATATTATACAGCAAATTCAAATTTTTCATCTGCACGAATATTGTTCCAAAATATCGTATTTTGTTTTTTTTATTATGTGGCAACTCCCGTCAGAATGCACTATAAACAATATTCACATTGGGAAATAATTTTAAAATCGGAACAACACTAATTCCTGTTTGCATGTTACATGTTATTTAACCAAACACAACAGTAGACATGGCAGTTATTCTGTGATTTGTGAGTTTGGGTGTATAATTTTACACATATTTTATTCCAATACAATAACATTTTTACTTTATTCTGTTGTACTGAATTCTCTACAATTATTTTTATACATTATTCTACATTTATATCAAATAGTGCCGACATTAAAAATATTAACAAAATAATAAATAAATAATGATAATATGGCAACATTATCTCGTTCAATTGTAAAAATATAAATGCATTTTATATTACGTTACTGAACCAAACATAAATAACTTCAATTTTTTTCCTTTTTTTTTTTATGAAAAAAATTTACTCTTAAAAATGCTACAATATAATCGCAATTGACTACAAAAAGTAAATAGAGTAATTTTCTCTTCTATATAATCTCTTTCATAAATTTATTTAGAAATGAACTCATATTAAAACACAACACAGTGATGCAGGTTATAGGCCCATCTATTTTAGTAACTGACCATTTTTTAAAATCTTAAATTCAGTTTCGATAAAACACCATGTATGGACATCAAGCATCTTCAATTCATCAATAATTATAAATACAGCCTTTCAGTTTGAGCCGAGATTGGAATATGAGTCAATATTGTTTGTAAATGTTTTGACGATGAATCCTCAAAACCTTTCATACACTTCCTAAGATATTTTATTAAAAATTTTTAATCTTTGTTGATAAATTAAATATTTACAATGTTTTTGACCCAAAACCTGCCCAGTGGAAGAGACCTTGTATTTTTTATTTTTATTTTACTTTGCCTTTATTAATGACAGAGTCTATTGAAGACATATAAACAAATATATGAACCGACTAAAATATTTATGTGACAATTTGGTTTGACACTACATAGTGGGATATCATCGATACAAGATTAAACAGGAAAACTTTTCATACGAATCGAATTGTTTCAAGTAATCAATAAATAATTATCATAAGACAATACAGAGAGCCGCTATAAGTTGAGATTTTAGTTGGACACATTTACAAATTAAAATACTATTAATATTTCCAACAAACAACAAACAATCATGAAGAGATGACATGTTACAACTGTGAAGTTAGCTGTATTAACATTCCCAGTTGGCAGACTCTAACTAACTTTATAGGATAGTTATAACAAATTTATTTCAACATATTGCATCTCAGTCATGTTACTTGTTTTTTGTTTTCAACATTTTTGGTCTATTTAACAAACAAAAGGAATCCGTGCACTCTGCTAAGCTAGATAGTAAAGCAGCTAGCGTAAACTAGACATAATATGTACGTACATATCATAATATAATAATTATTATTATTATATATTACACACTACTATTACTGAGAGGAGATTAGAGAAGAATGTATCTATGTATATTACATGTAAAAGAACATGTTCACTCTAAATTAAAATTAATTTGAGAATTAAACATATGTGCAAATGCAGTGGTTAAAAGAATGAATTGTTTTGAGAGTATTATCTTCTTTTCCTTCATGTGCTGTCCTCAATGTTATCTATCGCTTGTGAGAATGTGACCCAATCTCAGGCGGTCCTAAACGGTTCCTGTATTTGTCAGAACCAGAAGATTTTGCTTCTTTCGACGCCTCTCTGACCCTCCATAATTTTTGTCAAACAAGAACTAATTTCTACGTTTCAGAATAAGTCACAATATTCATTCACGGCTCTTCATTAAATTTACAACAAAAGTGAAGTTGTATTTAATCTATAGGACAGATATTCTACTGTAGGAGATTTTCGATGCTTGTCAAAATTCTTGGTCAATCTCAGACTCACATACATAGTCTGGAGTAAACATGCACCATTACAAACAAGGGCTACAGTTTACTATGCATCTACAGTGTTATTATCACTACAGCTAATTGCACTCTGGTTCATTTGTGGTTGTTTGTCAACGATGATCATATTGCTAGCCTCAGTTGGTGAAATGGGAACGTCCGTAGTATCTGGAATATTCACAGGAGACGGTGCCGCTACTTCCAGATGTGGAGATTTTGATCCTTGCTCTTCAGATCTGGCAAATAAGAGAG
This sequence comes from Athripsodes cinereus, assembly GCA_947579605.1. NCBI lineage: Eukaryota > Metazoa > Arthropoda > Insecta > Trichoptera > Leptoceridae > Athripsodes > Athripsodes cinereus. The sequence goes on from OX388305.1 coordinate 37,887,096, forward strand.
AGGGAGAGATTAAAATCTCAAGTTGCTCGGTAGAAACTCTTGATTGACAACAAGACCACTTTTTTCACCATTTTTTTTTTGGGTTCAATAAAGTTTGAAGTATTACATATTTCTTTATTTAAGAAACATGGGGCTTACATCTATTTACAAATACAATGCAAACAATAAATTTTACACAGTCATCGACAAAAATACATTAAAAATAATTAGTGACACTTGAGAATTAAAACCAAAAAAAAAACATTATTTTCATTTGAAAGTAGTACAGAATAAAATTAAACAATGGTAATAAAACTCTTCTCAAAGATAATTCGAGGAATACTCTGTAAGATATTGTTTATATACAGCGTTGCTTACTATTAATAAGAATAAACACTAATAATATGAATGTTTAGAATATTTACTAATTTTTTTATTGTGAAACCTCGATTGGAGAACCATGTCTACACAATGCAACATTGTGTAAAATCTAATCGGAAGAAGTGAGAAAGGTGGAATTGGTGAACATTGTCCATGGACACCGAAAGTGATCACTTAAGCCAGCCTTGAGCCAATTCGTACGCGTTGGGACACCTTTCTCACTTCTTCCGATTAGATTCTACACAATGTTGCAATGTGGTGTAGACATGGTTCTCCAATCGAGGTTTCTGATTAATAATATGGTGTATTATACCATTGGTATCGAATACCTTGTTCCCAAAGATAGAAAAAAAAAGAATAAACAAAATACATATATGTATTACCTAGTGTTAGTAGGTGGAGTGCCACATCTGGGACATGAGTATTTTTTAGCCTCTTCATTGTTATCCGCTATGCGACCAGCCTGGAACATTAATTGAAACAAGATGTCATGAGAATTGTTTGATTGAGATAACATTTACTTCGTAAAACTTCTTATATATTTATCAGATTAGTTACTGTGTGGAAATTGATATCTTCAACAATTTGGAGTACGCTGTGAGGAAATGTGTTGTGAGCGGGACTGTTGTGAGAATCCCCTGTAACTTCTGTTGTCATGTTTTTGTTTTTCGTTATCTGTAACACAGCACACTTCCTGCTGAAGTATAAACTTGAAAAATATGAACTAGTCGTATTATTTTTTTCTTTAATAAATCTATTCAAAAATTGATGTAATAGTTTCAATGATTTAAAAATCAAAAAATCCTAAATCACTCGCAAACGAATGGATGGCCTTGAGAAGAATAGAATAAAAATAAAAAACTTCTCTTTTTGTGTGACTTGCACAAATGCATGCTGGTGTGCGAGGGGCTTTAACACATTTAACATACCTGATGTACAGATGCCATAAGCCTCTGCAAACGTGTCTTGAGTGTGTTCTCCCTAGCGAGAGCTTCCAGTAGCCTGCGTTCACTCTCGCCTTCGTCACCACCGCTTGAACTTGTGTGAGTCTGAAATTATAATATGTTCAATCGTTTGGTCTGGAAATTGAAACACTGGCGCACAAAATATGTAGATGTTTATAGAACAAAGTCTGATGGGAGAGAGAAAGAGAGCTCCTGAGCCCTCCAATTCTATATATTACATTTTGTTCAAAATCAATTTAGCCAATATGACGCTATTTAATACTAGTGCCACCGGTGGTAAAAATTTGAACTAAAAATGTGTAGGGAATTTACAGTTTCCAAATTTTACTACAATTATATTCAAAGATATTGATATTAGAAAGAAAGTCTTGAAATGACAGTCTAGTACGAGAAGTGTTGCCAGATCACAGTAGGGAAGGTGGTTTGTTGATGTTCAGCGAAGATTAGATGGTGATTGGATGTGGTCTGGTCAAGACAGAGTAGAGATGTAAAGATATAAATCATCATCATCATCATCATCGCCCTCAACGCTCCTCTCGGGAGCACAGGGCAGAAACCAGCCTCCTCCATTCAGAGCGTCTCTGTGCCAATTGCGTCACCTCTTTCCATGACATTCCTTGCGCTCTGATATCGTTGTCATAGGAACGGTGTATTGTGAAATAGGGACGCCCGGGCTGACGGAACCCCTGCGGACGGAAGAACAGTGCTCTTTTTGGCCAACTATCATTAGGCATTCTCAAAACATGTCCCAGCCAGGACCATCGTCTCTCCTGTATTACGGAGATTACAGGTCTCTGCTGGGTGCGCCGGCGCACAGCATCATTTGTAACATGTTCATACCATCTGACGTCCAAAACACTTGTTTTCAAAGCTTAGTATCTTCCGCTCTTGAGCCTTGAAGATATAAATGGAGGTCTATATCCTATAAAGGATGCAAAAATGATGATAAAAATATATGTATATTTTGGTAATATATTGAGAAACAAACCTGTCTCGATCCTGTCTGCCTAAGAGATCGGAGCCTCGCCTTCAGTTCAGCCCTTTCCTCTCGAAGACTCATCACCTCCTAAAAATATACATCATAATAAATGAAAACACCCTCGAAAACAATCTTATTTTTATAAACATTTCCTCGTAAACCACATTGTGGATGACTAGAATAGGTTGCCTGCTGCATTAGTCGTTGCAAGGAACATCAATTTGTTCAAGAACAGGCTGGACAGTATAGAGTGACATCAATAGTGTGGATATCAAGCACATCGGTTCTAGCTGCCTGCTTGATATCTTATAGGAATAATAATAATATTATCTAAGTTCAAAGCCTGATATAAGTGGAGTATTGGACCTTAAATTGTAAGATTTAAATCAAGAGAGTATTTCAGATGTATTTGTAAGATTCATTTATATAATTAAATCTCCTTTCTGTTTTTTTAGGTACAGGAGCAGAGACACCTCATTTTACCTGCATTAGAACAGCGGTCTCCATATCCATCTTCCTGGCATCACCCGCCTCCACACACTTGCTCCTCTCACTGTCTCGTGGTATGCCAGACAGATTGTCTTCAGAACCTTCATCTGCAATACAGCAATATTGTTATTTATTACCTATTATGTTTTCAAAAGCAACATTCTATTTTCACAACGATTTGTATGGGGGCCATGATATCCCTTTTTCACAATTAATGTATCATTGATTCTTTTTTATACGTAAGTAATTTATACACTTTATGAATCATCATTACATAAAAAGAAATCATTACATAGTGATAATCTCACCACTGCATATGCATAATTTTAATAATAATTTCTTCTGTATGATGATTATAGTAATAATATATTTATTTTTTAAAAATTTCAAAACATAATAACAATTGATTACACACAATATACAATTGAAATCAATATTACAATATTCTAAATCCCTAACAGAGACACAATGAAAATAATAGATTAAAACACTTTTAAATTAATGAAAGAGCTATTGGATTGCAATGACATACCTTGCAAAGGCCACTGTGCAGACTGCGCCCCCGAGGCGGCCACAGTCCTCTCCCGCTTTAGCCTGGACACGTGTCCCCTCAGTCTCTCCTCTTCCTCCATACTCCATGCCTTGCCATCATTGGCACCCCTATAATATATATACACATGAAACTATTATAATTTTACATGTTTGAAATCAACTGCTTATTAGACATATAAAACCTAATTCAAACTACTTTTTTGTAATTAATTTAAATTATAAAATTAAATACATGATAACATACTGGTATTGCAGCATAGCAGCATGGTCCGCCCAGGGCCCCACACACATACCACCTCCTCCAGCTCCTCCGTTGGCAGCCTCCCAGTCCAATCGAGCCAGCAGTTGTCTAGCAACACGTTCCGTCGCTAGCCTCAGTTTACCAGCATTATTACCACAATCCTGTGTAACAATAGGAAAAACATATATTCAAAATGAACAACACATATTTTTATGTTTGGAATCCTTTTTTTGATTAAAAAAAATGATTGAAAAAAAGATGGTATATTGACATTTTTATAATATAAAGTATTTTTAAAGTGTGCCGCTATATTTTTTAAAATACAGCGGTACCTTGACATAAGAGTGCCCCAACATAAGAGTTTTTTGAGATACGAGCTGTCGAGCGAGCAATTTTTGCTATGAAGTATGAGCAATCGGCTTAGCGACCGCGTGTCACGCTTTCCCGTGTGAATCCCTCGGCCTTGATGACACTTATCTAACTGATTTCTGGAACATTCTGAAACGGAGGAAGAAACAAACCTCCTTGGAGATGTTTTCTTTTAAACAGCCTACAGGTGAAAGTGAGAAAAGTGTGGCAAAAAAGACAAAGACCAGTGAAGAGAAAAGCAGTGACGAAAGTTAAGCGAAAGTAACCGTTTATAAATCTAGTTTATTTTTTTACATTGTCTTTTATTGTTTTTGTTCAATATTTGTCTTTTATGAATACATTTTTCTTACTGAAAAACGTGTAACAAAAATAATTGGGGTGACATTTTGAGGGCTGGAAAAGATTTCACCGGGGAAATTTTCTTTGAGATTGAGTAATTTGAAATACGAGCAAGGTTGCAGAACAAATTAAACTTGCATGTCGAGGTACCATTGTACTGTCTTTTATATACTGACCTGAGGGGAATGTGATGTTTCTGCAAGGGCAAGGAGTACATCGTAGGCTTCTACTGCTCTATCTGCCGCAGCTAAGGCCATTCTTAGGGCACCAGCCTCTGCGGAACATTGGGCGCACGTCAGAGATAACCTGTAATAGCAGATAAACATAAAAAGTTGAACAACTAATAATCTTTACCATAAGTTGGAAGAATAAAATGTTGATAAATATTTATCTGACAGAGAGGATGTGAGAAAGCACAAATGTTCGAGAAATGCGTGGTTGTTTTACCACATGGATGAGATACATTGATAGAATAGTGCTCAGAGCGAAGATCAAATGGCAAGACCGGTCACGTGTTGAGCACATTGAACAGGAGAACATGCATGTATGCAAGGAAAGAAGGAAATGCCACTCGATCCCTCCTGTCTATCCCGTGAGGGAAGCGGCGTGAAGGTATGTGTGTGTGAATATAGAGGAAGCGGAAGAAGTATGCATGGATAGATAGATATGTGCGGCGTGCCTTCTTCTCTGCCTACCCTGCTTGGGATAAGGTGTGAGGGTATAACATAGCCCTACTACTACTACACTGCACTACACTATACCATCACGGCATATTCTACAAGTAGGATAGCCAGGGGAGTAACTGCATACAATATAGTATAGTATATAAATACAATCTGTCTCCCTATTTTTTCTTTAAGAATTTATGTGTCTTGTGAGGTATTTTAAAAACACCGTGAATACATACATACATACATAGACAATTCACACAGATCGAACTAGTCCCAAACTAAGATGAATCTTGTATTATGGGTACTAACGCGACGATATACACATATACAATGCACTACACACATATACATGTAACACCCAGACCCAGGACAATTTGAAAAAGGTCATACTTCACTTTGCCCTGGCCGGGAATCGAACCCGGGACCTCATGACTCAAAGGCAAGAGCATTACCTCCGCGCCACACCGGCCGACATTCAACATCTTCCATTGCGGTGTGCTACCTATTCTCTAGCCTACTGGCTTAAAGTAGATTTTTATTTTACCTGTCAGCGTACTCCTTAGACTCTCTGAGTGTGACAGCCAGCAGCATATTGTCGGCCTCCAGTCGGTCTATTCTGGCTACTAGTCTCTCCTCCCCCTGCAACTCCTCCTCTCCCCCGCCGCACCCAATGCTCCCTAACAGAGCACCCCTGGTTAGATGTTCAGCCACAGTACTGCTGTACACCTGTAACACGAGGAGAATCAATCAAATACCATTCCAGATACAAGTACACAAGCTATTGTGAAAACACATCCTCATCCTCTTAGTGACACAAAAAAACATTGATTGGCAACCTTTTTCGGCTGCGGGTCAAAATCAACAAACATGTGAGTATTAAGGAGAGCCGTTTGGATCAGTGATAGTATACAGTGAAATTATCACAGGTCGTAGACTGCTGATCCCTGTTCTAAACTTTCAATCGAGAGACACGGATTCAAATCCACCCGCTGCCATCTTACTCCACCTTCACGAGACAAGCATATCGCTTACTGTGAGATTAGGTTTCCTACTCTTTTCGCATTTGAGTGTCATGTAAAAGACAGGTTTGTTTTTTATTTATATTCTGAATGATATTTGATTGTAGTTCATGTGCCAGAGCATCTCAAAAACAGTGACAATTTATCAACTCATAATTCATATACTTGATAAAATAAAGAATAAAAAATTTAACATTCTAAACTCAGCGATGAGATATGACATCCATTAAATATGAAAAATATAATTTTTATTAGCATGACGAGAACAACATGCATATTTATAATAAGTAGCTTGTCCACTGGGTGTCCTACTTACAGAAGTTTCTGTGGTGGTATAGATAAAGAATGCAACTTACTCCCTCTTGACATATTTCTTTCCCCGTCAGTCTGCCATCTTCATGGGTCCTCCTCAATCTGACCCTGGAAGCCATCTTCATCTGGGGGGACCCACTGGAGCTCACAGCTAAACCACTCCTGATGCATGCTGAAAATAGTGCACATTGTAATTAATATCACCATCATGCCATTTCCCTTTTGGGGTATGTAGAATCATTACAAGAAAAAAAACACCAGTATCAAGATGAATCCAAAGTTGGACCTAAGCAAGCAAACCTTTTATGGCTTATCGTATGTAGAAAGTGACACTCTTCTGATTAGTAGATATGTTGTTTTTGTAAAAAATTCTACTCACTTACGTTGCTTTTGTTAAACCAATGAAATTTCAATGTCATTTATTGCATGTTATATCGTTTTTATCAAAGAGTAACTTAAACATGGCTATGGCATTTTTCGAGAGGAATAAAATGTCATCAAATAAGTACTTGAAAACTGAAATTTTGTTGATTATGTAGTTTTTGTAAAAAAAACCTTCAATTGTAAAGTACAATAATTACTTACGTGAATGTCTATTTATCCTGTGTATATTGTAATGGTCCTCGTCCTCATCTTGTGTGATATTATGCTGTGTTGTGTCACTGTTGTTCAGGGCACGTCTGGGACTGCGAGGGGAAGCACGTCTTCTATTTCGTAATCTAAATAAAAAAAATTATATTAACAAATATTTACTTTTATTCATATTCTTTTTTTCGCCCTTCAGCATTACTCTAGAGCAGGGTTTTCCAATTTTGCCACACAGGTGTATTTGAGAGTATAGAAAATAATGGCAGGCATAAGTGGTTAAAAAAAAATAATGAAATATTACTAAGGCGACCAATTTTTTTACAATTAAAGGTGAATTTTTTTATATTTCAATTTTCTTAATTTGGTTATTTCACTTGCACTCAAAAGTTCAATTTGAAAGATTTGGTCAATTTTCATTTTAATTCATAGCACTATAATGGTTGAAAAGCAATTACAGAAAAAAAAATCAAACAAATACAAACCTTCTATCCACTTGTAGCACATCATCCTCGTCAAACGATGTAGAGTCAGCTGGGGCCAGATTGAGTCTCTCCACGCCATCCTGTACACCCAGCATATTACAGATGTTGTTATTGTTATTATTATTTGTGCTCGTTGTGTTGGTATTACTGGCTCCACCTCCACTCATTATGGTCATCTGTTGTTGGTGTGAGAAGTTTGTATTTGTCGTGTTGGTGCACTGCTGATGTGTGTTGTTCACAGGGAAATCAGCTGGCACGGGGAGAGCTGCCGGACTAGCTGGAGTATCTGTCTCCTGATATAATAATACAAGTAATAATATTTATTTCATGTTTATATACAATATTAAAATCAATTTAGCTTACGGTGAAATTACAAGGTTAAAAATTTATAAAGTTGATATTTTCAACCGACAGTACTTGGTGGAAATTCATGTTGAATTAATTATAAATAAAACACTTATTTATAGTATATCCACAGTGACTTTTAATTGGAAGCGCGCCGGCCGTGATGAGAGTGGAAGCTCTTGAAAGCCGGCTCGCGTCTAATAAAAAGTCACTGTGGATATACTATAAATAACTCGCGTCTAATAAAAATTCACTGTGGATATACTATAAATAACTCGCGTCTAATAAAAAGTCACTGTGGATATACTATAAATAAGTGTTTTATTTATAATTAATTAAAAAATTATAACAAAAACCCAGAAACATCATTTTAAATATATATGTATATGTTATAATATTCTACATCCCTAATAGAGCTATCTCGTTTATAGGGAAAGAGCACTTAGAAATCTCAAATATATTTACATGTAAATGGTAGTTCCTGAAAATCAATAAGTACTAAATGAAAAAGTGTTTTATTTTTAATGATTAAATGTTATATTTTCAAAATACATATCTCTTTTCCTTTGATATTTTAAGAATCCTCTAGAGAGTGCAGTGTGTTAGCCATCAGAATGCCCTTCAATGGGCATGTGTGAAGATAAATATGTGTTAAGAACAAATATATTATAATATTTCTTACATTATGTACAGATGCAGTTTCGTCAGCATCACAAGCCGATGTGGTCCTATCACTATTACCAGTGACACTGTTATCTCTATAAGATGTCTCCACTTCTGCAAAATTACAAAACATCGTTATTGTATTGACGTTGGTTTTGACTGCTGAAGATAATATATTGTCGTTGCATATTCAAAAAGGGGTATGTGATTTATAAATGTTTTGACATTTCTAGAATAAACTACTTATAATAGCATCATAACCATTTTATAAAGTGATTCTTTGTATCAAAAATTAAAAATCAATACTTTAAAAATAATATCACGTGTCGATAAAAAAAGTCCAAACAACAATTTTAATGCCCTAATGAACAGTTTTTAAAGAGTATGCCTAAATAAAAATGTTCACACATACCTCTTTTGAATATGCAAAGACAATGATATATAATTAAGATGTATCATAGGGGCATATGTATATGCATGTGTTTTAATATGCAGATAAAGGATTTATACTTCAAACTGCTTGCTCAATTTTGAGGGCATGAATTGCATTTTATGTTGCAGAAAAAAAATCTGTAAATTTTACAAATAAGCATAGGTATATTCCTAAATAACAAACGTATTTGAAAAAAAATACTAACCAGAGTCATCCTCGTGTGTTTCAGGTATTGCAGCCCTTTCTCGAGCCACACATGCTCTCCTCAACTCAGCTATTACACCGTGCAGTTCAGTGAGACGCTCTTCCGAGCACCTCGCTTGCGCCGACAGAGCTTCTCTCAATCGAGCACATTCACTCTGCAAAAGCAATAAAAAGTTTACTCTATTAACTGAGTAAGCTAGAAGACATCACTGCGATAAATCACTCTCTGTACAATTCTGCCCATTAGATTCAATACTAAATTTCTTAGCTAGTTGTATTCATCTTATGTAGGTTTGCTTAACCAAACCCCCATAAAGCCATACAGAAGATACTCCACAAAATGGTTTGTTGTCTGGCATTGTGAACCGCATTCACACAAAGGACTAGAGGACAAACGCCATCAGTGTATATGGTCAGCACATCTGCTATGCCCTGTTCGAAGTATATTTAGTGTGGAACATTGTTTGACTATTTCGTTTTCTACTTTATTAATTTTTTCAGATCACCATCTTTATTACATATTGCACAGTTAGTGTGCACGATCTTAGACTGACATTGACGGTAGAATTGATTTTACCTGTGAAGCACATAAGGCATCCCTGGCACTATCTCTGTCCCTGTGAGCAGCTAACAGTCTCGCCGACAGCTCCAACACTTCATTCTTCAAGGAAGACACTGCAGCCAAGTGGAGCTAAAATCATAACATAGAAAAAACTAATTTAATCAGATCAACTCCAGGAACTAAAAACAGCATCAAGTACTCTAAACGAAAATATCTGAATCCAGGAAGGGAATATACATCCACTTAATGTTCCTTTTTAGGAGCATGGGGTGGAAATAAGCCTGTGTTAAAATTCTCTCCTTCTACAATAATTTTTCCGATGCTCTTTTATTGCTAACTTTTAAAAAGTAATATTTAAAAGTTGAATTAGTCACAAGAATTATAAAATTAATAAAATGACGAAGGGGAGAATTTATCTAAAATTTGCATTACATTGAGGATGAGTGTATAAAAAAAACTATTAACATCAATAACAATGTTAAAAAACAAATTTAGTTTAAATTTCATACAGTTATATCGACCTAAATATTTGCTCAAATATTTGACAGGTAAGTGATATTGAGAAAGTTTTGAAAAAAATAAGTGTCCTTATGGCGCAACATACAAATCGCTACCTTAATGTAGAACTAGCCTAAGTGTTTTAGCGAGATTTTTCAAAGTAGCAGTTTAAAGCTTTGTTTTTGTAATAAAAAATAATATTTCAAATATCTAAAGCCAAGTTTTGACAAGCATCATTATTTAGGAATCTAATAACTCTCATTCATTAAATCATCTCATATCTATTATTATCATTTCTTATTTCTTAATACTTAACTCAGTTTGACCAAAACTTTCACTTAGACTAGTTCTGAATTAAGGTAGTGAAATGAAGTTTAAAAATTACTCATTTTTGATAGTATACTGGAAAAGTGATTTAAGAAGCACAATATTTGTATAGAATTATGAAGACAATCAATCAAACACAAACAATAAATCATAGTTTAAAATATGACGATTCAACAAACAGAAATAATCTTATTAAATATCTTACATATTGATTTTCTCCCGGACTCGGTGCACTTATAATAGCTGCGGTTTGATTTGAGCCCCGCTCAGAATTTACAAGACTTCCATCTTGATTAATGGTATTACTTTGAGCATTTCCGCCAACCAACCCGCTTCCTGGACAACAGAGATACCAACTTCGACTTCGTGTGACTCCATTATCCAATGTCCCTTCGTTGTGCCAATCGTTTTCCGTTAACGCCAGATTTCCCGTTTCAGGTTGATCATAATGCCCTCCCCGTTTAACGTCAGGCATTGGGAAAGTTCCGGCATTAGAATACGTTACACTTCTCCTCGTATTAGGTATATCATACGTTAGACTAACATCGTCAGCTTCTAGATCAAGATTTTTACATAAATATGCTCTTGAGCGGTCAGCTAAAGCGACAGGACAAGATGGGTTTGTGTTACTTAACCCTAATAATGGTAAATCTTCACCATTCTTCACTTTCCCATTTCCAAATTTGAAGTCATTTATAAACGCATCTAGAACATCATCGTCAAAGCCATCAGTCTCACCATCACTATTTCCGTGTCGCATTATTTCAGGAGGTGTTTTACTCTTCTGCATTTCTCCATCATATGTATTAGTACGCCTCCTGCCATATTTCTGATGTTGCTTTTTTCTTTTCTTCTCTTTCCTCTGATCCAAAGTCACGGAAGACACAATCCTAGCATCGTGCATACTCCTCTCATGATCCACAAAGCACTTAGTGAGTTCCTCATCTTGCAGATTAAACTCCTGGGAACTCAGTATAATGCCTTCTCTTTTACCCGCGGTCTGTATTTTTGTCTTTGCGTCCAGATCATCTCGCTTCTTTCTAGCTTTATGTGTCAACGGTACATCGTCACGTAGAGTTCTATTTTTCTCTATGTCCCCGTAGTAATAAAGGCTGGGCCCCAAGACTGCGGGGCCCAATTCGTTCTGAGACACTATAGACCCCGCCACTTTTATTTGTTTCACCTGGTGTCTAATGTTTTAACGAGTATTATTACTGTATTCACATTGACATCACCAGCTTTATCAGCCATTTATTTGCTATTTACATTACATTATTACTGTCTTACAAGTTTGCTACAGAAACACTGTCATTATAGTTATAACTCTATAATATTAGGAATCTCAACTGACACACACAGTTAGTAATCTCACCTTGCATTCATACAACTCCAACAACTAGTATTATTTTACTAATTACATATTAACGTTTCTTTGTCCTGACAATCCTAATGTTCCACAAAATATTTACCTATCTCCTTTTTGAAATATTCACTCTTTTTAAAGGTAAAAATTTACAGGTCCCCGATAAAAAATAGGTCGCTCACCCTTTTCTGTAGGTTTTCAAGTATCCTGTAAGAGGTAGGTAGTTGTAAAAAATCATGTTTTGATACATTTAACATTTTCAGTTCAGCAATGAGGTATGCCATCCATCCTGAACATCTTAACTGTGTGGCAACCAGCGATGCTTGCCAACATTAATTGTTTATTTGTTTGTTTATAGGATGTAAAATAATCTATGTTTTAGAGATTGCATGAAGGGGAAAATAGTGACAATTCACCGCCATCTATTGAGATCGGGAAGAAACAAAGTGAACACAAATTGTACCGGAGAGTAAACTTTCATGCTAACAAAAAACTTAGTGAAGAAACCGATAGGGAAATGCCATTTGTAGATTGGAGATAATTTATCAAACCAGTCGGTTCTCAACAGCTCAACAGCGTTTCTTATCAGTTAATAATTAATTTCTTGTAAAACTTAAATTGTGTTTTATAAAATAAAAGAAAAGTGATATAAATCCATCTTTATTATTTGAAACCACACAAAATAACAGTAAGTAAAAATACAATAGAATAATTCAGATTGTGAGAGAATCTTTTAGCAGAAAATTATTTTCATGTTCACTGTATGTGAAAGGAATATAATAATTGAAAGATTTCCTTTACCTTCTTAAAAGGTATAAAACTCCCATAAATGGTGACCCACGACTTAGAACATTTATATTCAGATTTGATTTCATTTAAAATTCATAACCTTAAAATTTTTTCACCTTGAAAAATTTCGAGTTGTCAATCAGCTGTTGAAATAAAAAATTTTCATCAACATTTTTCTTACATTTTAGACAATCAGCTGTATTAAAATTCAAATCTCTTTTAATTTTAAATTAAATTGTGTGTGTAACAGATCGATATAGTTTTTTTTAACAAATTTACGAAAATTTATGATCGCTGTTGAGAATTGACCCGTGTCGCGATTTCGAGGTGCTTTAGAATCTAAGACAGAATCAAATATAATTGAATTCTAGCCTTATTATTTGCAAAAATCAAAGAACAAAGAATCGGACACGAATTTGCGAACCAAAAATATTTTTTTTAATAATAGAGACAGAGAGGATGACAGGAAAGTAACAAAAAAGTGTGGAAGACCCATTATTTATCTGACACTCATTGGGATAAAAAGCAAGTTTAAAGACAATGTTATTTGGGGGGTGTTGTGATTCTTAAAATAGATATTCTAGGTTCTTATAATTATTAGTGCATTGCCAAATAAATAATAAATACATCAGATAAAATAATGATAAAATAATCATGGAAATTATCCAAATAAGGGTGCATGGCCAATATAAAAAGTAAATACATCAGATAAAATAATGATGAAGGAATTCTACTTTGATTAGCTATAAGACAGATATTTAACATTGCGTATTTTAATACTCAATTAGCATATTATCACGCAGTTTTCATGCCTTCTTAAGTTTCACATTATCCGGTCCTTAGTCATTGCGTTCACAACTCCATATTACTCTGCCACCCATACATAAATACAAACAGTAGTGGTTTTTACGACGGGCAAACAGGTGCAACGCCCCGCGCTTATGAGGGCCCTGCTAGAAATAATGCAGACTAAAATTAATTTCTAAAGTTGGAAAGAAAATAAAATATTTAGGACATGCGTCAATGTCACTTTATATTATATAAAAAAATTATGCATCAGACTCCAGGTGCATCACATGAAGTTCATTATACTAGCCTTTATCCGCAATTATGGCAGATGTGGCGTGGAGATTACGCTCTTGCCTTTAAAATTATGTTTTGAAATTTTCCTGAGTCTGGGCGTTATGTGTATCGTCACGTTAGTACCATAATACAAGATTCATTTACTAGTTTGAGACAAACTCAATCTGTGTGAACCGTCTATGCATGTTACGTTTTGTTAATAATTATTCTGTTTTCGTTCGAGGAGTTTCAAAGAGTTCGTCGGTAGCCTGGAGGTAGAGTCTCGGCCTCGTGAACAAGGGGTCCGTGGTTCGATACCAGGTGCTGGTAAACTTCCCTTTCACGACACAAGCTTTTAGTAGCTTACTGTGAAAGATGTATAAGGTTGTATTTGGGTTTATAACAAAACCCAGATATATCTTTTAAAAAAAAAAAAATTTAAAGGCCATTCACTCGATCAAAATATAGACAGAGATCCCGCATAATTTAATTCACCCAGGGCCCCTCAAAAGCTAGGACCGCCACTGCATACATACAAGAATACATTCATCAAGACACGTACAGTTAATAAGTATAAGAACAATTAAAAATATTAATATTTACTTTTTAAAACATAACATTAAAATAATATTATGCACTGTCAGTGATTGTTTAATAATTATTTCCACATGTCAGAGCGAAACTACACTATGTCTATTTTTACCCTAATTGACATATATTATGAACAGCAGCACTTTTGTTTGTAAGTTTTTTTTTTTTTTTCGAGGCAAGGCACCCGATACCGAGTGAATTATATGCAACAGCATATATCCTAGTTAAGGGACCGGATCTTGTACCATATGCAAAGACATGAGCCAAGTCTGTAAACCAAATCATAACAATCATTCATATCACCGTTAATATGGAAAAAGTCAACAATTTTTTTTGTCAATAAAGTTTCTTGTATTAGGTTTTTCACTACATGTTCACTATTCACTACACTACACTAAAATCATTATAAATCTGTAAGTATTTTGTGTGAAATGTACCATTGTACTAGAACTAAACAGTTACTATAATTGTTATTATTTTTATGTAATAAATAAATAAATATGTTAGAAAGGGACACCATCCATACATTTTCCGTTTCACATGATACACTTTGTTTTTTCATAGGAATATAATATTATTATACATATCGTCGTTGGTTCTATGAAACTTCTTATGTGTAAAAATGTCAAAGTTTTACATAAATTTGATTACATTTGTTGATCTGTGGACTTTTAAACAGTTTTTTGCGACTCCTGTAAAATTTGTTTTGGAGCACATAAGAGGTTTCATAGAACCGACGACGATATGCCACATCATGACTATAGAAAGTATATTTTTGCTTCAATTTGCTTCAACCAGAATGTTAACCTGAGGGGTCATGAATTTAAGTTGGATGGCTAAAGGTTCAAGCGAAATCCGTTGAAGCACTGTTTATTAATTAATAGGGTGGTTAACCATTGGAATAGTTTGCCATCTGAGCTGGCTGAGTCTTCAGATTTGAACAACTTCAAGAACTTGTATGATTCATTGAAGTTGTGATAATTTTGTTGGACCTGATGATTGTTATTGTGACAGTAGTGTTGAGATCAGACATATCAGCTTAGCTGCCTGTCTGATAACAACACTATAATAATAATTTGTTCAAAAACAGCAGTCTTTTTATATGAATAATGTCCGACATACAGTAATTTTTCTCTGACATATGTATATAAATATATATTAATATTCACATCACATTGGACACAATCACACACAAAGTAATTTTATAATATGAAAACAAATAAGGGCAAGTGACTTCAATTCAATAACTAACTAACTGTTCATACTCAATAAACACATCCCATTAATACATCAATCACCACATAATATGTATATTACAAAGAATATTTCTTATCATCACAGCAACTCCCACTAGCGGAATAGCCAGGGGTGCATGTAATAAACATACAAGTAGTCTTTTTGGAGCAAATTTTGTTCTCAAGATTTTTCAGGTAAAGCAGTTTGTACTGCGATTAGCATTCAATCTTTCCCAAAATAAAATTTGCATTATTTAAAATCATATTTTTAAGAACACATCATATAACTTTCATTTCTACTGGAACCTATAATTTATTGTTTAAAGTTGAAATACCCAATATTGTCTCATTCATGTGTAAAACTAACTGTTTATCTCAATCTTTCCCAAAAAAAATTTCATTTTATAAAATCATATTTTCAGGTAAATAATTATATTTTTTTTTAAAGATATAGGTATCTGGGTTTTTGTTATAAACCGAAATACAACCTTATACACCTTTCACAGCAAGCTAAAAGCTTGTGTCGTGAAAGAGGAGTTTGCCAGTACCTGGGATCGAACCACGGACCCCTTGTTCTAAAGGCCAAGACTCTACCTCCAGGCTACCGACGGACTCATATAAAGACATAGTATTTAAACAACAACACGGCATGTAATAGCATCAGTTTGATAATGACTTTATAAGTGGAAACCAGGTCACTGCTCATTAAAATCTTTTAGTAAAATTAACTAAAACCAATTGTGTTTTTTCCATATATAAACATGGAGTTTTACAAAATTAATGTCGACTCAATAAATAAATGGCATTTAGTCATTGAACACCCGTTTGTTGATTTGGTATTAGGTCATTGGGATCTAGCTTTTCCTAATATAACTGATTTAACATGCATAGACAATTCACACAGATCGAGCTAGTCCCAAATTAAGATTGAATCTTGTATTATGGGTACTAACACGACGATTCACACATATACAATGCACTGAACACATATACATTTAACACCCAGACCCAGGACAATTTGAAAAAGGTCATTCTTCATTTTGCCCTGGCCGTGAATTGAACCCGGGACCTCGTGATTCAAAGGCAAGAGTGTTACCTCTGCACCACACCAGCCGTATTTGTTTCATAACTTAAAACAAATACGAAAGAGACGTTTTTTCCACTTCTTAGGTCATTATCAATCTTTTGATTGAATGCAGGTTGATAATGCCTATGAAGTGGAAAGATGTCTTCTCTCTCGTTCTAATTTAATTTGTAGTACAATGAAACGCTTGTTTCAATTGATAATATACTATACCATCACGGCATATCCCACGAGTACAGTAAGCCCGCAGTCCAGCTGCGTGTACAAAACTTGCAAGCTGTCCTTTCCGTGAAAAAAAATTAAAACATACAAGATGGGTGGCAAATCTCATCATTGAATTTGAGATGTGAAATGTCTTTAAAACTTGTGAAATGCCTTCTACGGGACACTAATAAACTGACGAATAGGAGACAAATTCCTTGCCGGTTCACCATGAAACATTAAATTTGTCCAATTATGGAATTTTACTCAATACAAAATAAATAATATAATAGATTTCAAGTTCAAGTGGGAGAGGTATTCTAGTGTAACAAGACATTTTAAGGGATCTTAATGTCAAGTTTAATGTAAACCTGCCTCTTGCAAGACAAAAGAGTCGGAGACCTATTCTATTCCAGGAATTATCTGTGTAATATCAAGATGAAAATTAATTTTGACCTAAATGTTTAATTTTGAAATACCAACACATTGAACAAACAAATCCAATACTTGAAACATTCGATGACAACATTTAGCAAAGTATTCACTCAACTAATGAATTTGCGTACACTTATCTTTCAATATGGATTGCACTTATTTATCTAGTGTTATCTATGAATCAAATGTTATCTGTAGAGATATGAATATGCGAATATCTAAGTGCATCAACTTAGGTTTATTTGGATTTTTCAATAAAAATGTTTACAAAGCTCTTTACTCATTATCATCATAAACGTATCTATCTGTCACAATTCCTTATTTCTGTATACATTTTGTCTGTATTTTTAAAGTACCTAAAAACATTAAACTGATAAGCACAAACATCACATAATTTTCCTTGCAGAATATGCAGAGAGGATTGGCAATTCTATTTTGTAAAAAGAAAAGTAAGAAGGAACGCAGGAATCCCACCAAGCATCCACCGAGACCACAGACCCAAAACTTAAGATTAGTGTCAGAGAAGCAAACAGACAGCGGGGATCAGAGAGCAACAACCCAGTCACTTAATAAAGTAATAGTTAATACGAATATCAAACTATAAATTCTCAATACATAAAGTACACAAATACAGGCAAAAAATAAGACTAGGAAACCAGTCAATCAATGTAAAATAGAAATATTTTCATTAATAGAATGAAAGAGAATTCCCTTAATTGATTGTATTTTATTTGGAATTGTGAAAGCTCCTCCTTGTATTCTAATAAAAACCCACTGATGGTGGATGTCCACCTGAAAGGTCTCTGAATCTAGTAATATTCATTGCGAAAGTAAAGTGTTTTTTTTAATCTTTAATTCAATTATTGTTCTTAATTTATTTACAAAACGTGCAATACAACATAGGGCATTCATCCTAGTATTTATAAAAACGTTGCATACAGATTTAAGAAATGGGACACCCGGGTGGGCCAGATGAAAGTAAAAATATCATCATTGAGAAGACAAATGCTAATTTAACTGCTTTTTAAAACATTCTACGAGTACTAAAATAAATTACCCCCCAGGGAGAAATTATATATTCTGTTATATTATTAAAAGTCAACACAAAAACTAAACTCTATGAATTATTTGATTTTTAAACATATTTTGGTGTTATAAACATCAAACAAAAAGGGAGAAATATATTCAAAGGAACCAACAGCTGAAGTAATAAGTAAAAACGACGCATTTTCTAAGATTCCCATGGACAGTTCTACACGGAGTAATTATTTTTAAGGTAAGTACCAACTGTGGAGGATGGGCTGTTCAAACAGTATGAATGGATTTTCTGGAGGATGGGTGGGCAGAAACAGAACAGATGTAAGACGAACAAAGTCTGACAGTCATACGAAAATCAATAATATCCAAATAAATACTGTTTGACATTGAACTAATTCCCCCAACTCCTTCACGACAAAACTATACAAATATATCTATATACATTCACCTACACTGCGCAAACAATACGTCTACACTATTATTACTCTTGTTTATATATTAAAATATAAATAACATAACATTTGCTGCAATAAATATCACTTCCCATTCAATCATCAATTCAAACAAACGCACACAATCATTATTCTAATTCTCGATGTACCACAAACGCATCGAAAATATGAGATGCGTCAAAATAATGTTGACATGTGATATTTTCGACGCATTTTCCAATACGAATATTCAACATATTTACGCATATATCGAATTAAAAATGCAATGCAGAATTTAAATAATAACAATAAACACGAGACAAGCAGAAACATTAATGAATTATGTCATTTTATTAGATTTAATGATTACGATTAGATCCAAAAATGGTTAATTGATTTCGATATTTTTCATAACACTGCCTAAACCACTTGTTTCCCGATACTTTAAAATGTCACAATGATGATACAATACATTAATCACATGCCAAATATTCAATATTCCTTATTTTTGATATTAATAATATTGTGGGAGTGTATGACAATGGTACATACTCTGTAAATAAAAGAGAACACGCGACGTCACCCCGCCATTGTAAAATATTAACTGATTTCCCGTGAAGTTAGCCACAAAAGATCAATTGCAAATTGCAATTAATATTAATACCATATGAAAAATACTTCCCTAGATTTTAAGATTATTTTTAAATTCATTTATTTTATTCTTCTTGCACATCATCATTTACACAACAAAATCAACAAAGCAATTCACATAAAAAATGTAATGACACGCAGTGGCGACATTATCATTATATTAGTGATTTCTACCATCTAACGACCTTTTCAATCATGGTTTATTTTTCTCCCTACCAAATATAAAAATTGGAATCACTGTGCTGGTATAAAATGTTGGAAATAATGTGGTATATAAATAATTTGTATACCGCAAAACACTTGTAATATATTATTGGAATACATAAGCACGTCAAAATAAGAACCATTTCAATCACAACACAATCTGTGTAGCTCTATAATTTCTGTAAAATAATATTTTAGAACAGTTCTTAATAGAAACTCCTGCGACGAATTCAACGCACACTGTTTGAATAATGTTTAAAAAAATCAACAAAAAATAATAATAATAATAATGATTAGCTATATAGGTATTTTGTTTCCGGTAGAGGGAATTCCCTGAGAAATGTCATGGAAAATATATTTATATTACTGGTAACATTTTCGGAATCTCATGCTAGCGCCATCTATCAAATGCAAAAGAAACTAAACTGTCCAAAAATCAAAAGACAATTTTATTTTTACCTGTAATCTATAACATTTTTTTTTTCAGATTAAGGGAAAATCATCTCTTTTATTTGGAGAAAACCCTCAATAAATGGAGTCAAGAATAATTTTAAAATGATAATAATCAATATGTGACTCACCGTACTTGCCAGATCTGCCATAGCAGCATCTGGAGGTGGTGTGGCAGACAGCTTACCCGTAAGGGGTTCTGGACTCAAATCTCTTGCTCCTGAATCCCACTCCCACAACTCTTGCTTATCTGTATTAAAACAAAAACACTTGGTTTCTCTATTATCGTCTAGAATGGTTCAAGAGAGTTCTTTCATCTCTCCATTTCAAAAATGTTTATTGGTTACCGTTTTGTTTATTTATTTTATTCTTCACAATGTACATTGGTTAAAGTATTATAAATCATTACAAAGCACTATAAAATTATCAACTTTACGCAATTCAATGTACAGAGGGTGAGATTATCGCTATATTATGATATCTAATAATTAACATGGATTTTGTTAACAATGGAATTCTCCGAAGAGAATGAAATGTGCAATTTAACATATTTTTAATAAAATAAAAATTATAACAAAATAAGGCATAGTTTATTTACATTCATATTGGTTACCACACTAGTATTTATTACACATTCTTCTCATATAACACTAAATAATAAACAAAAAGTAAATCACATTTTGATTTTGAACCACTCCAGATTAAACATTCTACTTAATTCCACTCACTGAAAGTGTTCTATTTGAAAAGGTATAACAAGGTAGGTATGTTATATGTGATCAAAATATGATTAACACCAAAATTCAATGGGCCACTTGCAGATTTTTTTTTATAACATAAAAATGTAAAATAGTATGAAAGAAACTACTTAATTCCACTCACTGAAAGTGTTCTATTTGAAAAGGTATAACAAGGTAGGTATGTTATATGTGATCAAAATATGATTAACACCAAAATTCAATGGGCCACTTGCAGATTTTTTTTTTATAACATAAAAATGTAAAATAGTATGAAAGAAACTACTTAATTCCACTCACTGAAAGTGTTCTATTTGAAAAGGTATAACAAGGTAGGTATGTTATATGTGATCAAAATATGATTAACACCAAAATTCAATGGGCCACTTGCAGATTTTTTTTTTATAACATAAAAATGTAAAATAGTATGAAAGAAACACAACCACAATTTATTTTTATTATTCTTGCACTATTTTCTTATAAGCTTTTAAAAATTGAATTTTCTCAAAGTGGTCAAAAACTATATGGCGGCACTGTGACGTCACGGAGTCCAGTGAATTATATTAACTTTTGCACCACAGACTATAATCTCATACACACATGGGACTCCGTGACGGCATCAGCTGTCAAAAGCCATTTAACAATTTTGGCCAAACGATGAAAATTTTGGATTTTATTTTTGGACATTCTCCATAATATGATATTTAAAAAAAAATTACTGACATGTTTATGTTTTCCAACCTCAAATTTATTTAATTCCACCATTTTTATTAAAATCTCGTACGACTGCAAGTGGCCCATTGTGTCGAAAATTTATAAAATAAATAAAATGTAGAGAATAATACTAAAATAAAAAAATAGTTGTGGAGAATGCAGCAAAGAAAAGGATTCCTGCTTTTTTTGTTTTCAAATGTTCTGTAAAAGGCAGGTGTTTGAAAAAAAGACACTTTCAAGGGGTCAAATGGGGTGTGCCAACCATCCTCAACGATTAAATTATTTTTTTTTTTTTAAAAGATGTATCTGGGTTTTGTTTGTTATAAACCCAAATACAACCTTGTACACCTTTCACAGTAAGCTACTAAAAGCTTGTGTCGTGAAAGGGGAGTTTGCCGGTACCTGGTATCGAACCACAGACCCGTTGTTCACGAGGCCGAGACTCTACCTCCAGGCTACCGACGAACTCGATTTTTTTAATCCGACCGAAAAACCGACAAATTTTATTGGCACATAGAGGATAGCTTGCGTGTTTACAACATGCGGCTGGTCTTCAGGCTACACCACTATATATATTATTAGAGCTACTAGTGGAATATACCGTGATGGTATAGTTAGGTAGAATAATACTAACTGAGGAAACTGCTTCCACTGTTGTGACTAGGTGTAGCATTGTGTATATCTTGTGAGGAGCCCGTATCAGCACTCTCACATCCTCCTCCTCCTCCTCTGTCTCTGTCCGCTCTCTTCACCAGGTCTATCTCACAACTAATAACAACAACAAATATTATATACATGAATTATGTAGTACAGAAACAAAGTAGCCACTCAACCCTTTTTCATTTTAAAGGTAAATATTGTTTGCGGTTTCTCCTTCGAACCTCTACAGATTACGACAAGTAAATATTGACAAAACTACATACAAAGGTTTGAAAAAAATCCATGTTACATTCAGAAGCATCACAACATTCTTTATAAAATGCAAAAACTAGAATGTTTGAAAACCAGACAATCATATTATTTATTAATTTGGCGGTAACGTTGTGGTAGTTTCTTAACATAATTACAAATGTTTGGTGTCAAAAAACTTTACTAATACCACTAAAAATTATCATATTATAATATAATAATTTTTAGTGGTATTAGTAAAGCTTTTTGACTCCAAACATTCGTAATTATACCAGACAATCACATACAACTATCCTGAGCCTAATAAGACTGCTGCATACAAAACAGAATGATTGACGTGCAAAGCACACACTGTGGTAATTGTTTATACTCATTACTGCCAATATTACTGCGGTCTATTTCAAGATCCTATTTTCCTTTGATATAGTATTATATTACAAGGATTTTGAAAAGTATATTTTGTGTATCAAGAGAAAAAAAAAATTGAGGAGTAAAATAAACTTCTAGTCCTTTGTGTGATTGTGACTCACAATGTCAGCTAATTAACCAAACTGTGGAGTGCTCTGTGCATAGTTTTGATTTTGGTTGAGGGGGACATGCGTGAGGCAATCACCAGCCCAACCAACTGACTGAAAAATTCACCGTTGAATCTATAAGGCCAGAATGCTAAACACATTAAAAAACTTGAAATTTATTTATGCAGGACTGGGAAATGTTAACAAGTAAACACAACAGATGATATCAAACTCTCAAATATATAATTACCATAATGCTCTACGTCTGTTGAGGAAGTCCTGATAAGATACTCGACCAGTCTCATCAGCACCCAACTCGATTAGAAGTTCTCCAACACTCTGAGTCAGTCCCAACTCCTCCATTACCATTTCCAAATCGTATCTATGAATAAAGTATTTGTGTATTAAATAAGAAAAAATGTGAAAATATTAACCAAAATCAATAAAATCCTAATAACTGCTAAAATAATAAAATAATTATTAGTATACAGACATAAGAATAACTAACTAATTAAGCTATGAATAATTCTAATAATTCAAAAGATTGCGCATAAATTTCTTTAGTAAGAAGCAAGACTCTTATAAAATCACAGCCTAAACTGATTAAGTACATTTTAACTAATAGAAACATTTACCATAAAACCAAATACCGCACCCAAATTCAAATTGCAATAGTTGCATACATGTAGCATGGGATATTATTTTACATTATAACAATCCATATAAAATAATACAACATAATAAAATACAACATTTGTTCCCAATACAATATAATAAAACACAATATAACACTATACAGCAAGGGTGGCCAACCCGCGGCCCGCGAAGCATATCAAGGGTATGTATATCTAAATCAGACTAGTGCTACAAAAATTATTAAAAACTATTCAAGTAATTAACATTTTTCCTATGTTTGTATTTGTTTGCAAAGCCTAAAAGTCATTTACCGATATCATCTTAATTAAAGTTAAAATAATACACGGCGAATTCGTATTTATCTCAACAATTTTTTTTTTTCATTAAACTGCCATGATCTCATCTCAAAACTAAAATGACTTAAAAAATAAAATGGTTGTATACCCTCGATATGCACCTTTTTTAAAAAATAATTGGTATAAGTACCCGTTACTTTTTGAATGAGGTAATTTGAGAAAATATTCTTAAAGAAAACCAAGGAGTTTTGAAACATTTCAAATATCTATACAATTTTGAAAATTTGGCAACGGGGGGGACGGGGGGGTAGAAATTGTAAGGTGAAGTAAAATTTTCAAATGTTCCTTAATGGAGTGCGGCCCGGTAGGAAAACTCATTCTGAAATCTGGCCCGGCTGCTGAAAAGGTTGGCCACCAATGCTATACAGCATAATACTAATAATAAATAACAATATATCATCAATTCATTTGATCAAAGTACCTGTCCCAGAATTGAGCGTGGCTTGTATAAAGTTGTGTGAATGAAAAATATTCAGAAAAAAGTCCAACTAGTCAAACCATAAAATCTAGATTCTAAAAGAATAGCCTATTTTGAAAACATCAAATGAAAAGTTTGAAAAAGTGACAGGGCACAAATAATTTAAACTGAGGCAGAATTAGTATAGTATGATAATAATAATAAATACTTTATTGTCAAAATAAATTTTAGAAAAGGCGTACATATTGCTTTGAGGCAATGTCTTCCAGTAAACCTACTACATTGTTTGAAAAGTATTTTTTAGTATAAAGTGAGTTTAGATCAATAAAAGTGCATAGGACACATAAACAGAAAATAGAATATGATATAAAACAAGAATACCTATATAAATATAAAAAATATAAGCATTCACAACTATAAACCTTTACTTATATGCATGTATCTAAGTGAGAACTATCTATTATTAATGAGATGGTGGGTTGTCTATGAGGGATTTTACTTTATATTTGAATGAGCCTATAGTAGTGATGTAACGAATATTCGTATTCGCATATTTGAAAGTATTCGTATTCGCAAAAAAATATGCGAATGTTTTGCGAATATTATTTCGGTAATAAAGTATCGGATATTCGGTAAAAATACCAGATACTTACCCGGTACATTGTAGAAAAAGGTACTACAAGAAAATATTCTTCAAGAAAACCGAGGAGTTTTGAAATATATTGAATTCCTACACCATTTTGAAAATTCGGCGACGGGGGGGTAGAAATTTTAATGATTGAGCAATATTGTAGAAATCTAAGCAAGTCAATATTCGCTATTCGCATTCGCGAATGTTGGCAACAAATATTCACATTCGCGAATTATCAAAATCACACATTCGTTACATCACTAGCCTATAGTTGAAGAGGACCAAATATTATTGGGAGGTTGTTCCAGATTCTGGTATCATGGCAGGTGAAAGATTATGTTGTGTTGTCACTAATTTAACAAAAATAATGATTATTTAATAGCATACCTATCTATATATCCATCTCTGTTATAGTCACAAGCTTCAAATAGTTTTCTAACTCTCTCCTCTTCTCCTACAGAACTTGTATCTGTATCACTCGTCCAATCACAATCATCGTATATACCAGACATTTTGCTTGGTGTTAAACACACAACTACAATTTAACAACAACTTTGTATCAACTGCACATAATTCCTAAAAAGAGAACACACATATTTATTAAGATGAAAATGTGCCAAATATAAATTGAATGACCTGTTGAAACCCTGTCTGGTGTATTTACATTTGAAGGATAAACAACATAGAAAATGTTCATCTTTCGTAAAAGGCTGTTACTATAAAAACAAACGTATAAAAATAACTTAAAAGTATAAAAATGACATTACCCATTTGAATCTAAGCTAAAAGGCAATATCTTTTGTACCCGGCTCCACACCCCACAGTGCACACTTTGAAACTTTTTGTAATTTCACTTATGTATACTTCAAAGACATTTCAGTGATGTTAGGCGATTATAAAAAATGTTAACTAATATTGTTTTAAGGCAACTCGGTGAAGTATTCATTTAAAAAATTATAAATAATTTCTATCCATAGCCCTTTGTTTACATCTCACCCTTTCGTTGGCACAAAAATGACATTTTGATTTGACAATTATTGACAGGACAACGAAAGCCATTTTGTTTGATGATATTCGTAAAAGCACCGGATATTTTATGGTGTTCGTAAAATATGCCAAAATTTACGAGTTTTCGTGTTTCATAAAATATTAACCCTCTGGTTACCAATGTGCCCGTACGGGCACATGAAGAATTTTATTAATTTTAATGCACCTGGCTAGTTATGAGTTTAATGTTTATGCTTAAATTGTTTAAAAAGGTTGGTTGTCTATGATAGAATTAGTGTTTATCTGTTGGCAACCTTATTTGAAGCGTCATTCCATTTCGAAGTTTGGAGTTTTGCCGGCACGTGCGATATCTGTGTTTACAAACTTTGATTATATATATTTAAAGGTAAGTGTTGTTGTTTATCTCAAGCATATTTTTTTTACATGTGTCATACCTTATATTATATATTTATTACTGTATTAAATTAATTAAATTGATAATGTCAAAAATATTTCAATAAAGATACGTGTTCCCGAGGTGGCACATTGGTTGTCAAGGGATACATTACACACGCCATTTATTTGTATGGGAAAAATTTCGTGTATTTTTAATTTGGTGAAACGAATGATAATACTTAAGTTATTTACTAAAAACCATTGTAATACATGAAAAATATAATTTATTTCCAGATGGCACGCCAACATTTAACCAGCGAAGATATTTGTATGTTGCTGGAAGGAGATATTTCAGAGGTAGATGAAATGAGCGATGATGAGGAATTCCTGGAGGTGGAGTACCTCAATTTCAATGAGGAAGCTCCCTTGGATGCTCCAGCATTATCCACGATGATGAGAATGGATGTAGAATTACAGGTACACTATTATTTTTATAGTATGCATATAAATTATTTACAATATCTTCCTGTATCTCTTTAATATATATTAAAAATTTAATCTATTACGAACTTAATGTAGAAATTCAAACGAGTCCATAAATATATCTATATTCACCATTTATTTTCTTTTCCAGAACGTGGAAGAACAAGGTGAAGAAGGAGAGGGGCAGTAGAAGGCAGAACACTTCGTTGGCTGCACAGAACCCCCGACGTGGTTGACTCTTTTTGCAGCGTTAGTTTTTCTGCACCGAATAAAGTTTTGTCACCGTTACAGTATTTTCATATGTTCTTTCAGACTGATGCAGTACTGAAAGCAAGTGGTCGTGGTTCATATGACTATAGATGTGAAAGGGATTCTAATGTCTTTGCTGTGAAATGGCTCGATCGTAAACCGGTTCATGTGGTATCATCATATCTCGGAATCGAACCTATCACTACGGTGCAACGCTGGTCGAAGGCTGATTCAGCCACAATTGGTGTGACTTGTCCCGAGATTATTTCCATATACAATAAAAATATGGTAGGGGTTGATCAACACAACATGTTGGTGGAGTTGTACCGAATAGACATCAGAAGTAAGCGTTTCTACCTAAGAATTATTTTTCACCTAATTGACATGAGTGTCGTCAATGCATGGATTCTGTATAAACGACACTGCAGTCAATTAGGTGAAAAACCAATTCCATTAGTAGAGTTCCGATCAAATCTTGCTAGAGTTCTGATGTCTACTTGGGACAATTCTCAGAAGAAGAGAGGTCGGCCCTCAAATGATATCGGGTCAACCACGCCGAAATGAGCAACGTTGTCACCTAGGGTTATGGCCGATGGTCAGGAACATCTTCCTGTGTTTGATGAAAAGCGGCAGAGATGTAAGCACTGTGTCCAAAGAAAGAGCAGCATTAAGTGTCAACGATGTGGTGTGGTTCTTTGTTTGGTCGCAGAACGTAACTGTTTTCTCGATTTTCACACCAAATAATAAGCT
Source organism: Athripsodes cinereus (assembly GCA_947579605.1). NCBI lineage: Eukaryota > Metazoa > Arthropoda > Insecta > Trichoptera > Leptoceridae > Athripsodes > Athripsodes cinereus. Next base: position 37,914,809 of record OX388305.1, read on the forward strand.
AATTGGTTTATATATCTGGTGAGAAGTTCAGGAAACAGTTGTTTATTATTTTTTTTTATTACATGCTATATTCATTAGATACTTATATTATAATTGTGTGTTGAATTTATTTAATTAATTATTTATATCTTAATATCTTACAAAAATTTTAACACACTCAAAATTATGCAATATTGATATTGAAGGGCTATATTTATATTTTATATGTACTAAACTTAGATTAATAATATATAAAAAAATGTATTTTACATTTATTTAAGCTTATTTCAATTTATTTTATACATATTTTTGTAGAATATATGTGAATAAAAAATATTTAGTAACTACTTCATAGAGTTTGTAATGTATCCCTTAACTACCAATGTGCCTGTACGGGCACATGGAGCCCCCGCAAAAATGGTAAAAGGTAAAAAAAAAATTTTTTCACCAAAAATCACCAAAAAATATATAAACCCAAAATACATTCAAAGAAAAATTCCAGGACTAGCCAATTTAAATTGGTAGCCAGAGGGTTAAAAAATACTAAACTCTGAAAAGTTTTGAATGTTTTTTAAGTATTCTACAATGCACATCCGTTACTTGATTATTTAAATCGCGACCGATTTCGGTAAACCTATACCATTGACGAGCGATATAATAATATTTATTATAGTATTTTTTATTTCTTACATACAGCTGATCTGCTGGCTACCCCACTTGTGGGATATGCCGTGATGGTATAGTAGTAGTAGTATTTTATCCCGTGGAGCACCTGGTAAAGAATTGGTCTCCCACTCTTCTCCGTAAGTTTTCGAGTGTCCTGTTAAAAGGCAGGTGTTCGAAAAAATTAAGACATTTTACATCTTAAATTCAGCGATGAGGTTTGCCACCCATCCTGAATGTCTTGATTTTATATTAGCACGGAGAGGACAGCTTGCATGTTTCTTACATGTAGCTGGTCTGCTGGCTACCCCATTTGTGGGATATGCCGTGATGGTATAGTAGTAGTATATATAATACACATTGTACAATTATCTCACTTTTCAAAAGAATATTGCGATCTTTTGAAAGGAAAAGTCCTCTCTTATCCATATAGAAAACTTAATGATGGTATAGTATAGTATAATATTAGTATTATATCGCTCGTCAATGGTATAGGTTTACTGAAATCGATCGCGATTTAAATAATCAAGTAACGGATGTGCATTGCAGAATACTTAAAAAACATTCAAAATGTCTCGAAACTGTTCAACAGCTTTAACAATGAACAATACAATAATAAACATTTAATAATTTACATCGCCAATTAATGTATCTGTTACATAGTTAATCCTTCTAAAATAACTCTTTGAATAAATTTGTTATCAATTTCAATACAACGCGAAACATTTGTAGTAGACATTTACTCTAGTATTTACATATTTTCTCCATAGAGTTTCCTGCTATGAATAAGATTCCCACTTTTTTCTGTAAGTTTTCTTGAAACATAACGCATAAAACATTTCACATTTTAAAATGCCATCCATTCTGAATGTCTTGTAGTTACTCTGCTAATTGCCAGGATATGCTAACACCATCTGTAGTCGGCCGGTGTGGCGTGGAGGTAACGCTCTCGCCTTTGAGTCACGAGGTCCCGGGTTCGATTCCCGGCCAGGGCAAAGTGAATAATGACCTTTTTCAAATTGTCCTGGGTCTGGGTGTTACATGTATATGTGTGTATCGTCGCGTCAGTACCCATAATACAAGATTCATCTTAGTTTGGGACTAGCTCGATCTGTGTGAGTTGTCTATGTATGTTATAGATATCATTTTAAGTTTATTCACTGTGTCCGTGTTTAGGTAGTAGAATTCCATAGCAAAATAAATAAAACAAGTGTTAATTAAATAGTAGAATAAAATTGAATAGTAAATAAAACACTTGTTGAATAGTAGAATAATTCGAAATAATTTTAAAAACTTGTTGAATAGTAGAATAAAACACTTATTTTATTTTCATCATCCGGTGGTATTGGGATATTTCGTCATAATGTAGAGATATAAACATCCAGCATATTGCTTTTGAAATTTAACATCTCTTCTATTCATACAAAAAATACTAGAATCAAATGAAATTTATTAGATAAAAAGGAAAAAATAAGTCTTCATTAGCTATAGCATCAATTTCTTTATTACATAATCATTTACATTATTATTAGGATTTCTTTTGCTTTCAATACAAAACCTCTGTGTTTCTGAATCAGGTACAAACATTCACTTTTATTACATACTCCAACAAACTATTGTGACTTGTATAATATTCCTTTGTGAGAGGCTAACATCTTTTCAAAAAACAGATTTATTTCTTCACATCATATCTTCAAACAAGATGTCAACCATCAAAATAAAATATATACTTGATTTTATTTAAAAAGATGAATGAGAGTTTGAAATAATCTCAACTACACCCCAGACCCTCTCAGCAGGCAATATGCTTGCGACACGAAGATAAAGTAGTTTGGCAGTGGGTGTAATTAAACCCTGGATACCTTGACTGAAAGCCTAAGACTACCAGCAAGCTATGGACCACTTCATACAGCACACTTTAGACACATTGATAATACACTAAAAATAGTTCCATAAAACGCAAACAATAAAATTATTGATTTTCAATTTAACATTTTACTGTTTTAATTCCATACAGCTAAATAAATAGTTGAGTCTCATAAACAACAAAGATCACAAATACAAAAAACATTGCAAATTACTCCATGATTCAAAAATATGTACTTATAAAAAGTATAAAGTACGATTGAAAATAAGTCAGTATTAAGTATTATATTATATACTAACTCACTTCTTAAATCAGATATTATGATCATACATGATGAATTATTAATTTATGATTTAATTTATGTATAAGAGTTCCTCTCGTGTGTAAGTCTATGATTCCTGAGATGTTTTAGTGTGGCACCTCTGTAAGGACAAGCTTCACACGCATGCGGTCTCTGTCCAGAATGTACGACAGCGTGTGCTCTTAAAGCTGCACCACTAACACATCTATATTGGCACACAGGACATGCATGATCCTTTTCACCTGTATGTATCTTGGTGTGTATCTTCAAATAGCTGGCCCCTGTGAAGCCTTTGCAGCATATCATACATACAAAAGGTTTTTCGCCGCTGTGGGTGCGCTTGTGAGAGAGGAATGTACCATTACTGGCAAAACATTTACCGCAGATATCACAATTGTACGGCCGTTCCCCCGTATGAGTTCTCATGTGAGCCTGCAATTCTCCTTGGCGACGGAAAGGTCGCCCACACTCCTTACAAAGGAAAGGTTTCTCTCCGGTATGAATTCTGGTATGAATCCTTAAGGTGACGGCTCTCCTGAATGCCTTGGGGCAGGAGCTGCATTTGAAGGGACGTTCTCCTGTGTGGATGAGAAGGTGTTCCTTAAGCTGACCCGCACTCTTAATGCCTTTGCCACACACCTTAAATACAGAGAAATATTATTTTTACTACACATCGGTTAAAAATAAAAACACACATACTAAAAATGCAATTTATTTTTAAAAAAGATATATCTGGGTTTTTGTTATAAACCCAAATACAACCTTATACACCTTTCACAGTAAGCTACTAAAAGCTTGTGTCGTGAAAGGGGAGTTTGAAGGTTGGTTGAATTGAATTGAATTGAAAGAAGGTATAAACAAAATGTGCTTACTTCACATTTAAACATCTTGACTCCCGTGTGTCTCATTTTGTGAGCATTAAGATTGGAAGTTGTCTTGAAAGCTTTCCCACATTCACAGATGTGCGGCTTCTCCCCTGTGTGGGACATTTTATGTAAACGTAAGTAGGACTCATACTGGAAGGATAAGCCACATTCCTCACACACATACGGACGTTTGTCTGTATGAATCCATTTATGAGATTTCAGTTCAGTCTCACGTTTGAACCTCTTTGGACAGATGTCACATTTGAAATTTTTTACAGTGGAATGAACTAAAGCATGTCGCTTTAAATAACTGGGATGCTGGAAGACTTTCTCGCAAATATCACATTTATACAAGCAGTCCTCAGTTGAATGACTTTGCAAATGATCCTGCAGCTGTTTATCATTTTCAAATTTCAAATCACACTGTTCACATGAATATATTTTGATAGATTCTTTATCGTGTTTCTTTATGTGAGAATTTAAATTGCTCGATGTTTTGAAGACAGCATCACACTGTGTACAGTCAAACGTTCTCTCTCCTGAATGTGAACTTTCGTGTATTTTTAAATAAGATGCTTGGGAGAAGGAACGTTGGCACGTTGTACAAGTAAAAGGACATTGCTTTTCATGAACCATCTGATGTGATTTGAGTTGTGATTTTAATTTAAAACTCTTCTGACAGACATCGCAATTAAATGTTTTTTTGTTAGTATGTTTTGCGGAATGCTTTTCTAGTTGACTAAGTGATTTGAATGTTTTGAAACATATATCACAAGCGAGATTTCCTTTTCTTTTCTTTTTATTTTTTAATTCAGCTTTGATTTCTTGTAAAGTTTTCTCATCCACATTGAGTTGGCGCTTTTTCTTCTTTTTAATTTTCCTCACGTCACACAGTTTTACATGTGCCGTTAGATCACTCTGCGATGAAAATTCATTTTGGCAATACTTGCAGAAAAAGTTATAGGTATCTGAATCTGTAAAAAGAAGAGAAAATGGTCAACAAACTAGCATGCCACCTCCTTCATGAGTAAAAAACAGTATTTTTGTATTGATAAATTTTAAAATAATTTAATATTTGTGTCTTCACAATGTGAGCATACAAACTGTGGAAAAATTGAGAAATATTAATAATGTGTTTTTATTTCTTTTTAAACGCACTGATTTATTAGTAATATCTGCAAACTTCACTGGTTAAAATAATATTGATATAATGTATTAATTTGTAATATGTACCAAATGACTGTGTTTTCCTTGGCTAATGAATAAAATAAACAATATCCAATGTATTTCTATTTACATAACATTTGAAGACTCTTTTTGCGAAACATGTGGGAAAATTATTCCATTTTGATTGATATAAGGGGCATTACTATATAAAATAAAATTAATGATTGAAATCAATTTGATAACTATTACCTAAATGTTCCACTTTGACTTGATTTATGAAATCAGACTTGTCGGAAGTCTCCATTTTGGAGATCAGTTTCTCATCTTCTTCATCCACATTCCCGACAATTAGAACATTGAATGAGTTATCCGCATCACCAAATGAGTCTTCATATTCATTGTCATCAACAAATGACGCTCCTTCCATCTCCAAACTGTTATTTTCTGTTTTGGGTTCATAGACAATATCAGAAAACCTCTTAATATTCATGTCTTGTGAATAGTTCTTAAGGTTTATGTAATTCTCACGTACATATGTCACACAACTAGAAGTAATATCCTGATCATCCATTATATCTTTATGGATAGATTTTGGGATGTCTATGCAAAGAATGTTGGAGAGAGATGGCTGGTTGTCGTATGAAGTATCTCTTTCTTTATTTAAATAGTTGGGATCCATCTACAAATAAAAAATATTATTTAATTTTTTCATATAATGGAAAATTATCAAATCTCTAAGTTTGAAAATGTTGCTTCAATGTGTTTCTCTATTGTAGGTGTTATTATTTTATTTACCTTGTGATTCTTGTAGTATTCTCTTAGGATCCTGTCTGACTTTATCAGCAACACACGGAACACTGTTAGAGTCTTTATGGTGCGGGAGCATTTGAAACACAGCCAGCGTCCCCCGGGACATTGAGACACCTAAGACAGTAAAGTTACAATTAATGGTTTACAAAATTTTAAGTATATATTTTTGGGTTATGGGAATAAAAATACTTTACGATATTATTGAAATAATTAGTCTAAATGCGTTAAAATAATAATATAATTAGGTTTTTATAATATTAATTTCAATACTAAATAATGTTTATACATCGAGCTGTCAAAACAAGTCACTCACTTTGGAAGCTGTCATCAGCTCTATGAGAAAGTCTTCTTCGGGAGACGTAGGTATCATTTTTAAGTTTGCATCTGCTCCCAGACATGCTCTGCAATATCTAATATCACAAGAAGTCACATTATTAACAATATCAAAAGAATTTTCCGTTAAATCACTAGGCAATAAGCCGACAGAAACCACCCCCGACTCCGCCATTTTAAACATGCGTTTTTCTTCTTCTTCATATTAAAACAAGCCATCTAGTGGCACTCTAGCCATTGACTTATAGACCATTAAAGGTCACGTGGTCTTGTCTATGGATTTGCTTTTGCTTGGGGGGCAAACAGTCAGATTGCGCAAATCATCCTTGTAAGATGTTATGCCATAAGAGAAAAAAAAAGAAAGTTAGACGACAAATTAATAAGAAAATCGACACTGACAGTTTTTTTGATTATTAGGTATTCTTTAGGCGTTCCACCTAATATTACACCGTAATCGTCTGTTGTGTTGGGATGCCTGATGCCCCTCAATGATTTTTCTGTGACGTCATCCTTTAATGGTCTATTAGACTAGTAACACAGAACATATTTGTTGTAAAATTGTGTTCCAAAATTAGTAGTAATAATATTATTCTGTTTCACTCCATAACATTACGATGGTAATGGTTTCTTAATACTTGTTGCTGACTGATCAAACTAGCAGCCGATAAATTTTTAAACTTGCCTTGTAGACAAAAGATTTTGATCCATTCAAGACATGAGATTGCAAAAAGTGGTTGCTTCTACGGTTTGCATAAAATGTTTCTCGACGGAGTGTGAATAGAAAGTGATTGAGCCAGCCTAGAGCCACTTCGTAAGAATTGGGATGCCGATCTCATTTCTCCCGAGGAGATTTTCTACAATGTTACATTGTGTAAAAGATTATTGGTGCTCATCGTACCCAAATCTAATTGAACAACATGAAATAAACAAAGATTTCTAATTTTATATAATTATATTGATTGATTATTGTATAAATATATTTAAACCTTACCAATGTAAAAGGCTAAAAGCCGTTGATGATAGAAATAAATCATTTAACTAGGACCTATAGGTCAATTTTATCAGAGCGCAAGGAATGTCGTGGAGAGAGGTGACGCAATTGGCACAGAGACGCTCTGAATGGAGAAGGCTGGTTTCTGCCCTGTGCTCCCGAGAGGAGCGTTGAGGGCGATGATGATGATAGGTCAATGGTGTCATTAATATTTTTTTAAATTTTTTTGTAAGGTTTTTTTCATTTATAGATTAATAGATTTGTAGAAATTGTTCCTATTCTGCAATAGTATTCTGAAATAAATTGTAATTTCTGTCCATAGACTTTCAGAAGTAATATTCTTCATTGTCATATAAAACATATGTAACAAAATAGATATTTCAAAGTATAATAAATAAATAAATAATTCAAGTTTATTTGATACCTGAATTCAATGTTATTCAACAATAGAAAAACACAATAATGTAATATTTCTTTAGAAATGTATTTTATTTATTGAATAGAACAATATAATTACGTAAAATTTATTTACATAAACCAAATAGTTTACAAACCATTCATACAATCGTCACAAAAACTAATTTCATAACCATCATCGGAGTAACAAGAGAACATTGGATGCCATTTATTTCTATCCTGCATACACTTTTTGCTTCGATTATTGTCATACAATTCCTCATGCATGCTCTCCTATTCAAAGTGCCAACACCTGTTCATCATGTAGGATATGGTTAATTCTTACCATTTAATCCTAAGATGGCCAAGTACCGTTCACCGTCAGCCATATATATATTCCATAATCAACCATGCAATACAAATATCTACCATCCACAAATAATTCATTTAAAATATTGCTAAATTTTAAAATTCTATGACAAACAATAAGGCTCGATACTTTAAAGTACATTTAGGGTGGCTGCTAATGTAAGGTTCCCCCTAATTCAAATAATTTTGTGTTTCAAAATTTAGTTAATAATTAATTTACCAAGCAAACGTACAGTCGTATAGCATGTTTTACAAAACAATTTATCCAACAGACTTCTACCAGCCCTTTAATGTTAGTATATTTCAGACTTTCAATAAGGAAATAAGTGGTTGGAATACTTTTGCTGACCTTTTCCACTTTCACAACATAAATACTATGCTAGGTGTTTAGATTTTTATCAGCGTTTATTGCAAACTTAAATTCTTAAAAAAAAAACAAATGAAAATTAATTTACAGACTCTTACTAATTTATGACATAAATAATTATTACAAAATGCAGCTCTTTTAACATTACACTAAATAGGTACTACACGGATATTTAAATTTTTAAGTAGCACTGCTAATGAAAATAAATAAATAAAAACACAATATCTCTTACAAAATAATGCACAATCCATGGGCGTACCCAGGTGAGCAAATAGAGTCCTCTAGGATTTCAAAAATAGAAGAGGCAAAATCGATATCAGAATTTATCAGTCACGAGATCCCGGGTTCGATTCCCGGCCAGAGCAAAATGAAGAATGACCTTTTTGAAATTGTTCTGGGTCTGGATATTACATGTATATAATATATGTTTAGCACATTGTATATATATGTGGAGATAAAATTGTATGGAGAATATGCATTGAAGTAGGAAGGTACCCACTCCAGAAGTTAGATGACTAAATTTAAGGTAGCTCTAAAATTGTTGAACAAAAGCATTTCAAATTCTTATACTAAAATGTAAATCAGTAACGAGGAGGGGAGTCTATCTACATATTTGATAACTGTCAGACAAAATAAAGGTGGTTTTAAATTATTCTTTAACAAAAACGAAGAGATCATGAACATTTCAAATTTCTAAACTGATTTGCTTAGCTTCTCCCCTTCTCTAGAGAAAATCTTATGTGCAACCATGCACACTTTAAATGTTCACATGAAACTGAGTTGTTAATGGAGATTTACAGGCAAAGATATACTAGATAGGTAATTCAAAGAAAAAATCGGTCCTACAGCCGATCAAATTTTACAGCCAGTTTTAAACCAGCGTCCGTTGAGACGGTTTGTTAGACAGCGCATAACCATTATCATCTTGATGATATAGAGTGAGACAGCATAATATTATTATTGTTATTATTAATGCGTTAAGTTGGAACACGAATATTCCGCAATAATGTACTGAATTGCAGGTCTAGTATGTCTATGTTTACAGGAGGGTTTTTGTGTTTTATGAGTGGAGAAAGAAGGGTGGGCGGTGGAGATGGTAAATGAGGTTGTATTTTTCATGCCTTGGTGTAAGTACTGGAGATGTTGTTAGCTGGAGGGCGTGGGGTTGTCCTTGCTATTCTATTGTGTTTGCGTTTTTCTGAGTTATATGCATTGCTGTCATATTTTCTATTATTTCTAGGTAATTTTGCAGAGTTGTCAATTTCCTGTATTAAATTATGGTAGGTATTAGGTAATTTGCTTGTCTCGTCTTGTTGTTCAAAGGCATGCTTTCATTTTACAATACAAATTGATTTGTAGATAATTCTGGCAAAAACGAGTCTCAAATAATTAACTTAAAATCTTCTTTGTATCAGTTTATAGATGTGTTATCCTGTAAGAGATATATATATGCTGTACGCATGAATAATTTCACATAATAATTTTATATTATGAAATATCTAATTGAAAACAACTCAAAGTTCACTGACCAAAAGATGTGGAAATGTTAACACATTAAGTCTTACATCAATCAATTTTAATATTTATTTCTGTCTACTACTCAATCCTTCATTTGTTGTATTGCCAATTTTTGCATCAATTGATAGCTTTTTCTATTCCTTACACCTTCATACTGCATCCTAAAGAATATAACCTTCTATTCATCAGCATACCGTCGCTGCATATTCAAAAAGAGGTTTCTGCGAACATTTTTATTTAGGCGTACTCTTTAAAAACTGTTCATTAGGGCATTAAAATTGTTGGTTGGACTTTTATTGGCATTTGATATTATTCTTTAAGTATTGAATTTTAATATTTGATACTAAGAATCACTTTATAAAACGGTTATGATGTCATTATAAGCAGTTTATTCTAGAAATGTCAAAACATTTATAAATTCACATACTTTTTTTTGAATATACAACGACAACATCTCAAATATTAAAGAGTCCTGATTATTGGCAAGTGCAGATCATTATCTCAAATAATTTGACAATGATATAATTTACATACATATAATTTATGTGTATTTTTTGCAAATTTCATGTTTGTATAAGTGAATGCATTAATGAAGAAACACTCAGCAAATCTGCAGTTTATGTAATCCAGGATGAACAATGGATCTGCCTATCTTGGGAATGTTCAATGATAGTTGGCCAAAAAGAGCACTTTTGTCCACAAAGTCTCTAATGACTAACACATTCCCCTTTCAGAATACACCATTCAAACATAGACATCAGAGAGCTAGAATGTCACAGGAAGAGTTGGCTCAATTGGTGCAAAGACGTTTTAAACGGGGGAGGCTGGTTTCTGCCTCATGCTTTTGGAAAGGCAATTACTATTATTATAGTGTTGTTATCAAACAGGCAGCTAAGCTGATATGTCTGATCTCAACACTACTGTCACAATTAGATAATATTTGAAACTTACAAATTCTATAAAGATGGAATAAAATGATGTTAGACTGAATGTGTAAACTCCCCCTACAATAAAAAATAACAAATACAATATTATAAAAGTAACAATAAATTCATTTAACAACAATTATACAACCATATTATATAATATATTATTATCTTTATTCTAACAATTGGAGACATGGCTTCATTTATTTAGATACAGGCTTTTCCAAAGCTTCCCAAAAACAATAAGATATATTTTTAACCTTTTGAGGAGTTTTGTCACACCTTGTGGCATAATATGTCAGTTTTACTTTTATGACAAATACTTTAAAAATTATGTAAAACATATCAAAACTTGCAATAAATATTATTATGTTAACTCTGACGGATACAATAAATACAAAAATCTGTATTATATCCACTACATTATGTCAAAATCTGTAAAATTGATAAACATAAAAGATAAATATATAAACAAAAATATTGACTTGTGTGAACATTCAAATTGTTTGAACATTAGTCCCCAAAAGGTTATAAACTTATAATAATTTTAATAAATTACAACTGGCAGTTTGAACATTAATAAACAAATAAATAAAATTCTGCTCATCAACACAAACAACATTCATTCATCATTCATCATCACTTTATAACAATGACACTTCTTTTTATACTATGAAACTAATATTGACATATATAATAATAATGTTAATAGCACTTTACTGGTCAAAAAAATCATGAATAATTGGTGAGCTTATTGCCTGGAGGAAATATCTTCCAACTGAACAAAGTAGTATGCAATATTATGCTAACAATCATACTAGAACTTTGCTACTTAAATTGCTTGAGAAAAAATATAATTATTTCGTCATTCTTCACACAGATGTATGAGACAATAAATAAATCTAAGTTGTTATATCAATTCTCTAAATACTGATTTTTTTTCGCTAGTTTCGTGTCAATGTAAATTGCATTAAAGATAAATGTACAAGTATTCAAACAAATTATAAAAAAATTATGAAAAAGCATAAAATTGTATTGTTGAAGTAAAGTTATCCACTTATACGTGAAACAAGTTTCATAGTATAAAAATATTTTAAGTGTGCCCAGACAACTTAAATGTATAAGTAGTATTGTATCTAAACACTAAATTGTGTTACTTATGGATTCTTCATTATCAAACAATAAATAATTATAGAGGATAATTGTCTATATTTTTTGTACACAATTATTATAGGGAATTGTATGATATCTTCCTGTGCTAGGCATCCTCGGAGTCCTCTTCCATGTCAGGTGCTTCTACTTTTATTGTTTGAACTTCATTAATGGCAGATATTCGTTGGCTATTCCACAATTTCATATTTGCAATCTTCTCTGATGGTTCACAATCTTGCAAGTCTGAAATCAGTGCTTCTTCGGCAATAATGTGTTTAGACATGTCTACTTGAATGTTGGGAAATTGGGCGTGGAAAATTCCCGAATTAGAACCTTCGTCATCATTCCAATCTGGAATTTCACGTTTGACAATAGGAACTTCAACTTTTTCTTGTGGTAAAACATCTCTATGAACTGCCATATGTTTTTTTAAGTCGCCATTTCTTAAAAAAGGGCGCAGGCACAAATGGCACGCAAATTTTCTTTCCCCACCATGAATTATTTTATGTTTTTTCAAATCTCCTCCACGTATAAAACTCTTATGACAGACATCACATTTGAAGCATTTAATTGCACTGTGTATTAATTGATGATGTTTCAAATTACTGTTTGACTGAAACACTTTGAAACAGACATCGCAGAAGAAGGATCGTACTCCAGTATGTGTCTTTTTGTGTTGATTTAAGTTACTGGCTTGAGAGAAGAACTTAAAACATATATCACATTGGTAAGGCTTCTCCCCTCGATGGTACATCAAATGCTTTTTCAAATCACCAGATTGTGAGAATCTCTTTAAACATATTTCACATTCGTGTGGCTTGAGTCCAGTATGTACTAACTTGTGCCGCCTTAATCCACCTGAACGAACAAACTGTTTTGGACAATCTGAACAATTATATTTTTTAAGATTCTCATGCATCGCTTTATGTTGGTTGAGATCTCCTATACGGGAGAACTGTTTATCACATTCATCACATTTGTGTCGTTTTTCCGGCGTGTGATTGCGTTCTTTATGTACACGCAACGATCCATATTTCACAAACTTTTTATCACATGAATCGCATTCGTACAATATATCATCGATGTGAGTTAACTTATGCTTCGCTAAAATTGTATTATTACTAAAAGTACGTTCGCATATTTCACAAAGAAATTCCTTTTGATAGAGAGCAGCACTACCAGATTCAGTGACCACTTGTTTTTTTGTCTTACCCGAATCTTTTCTGGCCACCGCTAAAGACAATTGGTTGGCTGCACAGAGCTTTTTATATTTTTCAAATACTTCTTTTGATATTTTATTAATAAGAGATGTGCTAGCTAAGATGTTGTCGGAATCTTCATCTTCCTCTTCTGCAGCTTCATCCAACATCTCTTCTTCTCTTTCATTTAATTCTACATTATCATTGGTTTGTTCTGTTTCTGATTCCATCTCATTGGCAATTTCATCATATATCTCATCATGTTTATCATTGTGAACTTCATCATGAACATCATGTTTTTCAATACACTCTGAATCACACCCATCATCAAAAGTGTCATCATGTTTTTCATCAAATGTTACATCATCATGCTTTTCATCATAGGTCTTGTCATGTTTATCACCAAATGTTTCATCAATGGTCTGATCGTGTTTTTCATCTTGTTTCTCATCATAGGTATCATTACGTTTTTCATCAAAAGTCTCATTGTGGACTTCGTTATAACTATCAATATGTGCTTCATCAAAAGTCTTATCATGGGTTTCCTCATAAGTTTCGTTATGTGTATCTTCAAATGCCTGATTGTGAGTTTCATTGTGGGGTTCACTATGAGTTTCACCAAGTGCTTTTTCATCTTGAAATCTCACAATGTTTAAGTTTGGTAAATAATTAACAGCTACTTCAAAAAATCCAGATTCCTCCTTATCATTTTGTTTATTTAACTTACATGTTTTCATTGGAGCTACACCTATGGGTGTTTTGCTAATATATTTATATTCCTCATTTTGATAATCCATTTCTATGTTTGTATTTTTTTCTGCTGACATGTTTGATACTTTTTTTCTATTCTCCTTTAACTTTATAATTAACTCTGCAGCTCATAGTGGGTTAATACAACTCGTATCTGAAAGCAAACTGCAACTTAAAAACAAAAATGAACTTTCATTGTTTTAAAATGTAATAGAAATATCATTGATATGTACTACAAACAAATTTAACTACATTGCATTATGCCAAACTCTGCAGATTATTATGTTGGTATTCTAAACTCTTTGACTGTGATAAGATAACAACTACTCAATGGATCTGAAGTAATAGAAAAGAACGAATTAAAAACACAATATGAAAATAATACGCTACATTAAAGATGATAATACAATAAGATTCAAGTTATTATATTGTTAAATTCTTAAATGTAAAATAAAAACATTTTACAAAGATAAAACTATTTTGATTTGTGTTATCTTTAACCTTAAAACTTGACAGAACTAAAGTGTACTGTGGAGCAATTCGTGGAATAACATTTTTCTAATTATTTTGCAACGAAATAAGGTCATTGCGTACAAATTTTAGTACAAAATAACGTCTTAACAACACATTACATTATCAAATCAACAAAAACACTATTATCATTAAATAGGGAATACTTATAATTCATAAGATATATTATTATATAATGCAACATTTTTGTATCATAAATACTTACGATAAGATGTACATATTATTTAATATTCATGGCATCTTGTAAAATAATAAAATGTTGTAAAATCATAAAAATACAATAAAAAAAGTACAAGCAACCACCAACGCTAGCAGCCAACTTGACAGTTGGCTCATTTGACAGATAGTTTCAGTGTTGCCAACACATTCCAATAAGTGTTGTAACGTTCCGATTTTCATTTTTTGCAACATTTAGTAGTTAATGTGAAAAGTCAGATTTGTCGCTAAAATCTGGTTTACACCATCGGATATAGAGTATAACAATAAATTTATATTAAAACTATCCAAATATACTTGGATGACTACTTGGATAGTGTAGCTGGTAGTGGGAAAGGATTTATCAAGATGCCGAAAGCTGAAAGCCCCCTAAAGCCTCAAATGGCTCTGTTAATAATTAACAAATTAGGCTAACCTACATAAGTAAGAAATGTCATATTTTCAGTAGAGCAGTTTGAAAAAATATGCATACATACGTACATACATACCATCACGCCGCTTCCCTCGCGGGGTAGGCAGAAAGGATCGAGCGCCACTTTCTTCTATCCTTGCATACATCTTTCGCTTCCGTCACTGTCATACAATTACTCATGCATGCTCTCCTGTTCAATGTGCTCAACACGTGACCGTCCTGTAGGATTTGATTTAAATGATCTTGCCATTTAATCCTCGGACGTCCACGTCTCCGAGCACCATTCCTCTCAGACAAATATATCTTCTTAGTCATTCTGTCCTCATTCATTCTTTCCACGTGCCCAAACCATCTTAACTTATTTACATTCATCCTTGTTATTACACCAACTTTCATTCCACATTCCTTTCGTATATCACTGTTACGCACATGATCTCTCAGACTTTTACCACACATCCTTCGCAGTGATCTAATTTCAACAACTGCAAAAAATATGACAATTTCAATTTAGTATATCTTTGTTATTTTTCAACATAGCGTAGCGAAAATTGGTACATGTAATAAATAAAGTGTGTTCTTTTAGGCTGTGTGCATAATTTTAAAACAGTATGAACAAAAAAAAAGATGTTGACTTATGTTGAAGATAAACCTTCAATCTATAGTTAAGCAAAACTACATAGTCAACATAAGTTGCCTTATGTAGTTTTGCTTACCCAAAGCTTTTTCATAATAAGTAACACTTACGATGCGCGCATTTGTCATAATTGTACCTTTTCAGGTTGTTACTACACCTAAACTATACCTTCATGCCGTGTCCCAGGTGGGTTAGGCAGAGAGAACGGAACGCCATATGGATATACCCTTACATACTTCTTTCGCTTCCTCTACATTCATCCAGTTTCTCATATATGCACGCCGATTTCTCTTTCTTAACACTTGGCTATCCTTAAGAACTTGATCCACGTGGTTCTTGGACGTCCGCGCTTCTTTACATCCTCTTCGTCATCCTTTCATCGTGAATTCGATCAACATGTCCAAGCCATCGTAACTATTGTTTACACGCATTCTGTCCTCAACACTCCTACTCACATTCGCTCATTCACCTGATATCCTTATTATTCACTCTATCTCGCAACGTTTTACCAACCATTCTTCTCAGCGATCATATTCCCACTGCGATTATTCCACTTTCGTCCTTCTTCAGCCATGTCCATGTTCCCCTTGCCTTCGTAAGTAATGGTACCAGAATGGTATTGAGCACCAGCATTTTTGCCATATTTGATACATTGCCATTGCTGACAATGGGTCGAAGTACACCGTTCACTCTAGCATCGATCACTTCATTCTTTCAATGTCCCTATCGCATCTTCCATCCTTCGCAGACAAACAATGCATTCTCCCAAGCCCTATTCAATTCGATATTAACATTCTTCTCTTTCACAGATCTACCATGATCATATGAAGAGTATCAGATGATCATGGTAGCTAAAGTCAATACGATCATTAATAATGAGTGCGTCAATGGAAATCTATAAAATATTCATATGAATGGAAAGTACCTTCATATTTTAGATTTATTTACTGGTGCAATCAATGTTAATAAATCTAAGTATGTACTTGTTTTGCCCTTACAATGTGATTTTTTGTTATATGTTCTATTTTAATATGACGTGGTTTGATGGATGATGTACAAAAAGAATAAAATATTAAAAAAAAACAAATTTGGTTCTTTTTACAAAATCAGGATTGCAACTATGTATATATATATATATATGCAGTACTTGATTTTTTAGAGTACACCATATCTGTTTTTCATGACATCAAAACATTTCTCTATCACAGCTCTTGTTTGGATGTGGGCACAGTTATACCGCTGCTCTGCCGCACTCTCGGTGTCATAACCCATGGAAGTTGCGTAGAGCCAGTCTCCTAAAATTAAACCCTATTATCAGAGTCACCATCATTTTGTCAGTGATAATTGACTTACAGCAATTGATAAATAATACTCATGTGACGTTATTCCGCTTGGCTACTCGCAGATATTGTTTGTTTTTAATAGTGTTACCACTGATTTTCAATAAACCCACATAGACTCACAAGCACTTTCACAATTAGCAATATCCTTGTGTTATAAAGGTGGGAGAGGTTGGCAAGGGGTGAAATGTGAGATGAATGAAACAAACAATTTAGTTTTACAATATCATATATTTACTTTTATGTTTTACTCATGACAATAATTAATTGTATCCAAGACAATTATTAATTATAATCCACTGACTTGTAAATGTAGAGCTGTCCAATATTAATGCAAAATTAAATGAAAATTTTTCTTCAGCATAGCGGTAATTGACATATATATAAAAATGTTATGGTGTTCAGCCGAAACAATATACCCCTTCGGGTAAAAATCCAAGTACAGAGAGTAATCCAATAAAAAAATTCTTCCAATATATATATGGGTGTGTGTCTGATTTAGTACCAAAACTGAACAAATCCATGTCACCAGTCCACAAACTAATAAAATTTTGACTAATTTCCATAAAAATGTTGATTTTCTCTGATATTTTTCATACACATGTCATAGAGTTACTTAACTATTTTGGAGAACGCAGTTTAATAGATCTCAAACTGAAGAATATTTATGTCTAATTAGCAAAAAAAAGACACATTTTTGATCTTGTCCACTATCGATCACAAACCACACATAATAAGCATGAATGTTTTGTTATCTTTTCTATATATGTGTGTGCATCCAACTTTAATACTGCATGTTGATCATCCAGTTTTGAAAATTTCAACTCAAAACTCTAAAATACGGCACATCAAAGTTTTTAGACAATATGGTGATCTACTTATATAAAAAGTATAGTTTATTGTGTCTGGAATGGAAATGTATCATTTTATATTCGTGATAAGCCAAATAATATAATTTCAGTTGTTGACTAATGGAACTGGCGATGGATATGATTACATTTATTGCGTACATAATTTTTTTACAAAATAAAATTATACTCATTCTTTGGAGTCCCCAGTATAGACTACGCCTCTTAATATTTTCTGTAAGTTATTGAGTATCCTGTGAAAGACAGGTGTTCATTGAATATCACATTTTAAGATATTTAAAGTCTTCAATTCCCCAACACGATGAGGTATGTCACCCATACTGAATTTCTCATCTTTTATCGACACAAAGAGAACTACTTGCATGTTTTTTTTACAAGCAGTTGGCCTGCTGATTACCCCACATTAAGGGGGTGTCATGTAAGATTACATAAATACCTGTAAATAGGTACCAGGTTCACAATTTAATTTGATGTTGGAATATTTTGCAATTATAAGAATAAAAATCACATAAACTATACAAGCCAAAGCCATACAAAAAGTAAAGTAAGTACATAAACTCTTACATTATATTATGATTGTATGTGATTATTTTTGAAGTTAAGATTTCACTTATCATTTTTCATGATTCAAAATAAAATGGTTTCCACAAATTCCTCCTTACATTTTAATAATTCAAAGTATTTTTTTGGTTAATTTAACGACATCTTAAGAACTCATTTCAATACTACGCTCTACGTTATATAAAAAACTTTTAATACAAATATATTGTTGCGATACTAAGTCATGCTGTGTTATTTACAAAATGTATGAAGTTGTTTCAGGAAGTATACAAAATACATTGAGAATATGAGAAAAGTATTTACAAATTTTTATTTTGATGAATTTGGACAGCCCTGGAATGGCAACACTGCAATATTTTTTGTGACTGGCAATATCTAACTTGTCAAATTTTATAGAACCTTACTAAATTACTTGCAACATTATAAAATAAACTTATAGATGACTTTTTTCTCTAATTAATTTCTTAATCACCTTAAAACTCTATCGGAATAAAAACTCTTAATGAAAAATAAAAAATAAAATCACCAACAATAATATTATATTTTTGTATACATTATAAGTAAACATCAACTTACCAGAGGAATTAGACACGACTAAACATTCTCGGGAGAATATCTAACAAGACGATTCAATTCATAACATCCTATTATACTTAAAATAAGTAAAATGATTAATATATTTTGCATCTACATGCAACACTACTACTTAAAATGTTTTAAGCTAATCCCATTAATTATTTCAATAGAAGAAATAAAGATCTTCTCTGTACATCTGCCATATTACAGGAGGGCACACAAGCATAGACAAGTGCAAAGATATACTAGATAGGTAATTCAAAGAAAAAATCAGTCATGCAGCCAATCAAATTTTACTGTTAACTTATATTTTAATTATACTGACGTTGGTTGTAAGATAATACATTGTAAATGCTTGAAGGTCATCGATGTAGGAACACAAAAATTCCGTTAAAATGTTCCGCGCTGCGAGTCTGGTATGTCTACGGACAAGTGTTTGCATGTTATGACGCTTGACAGTAAGAATTTGGTGGCAGTAATTAAATTATTTTTTAGCAATAATTTATAGTCTGTGATTGTTAGAAGGCATTTTAGTATTTTTTGTTTCTAAGTAATAAACACACAAGTGATAGAAAACTGACAATTGATTATTGGTCAAGTTGGTAATGTTTCTATGATTAATAGTGACTGCCCCCAGCATGATATCACCTTTGCAAATTGTTATAAGTAAATTTGAATTAAGTAAACAGCAAAAAGAAAATTAATAATATCAATGAGCAGACATAGAAATGTTTGTCCGCCATACGTAAGAAACATAATAAATCCAATTTTTTAAAACAAAAGAATAATAACATAATATGGACACATCAATGACTTACAAACAATGGTAAATGTCAAAATATCAGAACATTCAAATTAGGAACATCAACGATAAACAGAGAGAATTGCTTCAATACATTGCAAACAATAAATATTATTTTGTGAAATTATACACACAGCACAAAAACAACAGTATATTATACACAAAACATTTACCTCACAACAAATTATTCCATTCATGTTTTCACATTGAATTTAAGTAAAAATTGATTATTTTGAAAATGATTCTGATGGTAAAATCATAGTCAAGTTGGTTACAAGCTGACAATACTAATGAAAATATCTTGAACCTGAATAACAATGAAGTAATCTGGTTTCATAATTAAAGAAATACTTAAATAAAATGTCAACCGAAACCAAAATCTATTTAGAAACCATCTCTACATGACATTAAAATATAGAATGGGTGATACGTCATACAACTTGTATTTGTTCAGATTTGTTTATGATGTATAAAGGAATTAACTAGTTCTGATACCAAAAATGTTTTTTTCCACTATTATTCATATGAAATCACTCACCGCAAAGGTGAAAACCATAAAGGTGAATGGTGATATTTTTTAGAAAAACAATAATAATTTAAACAGTTGCTAAACAGTTTAGGAAAATAATATCAACGGTCCGGTTTCACATATCAACAAGTCGAAATTTTCAAAAATTTAGACTTAATTAGTAATTCATAAAATTATTTCCACAAACAAATAACTTAAAAAAATACATGGTTCCCTTTATATATTAATTATTAAGTTAATGAAAAAAATGTACCTCTATTTTCAATTCCAAAAATAAATATTTTGAAGAATTATACTAAAAGAGACAAGCTTAACATATTTGTGTTCATGTAAACACTTTTCAGTATGAGTATTATTATTATTAGATTAACTATTTTCGTATTGATATTATTAGTAATTTTTTTATGTGCAAAGTATTATAATCCGTTTAAAATTGTCCCCGATGAAAAAAACACAAGAAGACAGCCAGAAGAGAATAAAAATAACTGTTGAAATGAAACATAAAATCATTGAAAAGCGAGAACAAGGCGTGAGCGTGGCATATCTAGCGCGCACATACCATCGGTCAACATCTACGATCTGCACTATTCTCAAGAACAAAGATAAAATTAAAAAGATGAATGCTTCAAAGTGAGTGTCAAGAATGTCTACAAAACGGTTAGTTTTCTAGTTAAAAATGGTTAATTATTTGTCATAAATTCATATTTTTATTTAGGTACGTTTTTTTCCTAATCTAAATATTGTATTACAAGTTGTTACACTCTTTTACTAGTAATTTTATTTGAATAACGTTAATAAAAAAAAAATCATTAAATACTCCAAGAATACTTATTTTTTCGGCATGGAACGCATTATTGTATTTTACATTGATTTCTATAGAAAAAAATGTTTCGCATAACGAGTAAGAGTCTGGAACGAATTAAACTTGTTATGAGAGGTTCCACTGTATTATCATTTATAATGCATTTCCACAAAGTTACACTTGAAAATATAGAATATTTATTAAACATTATTATTATTAAAAAAGAATACTTCCTATTTCTGTATTAGGTAATCAAAGTAGAAGAACTACATAGTTATTAATACGTTTAATTAGGGTTACTTATGCTTTTTGTATATAATATAATTATGTACGTTGTTTTTATTATATTTCGACTTATTTCATATTGTTGTAGTTTGTAAGAATCACTTATCAAAGAACTAGCCTATAGATATAAAAAAATGTGTGTATTGTCAGAACCCATTGACAAACCAAAACATGGTTTAATGGGACTGTATTAATTTAATGTTAAACTTGTTACGATTTCTGAATAAAGACTATTCAAAAAAAAAAAAAATTGTTTAACTATTGAACGGAACAAAGACAACATAAAGTCCCAAATAGTGTGATTATTAAATGGTATATTTCACTTTTTGTTTTGTTTTTATGACAAAATATAAATATACCAAAATTACAAAAATGTCAATTTCTTGAATATAAGATATTTCGACTTGTTGATGTGTGGAACTGGAATAAAAGTTAAAAATAATATTTTTGCATATTGCTAACTTTGATACCAAACCAATTGATTTGTAGTACCACATACCACATAAAGCTGCAATTTTCCTACTGTGTATATTCAGAGGAACAACATTTTATTTTTATTTTCTTACTAACTTTGAAGATTATAAGCAAAAAGTGATTCTTTCATAAGACTCGGAACAATTATTGGGCCATGAGTTTTATCATACCAGACAAATTAACAAGCAAGAACATTTCCTTGAAAATATATTTTTTTATTTAGAGTAAATCATTAGTATTATTCTGTAATCAACACGTAAAAATAATATTTCATAATATCTATGTCAATATTTAAACTATTGTAGGTATATTCACAAATTATACAATGAAATGTTCAATCCATATCAAATTCATCATCCGATATTTTCTCCAAATCATGATGACCCATGGAGAGACTGCTAATAACAGGAGCTGGTGCAGGTTCTTGTGGAAGTGTATCATCCTGATCATCTTTTCCTAGAAGCATATCTTCATCTTGTTGCGTCATTTCTATATCAGCACAATTTCCATCGTCTTTTGTAGTCAACAAAGATTCTTCATCAATTTGTTTATCGTCATCGTTTAGCAACTGTTCTTCTGACAAAACTGTTGCTGATGGTTCTGTTGGTTGCTTTTCGTCTTCTAACAATTGTTCTTCATTAAGTCTTGCTTTTTCTGGTGAATCGACAATATTGCAATCGTCACCACTGTCTGAAATAAGATCCATGACATCGTCTGATCGTTTTGTCTCTGCATCTGTACTTCTGGCATCCTCTGTGACACATTTGTTATTAGACACAATATTGTCGACCTCTCCTTGTACAGGATTTACTTCTTCATTAGTTTGTTCTCCACTAATAACTTCCTTGTGTGTTTCCACTGTGTTCTCACTGATTAGCGCACAATGTTCCTGTTGTGTCTCCATTCCATTGTTTGGCATATTCTCTTCTTCATTCATATTGGGCTGTACTACATACACATTTTCAGAACCACCTTCATTCAGAACAGTGTTGCTCAATTCCTCAATATTTTCATTTTGCAATTGGTTAGGCAAACTTATAGATTTTTCAATGTCACTTATGGGTTCGGTAACATAACTTGAAGTTTCATTTATATTTGGAGCTTCACTCACTTCATTTGGAGTTCTGCATACTTCATTGGAAGTTTCACTCACTTCATTTGGAGTTCTGCATACTTCATTGGATGTTTCACTCACTTCATTTGGAGTTCTACATACTTCATTAGAAGTTTCACTCACTTCATTTGGAGTTTCATTTAGAATTTCATTTATATGAGACGGAATTTTGTCTCCTTTACTTTGAGCTCCATCTTCTGAATTCTCCATAGCATTTATTATTGAAACTGTACTTTTAGTGATTAGAGATTCTTTGAAAATGTCGTTGATATCAGAATCTAAAGCTTCTTTATCTTTAAGAGACAACTCATTAGTGGTAATGTCATCATCTTCCATCAGCAATGCTTCTACTTCGGGATCTAATGCAAAGCCCTCAACGAAGGTCTTTGTACTATTTACACTTGGGGTAACATCAACTGAACAAGAGACATTACCAACACTGGCAACACAAGGCTCTTGACTTAGGACATTTTGTTTTCCCACATCCCCACTTTCTGAGACCTGTTCCTCACATGCACTGTGTTCTATTTGACTAGGCAGTGTACTATCAACTACTACATCCGGTACAGTGACATCTCTTGCTTCAGAATTTACAATCTCCGCACTTGAAGTCTCCATTGGTTCTTCTATCAACCCATCAACTTGTGCTGCCTCAGTTTTATCCATAATTTCATTGAGAATATTTTCAGCAAGAGTTTCATTTCCTTCTGAATCTTTCAAACTGACAACACTGTTCAAAACTGCATCTATTTCTTGATTATTCTCCGCCGAGCTCTGTAAACTGTTGAATAAATCATCTGTCTCAATATTTTCAGTTGTAGCATTATTTGTGCTATTCTCTGTTGTATCTTTGTCTCCACTTTGGTCAGTTGTTTCATTATTTTCCATATGATCAGCCTCGGTACTGTCATTAGCTGAGATTTGATTGGAATCAAACAAACTATCAAAGGCTGTTTGTTCTGCAGATGTAGACGCAGTGGCGCCGGCAGTCATTGCTTCAATTTTAGGATTCTTTTTCTTCTTCCTTCTTGTACGTTTACCCAACAATTTGCCACCAAAGATAGTTCTCAGAGAAATGATGCTGAGACTGTCCACTTGAGTAGTATTTTTCCTGGCAAATGGATTCCTCACCATATGAGGAGCCTGAGGTGTGTCTGTTTCTGATACAGAGTCATCACTTGAATATCCTCCATCATCTATACCTCCATAGCCCTCGTAATCAGAATTGTAGTCTTCCATTTCTTGTTTAATCTCCTGCTTGATATTGATATGAGATTCTTCGAAACTGGAAAAAGAAATATTACACATACAAACGTTAATTCATTGTTTTTTGGTAATAGAACTGACATATATATCAAATATGAATAATGTACTCTTGATACATACTCTATAGGTTCTTGTTTAATGTTGTCCAGGACACCTGGTTCTGTCTTGATTCTCCTCACCATATTGTCGCATCTGCCTACAGAAATGCTAAGAGGTCTCAGTTCTTTCAGATGAGGGTTGTTGGGGTTCACAGGAACAATAATACCTGGAAATATAAATACAAAATATAACAATTTCTTTCTGCCTATCATGAATGGAACATGGTTTTGTAATCAATGCTCTTCAATTTATTTTACTTAAGCCGGTAATATATCTTATGTTTAAAAACCTAAAGTAGCATTCACATTGCTTCACTTTGGATGATCATCCAGTGTGTCAGGGTCAAACCTGTTCATCCAAAGTCAACACGTCTGTTCACACTTGTTCATCCTATGCCTTCATGTTGTATGTAGTTTGACGTATTTTTCGTAAAAGAATAAATAAATATAAAAATGAAATATAACACTTACTATAAAAATAAAACAAATTAATATAATTCTCAACAGTGTGATAATTTTATATGTATATGATTCTGACGTTCAATACAAATTCATAGAGAATAAGACAAATAATAGGGTAAAACTTGTTCATGTTCAACTTGTGATGGATACGATATACAGCGCCCTTGAAGTCATGTTATGAGTAAACGGCGCTTTACAAATTGTCTATATACACATATATATAGCTGGAAGATATTGCCTCCAGGCAATAAGCTCGCCAATTGCTCATGATTTTTTTTCTGATCAATAAAGTGTTCTTATTATTATTATATATGGTCGTTTCAGTGAAAGGACCTTTCATCAAAATTATGTCAGGTAGTGATCGCTTTCCTCTGTCATCGCTAGTGATCTGTTCACACCTTATCATTTTGGAGAATCACCCAGAGTGATTACTGAAAGTGAACAAGTGTGAACACCCCACAAGCAATCATATAAACAAATTTAAACCTTAGTTCTAAAGCTAGCTAGCTCCTTAGAGCTAAATGTTAAATGACGAATAGCAATCCACGAGATGTAGATTTATTATATGGTTTTGGCGCAACAGCCGTACTCACAGAGAAAATGCATATTAGACATAAAGTTGACCTTGCAGCTGAAATAAAAAACTTAGCTCACAAAAAAATTTGTAATATCTATGGCAGGGGTGCTCAGACTTGAACCATCGACGATAGACCATAAAATTATTAGGTGGCAAGCGATCGACTAGGTAAAAATAAAAGACAAAATTTATAAATTATTTATATCTTATTAGGTAATTACAAATATATACATCATCGACGTAGGATCACGACAGGGACGACTTTGACGCAACTGTTACTATTGTTATTTTTTAAATTTTATTGACGAACTGGAAAACGGATTGACATTGATTAATTTTTATATTTTATGACGAACCTATACTCGGTGATATTTTAATATTGTATGTACAGAGCCCTTGAAGTGCACTGCACTGAACGGCGCTATACAAGCTGTCATAATATTATTAATTTTGTTATTAATGTTATTTAGATGTTGACGAATGGCACTGCATGTTATCTGCACATTTTTCATAGGATGGCACATAATTACTAAGTGCCAAACGCAAGCATGAATTAAGATGTTCGTCACTGAGCCGATTACGATATTTAGATTTTATTATTTTCATTTCGGAAAACGCAGACTCACACAAATAAGTTGACCCAAATATTGCTGTTAACTGAAGCGCTATTTGTTTCAAACATGGATATTTTTCTTCCGGTAAACAAGTCCAAAATTTATTATCTGTGGCTCTGGCTTTTAGAGGTATATCTGCCATAATTTTCAAGACCTCATTTTCAATAGAAATTATGTCCAAATTGAACGTGTTCGAAATTTCAGAAGCAGTTTTTTCAACATCCTCACAAGAAAATGGATAGCACATGAAAATTATAATATTAGTTAAATTGTCTAAATCGGAAAAACGCCTTTCAAACTCGCACAGTATATTTTTAATTTCGCTCTCATAAATTGAAATATCATAATTTGTTTGTGAGGTGATCCTTGCTTTCAAAGCCGGATAATTCTTCAAATCCTTTTTATTCAGTTGATCAATAAGTAGTTTCAGTTTATTTTTAAATGCGTTTATTGCGCTGTGCATATCGATGATAGTTTTGTCCTTTCCTTGTAGCTCCAAATTAAGTGAATTTAAATGACTTGTTACATCCGTCAAAAATGCCAAATTACAGAGCCATTTTTCGTTTCTTAGCATTTCAGTGCTATCACCTCTTTCATTTAGAAAAGCTATGATTTCCGGTAGTAGTTCTTGAAACCTTTCCAAAAATTTACCGCGGCTCAACCACCTTACATCTGTATGGAGAAGTAAATCAGTGTGCTCGGATTCACTACTTTCTAATTGTATTTTAAAGAGACGTCGTTGTAAACTTCGAGCTCGTATTGAATTTACTATCTTTAAGGCTGTGTCCATAACCTCTTTCATATTTAATATTTTGGAACATAGAACTTGCTGATGAATAATACAATGAAATGTGAAAAACGATGGAAAATTATTATTAGCTCGACAAAATGCAATAAATCCATTCGTTTTCCCAGTCATACTTGGTGCCCCATCTGTTGTAATGGATACGAGTTTATTTAATGGCAGCTGGTAGTTTTTTACAAAATTTATAAATGAATCGTAAACATCTTTACCACGAGTAGTTCCTAGCAGGGAAATAATCGTTAAAAATTCTTCTTTATTTTTCATATCAGAAAATACCATCCGAACAAAAACACACAATTGGGCAGTATCAGTCATATCGGTGGACTCGTCAAATTGTAATGAAAAATATCTGCATTCCATGATATCATTTTTTAATTTTTGTTCAATATCTTTGCCTATAATTTCAATTCTCCTAGTAACAGTCGGACGAGACAACTGGAGTTCTTTGATAGCAGACATGATCTCTGCTTTATTTTTAAAGTTTGCAAACAACGTTTTTCCAGCTTCGAGAAATGCTTCTTTTACCACTGCCCCATCTTCAAACGGTTTTTTATTTTTCGCCAGTATATGACTAATTTGAAACGATGCGATAGTTGCAGCTTTTGATTGATGAACTGGTTTAGTGAACATCGCTTGCTCTGTCTTCAAACCATTTTTCAGATCTTGAACTTTGCGTTTTCTTAACTCACTCTTTGGTGGAAAATCATTTTCATATTTTGCATGCACGGTTTTGTAATGTCTTTCTAAGTTCCCACGTTTAGGCAGTGCAACTGAAGCACGACAAATTAGGCAGATACACTTATCTTTTATCATTGTAAACAAGAACTCTTCCTCCCAATCGTCGTTGAAAAGATATAATTTTCTTTTTTTTATCGCGCTCATTTTTTAATTATTTGGTATGTATTCTTACAAGTTAAAATTACTCAGGTTCACTGTCGCGTTTAAGCCACTATTAATTTTATTAGTTCACGTATAAACACAACACGCGACACAACTTTGCAACGTTATGAATACGACTGCGGACTGTCCCGACGAGAGGACGAGACGACTGTACGCCAAGCATATCGCAGGCAGCGTGGAAGGGAAACAGCCCGAACGGCGAAGTTCTCGCGCGCAGGTTGAAACGCGTTTTTTATTTGGAATTAAATAGAATCTCCCTCGAATTCCAAATAATATATGTTAAATCTTAAATTAACATCGATTATTCTATCAGATAATTGAACATTAAATGTTCGTTACTAAATTAATAAATACCTATTAAGTTACAATAATAATTGTAAAAAATATATTTAGAAAACCTTTTGAAATATGCTCGCGATCGACTTAAAAACCTCTCGCGATCGACCAGTCGATCGCGATCGACTGTTTGAGCACCCCTGATCTATGGTCTCAAACTATTCAATTCTATACTGTAAAAAAGAGAAGTTCACAAACCTTTGCACCTCCTCTCATGTCTCTTAAGAGCGACGCGACCCTGGAAGACAGACATGCACTTTTTGCACATGTCTTTAGGGGGCCCTGGACATTTGTGTTGCTCCTTCCAATTCTCTGTGGCAAACATCCCCATGCACACGTTGCACTTCACGTCAGGGACTGTCTCATATGGGATACACTGCTTACGCTGGAAATGCCTAGAAATACAAATGAATAATAAAGTTAAGCACACAACCATAAATTTGTCATTTCATCCACCTTTCTATGTTACTCCCAAGAGCATAGGGCAATAGCCAGCCTTTCATTTTTGCGTCAATGAGCCACCTCTTCCTATAGCATCTATAGCGCTCTAATCTATTTGTCATTGGAACTGTGAACGGGACACTTCATGGAAGGTTTGGAGTTGTCAGCCTATGGAATTGGGCAATCAATATTTTCGAGTTAGTCGGTAGCCTGGAGGTAGAGTTTCGGCTTCCAGAACAAGGGGTCCGTGGTTCGATCCCAGGTGTCGGCAAACTCCCCTTTCACGACACAAGCTTTTAGCTTAGTGTGAAAGGTGTATAAGGTTGTATTTGGGTTTATAACAAAACCCAGATATATCTTTTTAAAAAAAATATATATTTTTGACATTTTCAATTTTCCTTACTGAATATTTTAATAATAATAAGAACACTTTATTGATCAGAAAAAAATCATGAGCAATTGGCGAGCTTATTACCTGGAGGCAATAGCTAACCAAACAATAATATATAATATTTTATCAGTATTGGGAAATAAAATAACTTTATTTAACAATAACAGCATAAAAGGCATTTGTCATTAAACATTTGGTACTTTGAGTAAACGACTGCGAACATTGCCATAAATGGAGTGAGCATCAAACAAGTAAGAGAATTCGTGTACTTGGGCAGCAGAATAAACCAAGATGGACGCTCCAAATCGGAAATTGTGAGCAGAATAAACCAGGCAAGGATTGCTTTCAACAAAAAACCTAAGATATTGGAATCCCTAAACATTGATTTAAGCGTAAGGAAGAACCTTACTAAAGCCTTTGTATGGAGCATTCTGCTTTATGGTTGCGAGACGTGGACCATCAGCAAGAGGGAAAGCGGACAGTTGGCGGCCTTTGAAATGTGGTGCTACAGACGCATGCTGAAGATCCATTGGTCGGAACACATCGAAAACGAAGAAGTATTAACCAGGGTAGGCGAAAAAAGACAACTTCTTAAGAGAATCAGCCAACAACGAGCTAACTGGATTGGCCACAACATCAGGCACCCAGGACTACTCATCGCCATTGCGGAGGGTAAGACCGAGGGGACAAATGGCAGAGGCCGACCAAGAGATTCGTATATGGACCAACTGAAGAGGGACATGAATTGTGGCTCATACGTAGAGCTGAAAAGACTGGCTGAGAATAGGGAGGAATGGAGAAGAAAGTCAAAACTCGTTGCAGACCAATCCAGTGGATTGTAACTCATTATATATATACTTTGACAGAAATAGTTAGAAACAGTCAAAACTGCTGAAAACAATTGAATAGCAATTATAATGGAAATCTTACTTGGTGAATCCTAGTAGCACCTTGAAATCTGTAGAGCACCTCTGGCAGTTGTAGTATGTGTTGGACGTCTTGTGCCACTTGTGGTGGGCATCAGCCTCTTTGACGGTGGCAAACCATTCCTTGCAAGGTGTACAAGACATCTTCTCCTCTATGTACAGTGGGGTGTGCATGAAGTTTATGTGTTGTCTGAAACAAAAAGATAGTATCACAAAATTATTGATTTTTTAAAATCATTTATTTTTTTATTAATAAATATGTATGCAAGCGAAAATTTGGACATGATTGAAAAAGGACAAAGTGGTATAAATGTTGTGGAGATGAAATAAAATGGTCGGTAAAACGTTGCGTGATAGGGTGAAAAATGATCATTTCAGGAAAATGATCAGACGCGAGATGAGTGTTGTGGATGGAATGTGTGTAAATAAGTTTGCGATGGTTTGGACATGTTGAGCAAATGGAGGATGAAGTGGGATTTGTCTGGAAGAGGGGGTGTGATAAAACATGGACGTTTGAGAACTGCGTGAATTGACCACATGGACTACATGCTCATGGAAGATCGCATGTTGAGTAAGAGAAATTGAAGGAAGCAAAATAAATATGTAAGGATAGATCGATCAACATGGTGTTCCAGTCTCTCTGCTTACCCCCACCTTGAGGGTATAGATAATATCTATATATTATATAGAAGTATATAGATAATAAACATGGATCTCTTGATCTGTTCAAGAGTCGATTAAAGACACATTTGTTTGGTATATCATATAAATGATATAAATTGTACAACTTATTGTTATTTATATATGTTTAGTTTTTATAATAGCTTATTAATATATGTATTATGTATTATATGTATCAGGCTTCAATCATGGGTATAAACACGATATTTTAGGATGCGCCCTTGAAGTGAATATATTCCACAAAACGGCGCACTATAAATTGTCTAGTTATTATTATTATTATTATGGAACAATGTATGCAGGCGATCAATGATTTTGTATGAGATTTTCATATTGACTGCTGGTCAGTCACTTCCCTAGTTCAATCCACAATCCACATTTCTGTATGTAAAAGTGAAACTACACTATATCAAATTTTATCCAAGGTGACTTATAAATGTAATATTGTAAAAAATGTAATAACTTTCAATTGCGAGATCCGTAGTACAACAAATATACTATTGCTTCCTGTGAGACTGACAGAGTAATGATAGATAAATAGAATAATATTATTACACTCACCTCTGTTCTATCTGTTTGGTGAATGTTTCGGCACAGTGATCACATTTGTATGTGGTGACGGCCATAGCTGCGGCAACTTGTTTCTTTTTGAGAGCTGCTTCCTTCGCCCTCTGTTCAGCTAATTTAGCCTTTTGAGCTTCTCTGGCCTCCTTGGCCTTTTGCAACTCTTTCTGTTCCTTCGCCTTTTGTGCTTCCTTCAATTCCTTAGCTTTCTGAGCTGCTTCTTTGACTTTCTGTGCAGATTTATTCTTGGCGGCAAGCTCTTTAGCACGTAAATCCTTAGCTTTCTGTGCAAGGAGTTCTTTTTGCTTTTGCAATAAGTTTCCTGAAAAATAGTGGACTTAATTACTTGTGTCTTGTTATCTTTTCAGCACTGAGCTGAATTCATAACACAGATATGTTGCTGTAGTTTGATTTATACTTCCTTCTGCTCACAAATTCTATATAACGCAATCCAATTGTATGAAATTGGTATATTATAAATTTAAACCTAAACCTAGTACACTTGTTATATTATCTAACACAATATTTAGATTATCATTTTCTCTACATAAATATCAGAATATCTCAAGCTTCTGAAAGCTAAACGAACTAAATAACAATTATATATTTAAGATTGCCAACTGTACCTTTCTTTACATCTGCTGCCTTATTATCTCGGGTGTCCCGAAGCCTCTTTGCTTCCACTGCCAGGGACTCCGTTCCCTTGCTGGGTTTTCTCTTTTCCAGGATGGGTGAACTTGACGGAGATGGAGTAGAATACCTGCAATCATAATTTACTTAAATGTTCCACATCCATCAATGAATGATGAATATTTTATTTATTTTTTTATGGCCAATGTCATGTTTCCTATATATTTATTATAATCCTCAGTTAACTCTATGCACAGGGGTCACTTGCATACGATAATAATAACGATCCTCAGTAACATGCAAGGCCAAGTCGCATTGTTCTTCGTATTTTCTTTCTACCCAATGAGAGTTGATATAATAATAATAATAAAGATAATTTGTATTTGGCGCTGTTTAATGATCTGTGACCATCTCAAGGGTGCCAAGGCTTTTCTTGATAAGCAGTGTTTTCAGCTTACTCCTGAACATTAGTATAAGGCATTGGGAGCTGGATAAATATGAGGGTGTTTCTGGAATAGTGACGAAAACGCCAAGTAGATGAAAGAAAAAGTTTGTGCAATGCGTGCATACTATCACCCTCTAGGATTATTTTGATATATATTTCATGGTTCATATATTTATAAATTATATAGAAAAAATATCAAATTATAAACAAATAAATATGTTCTATCTCTTTCTAGCGAAACATTCCCAACCCCTTTCCACTACAGTATCTTATCCCTCCCCTTCCCTAGTTTCTAATACTCTTGCATGCGCTAAGTAGAAGTTTCATTCATTCTCAAAACGTGGTGCCGCAGTAAGATTACTAAGTAATCGGAAAAGATTTTGGGGACACTTATGCTCTAAGTTCAAAAGAAAGTTTTAGATGTGAAAACCACAAGATTCGTCGCAGGTTAGTCACTAAAATTCACTTCGACACTGGGAGACGTGATCATACTTCTTGAAACTATATATAAAGCGTGTGAATGCATTTTCTTCTTTGATGTGGAATGACAAAGATATATTTTGGTCAAAAATAGCACCTCAGATTTCTACTGTTTGTGAAGGAAAATTGGCAGAATTACATAGTCTAACAGATGGGGTGTTTTTGGCTGGAAATTACATAAGTTTTCTTTAACTATCGATGACAATTTCTTAAGTTTTTTTGTCAGATTCGAAAGAAGAACACGTGATAAGGACCAGTTACGAGTACTTACTTGGGTCTTTTTGAAGAACCTCCAAGCAATGGTGAATCTGTATGTCTACGTCTGCTGCTTCTATCCAACACGACAGGTGGAGATGGCTCTCCAGAACGGAGAGATTTCTTTTCGATTCCGATGCTTTTTTTATTGCTTTTGTTTTTTTCTTTTTTAGCTGAACCATCATTTTCTATGGAACTGTGAAAAAGAGGTCCCGACACTCCCAATATACAGTCTTCATTTACATCTTGTGATAGATTTTGTGGTGGAAGTCCTAATGACGCACGAACACGAGCATTGGTCGCTCGACACATTTCTCGAAACTCATAGAAATCATTGACCTTGTCAACGCACAGCTCACAAATAAGTGGGGGCATGCGATCATCTGGATGAACCTAAAATTAACATATAAAAACAAAATTTGTTTATTATTAATCTTTACAACATGAACATTTCAAGGTTTTCATAATAGAGATGATAGTTGAAATTCTTTCATTATTCAAATCGTTAAGTAAATCAATTACAAAGCTAGATATAGGAATTTTTATGCCGCTCGAAGTAAATTATCTGAGTATTTAAAGAAAAGCGAAGCGTAAACACTTAAGTGTAAAGGCTGAAGAATCAAAACTAAAAAAATAATATGAATATTGATATGTAACACTTTTAAATGAAACACTTTTGGAATAAGTAATACGAATAATCAAATTCTAGAAGTTTAAGTATTATAGACGAAGAGTTAAAACCGATTTGTTCGTACTTATTTAAGATAATAAATTGCCTTTGACCAACGACAAACAAGATCGATTTTGGAGGGTAATTATTAAATTACGATATTGGACGTAATTACTGAAATTTTCATACTTACATCAATGGATACACATTCCCTGATTTTTTGTTTTAGCTCAGCTTCCACATCTATCACATCATCGTTGTGCAATTTCTGAATAATTGGCATTTTATAACCACCACCCGAACCGCACAAACGGCACGCTTTGAATATGTCCAAATAATTGGTCATATTATGCCGTTTAGAGTTGTAAAACCTATCCATTTTGGTGGATTAGTGATTCGATTAAACGTATAACATAATATCGAATCCGTACAGAAAGTATAATCAACAATATTTATTGTTAAACTTCTCCATGCAGTAAACAATCAAAGTAAACTGTGAATGTGTACTTCCATGATGGCCACAGATAAAATTTCTATTAAACTAAAGATTAGATAAAACGCAGGAAACGGAAAACTTCCTTCCCAACTTTATTTTGTCAGTTGATGTGCTATTGAAAGGAGATTTGATTGAAGTTTTTTGATGAAAGTGCCTTTCTCTGAAACGACTTTAAACAAGTTTTATCCTATTATTTGTCTTATTCCCTATGAATTTGTATTGAAAGTCAGAATCAGAATCATGTACAAAAATTATCATCACGCCGTGTCCCAAGTGGGGTAGGCTTAGAGAACGGAACGCCAAACAGATCTATCTTTACATACTTCTTTCGCTTCCTTCACATTCATACAGTTTCTCATACACGCACGTCGATTCCTCTTATTCAACACACGGTCGTCCTTGAGAATTTGATCCACGTGATCAAGCCACGTGGTTCTCGGACGCCCGCACTTCCTCATACCCTTTCTTTGAGACAAATATATCCTCTTTGTCATTCTTACCCCGTGCATTCGTTCAACATCTCCAAAACCACCGTAGTTGATTCACGCGCATTCTGTTCACAACATTCTTCTTGCATCCGTTCATTCTTCTAATATCCTCATTCTTCACTCAATCACGCGACGTTTTACCAATCAATCTTCTCAACGATCGCATCTCCACTTCGTTTATTCCACTTTCGTCCTTCTTGAACCACGTCCATGTCTCACTTGCATACGTTAGTGATGGTGATATTGTGCACTAGCATTTGAGCCATGTTCGACACATTGCCATTTGGTTGAAGCGCACCATATTTTAATTTTTAATATTTGTTATTTTTAATTTTTTTTATTATTTTTTTACGAAAATACGTCAAACTATATACAATATGACCGTGAGTGTTGACATGGCAGTGAAAGCATAGGATAAACATATATGTGAACAGACGTGTTCATATGTTCGCAATGGACAGGTGTACCGCACGGCCGCCGCTCCTCTCGGCTGGCAGGTGACAAAGCCTCTGATAGCTCCACAGCGGTACCGTACTCCGGATGGTATGGAGCAGGGGGTAAGTAGGGGGGTTCGCTGGTTACAGCCTCCGCTTCGGCGACGTATGGCGCGCCGGGTATGATGATGGTATGAATAATCCTCCGTGTAAACGGTGGGCGGCCCAGACACCGACACAGTCCGCACACGTCGGAGACTCTCTCGTTCAACCGGCCTGGGGATGTTTACTTCCGCCGACACCACCTCGCTTCAACACCTAGGCGCGGCTAGCTAGTGCACTCGCAAGTACGGGCGAACCGGGCAATGATCCCAGCAAGCGCTGACTATATTGAGTACACTAGAAGCCACACGGCGGCGTATTCACAAGGCGGTGCCGGGTCACGGTAACCACCTCAGTGCAGGAATCACTCGAGAGCTCGTCGGCGATTGGAAGGTGTGCGACGATCTGTTGCCTGCAGTTCACTGTAGTAGGTAAAGGTGAAGTAGTAAAACGCGCGGTTGTGGTGTAGAGCAGAGAAGAGAAGAGTAATTTATTTATGAAAATGAACATGTATATAAAGCGGCCGATACTCGCCGTCCGCGCACCTCACCACACAGTGGCGGGAGCGCGGCGCGGACGCGTACCGGTCGACGTAAGTAACCTCCGCACTCCTGCGCGACACCTCACATGCAAGCGGGCTGCCGCACAGGAAACATCTCGGGGAGGCAGACACAACATTATGATAATGATACATGAATGATATGCTGACTACACTCATCGCACGGCTGGGAATGACGCGGCGTTATAGCCTTTATTTATTCTACCCATACCGATACGATGTAGTGTGCCGTTACATTAAATTATATGATATGAAATATGTTACATTTACATTGATTAAGAATTATGAGGTATGTTATACAATGCAACGCAAACTATAGTGTGACGCGTGCTGCCTACGCTCACCGCGCGGCAAGGAAGGAAAGACAGGTTTATGCCTATCTGCTCTGACATCCCAACCATACCCACACGGTGTAACGCGACAACACACAACACTGGAATATTAAATATGATTATGAAGTTATACATTATGACAATATGAAATGATATTGAGCACATGAAATACAGTTTAAATAAACATTGAATAAAAATGCGTATGCCATCCACACTCACCGCGCGGCTAGGCACGACAGCCTAAGTATATACCACGCGGTGTAGTGCGTCGACACACTGTTGCGAGAGTACACGGGGAGAGCCACGTTCGATACAACAGGTTTGACCCTGACACCTTGGATGAT
This sequence comes from Athripsodes cinereus, assembly GCA_947579605.1. Classification (NCBI taxonomy): domain Eukaryota; kingdom Metazoa; phylum Arthropoda; class Insecta; order Trichoptera; family Leptoceridae; genus Athripsodes; species Athripsodes cinereus. Next base: position 37,950,904 of record OX388305.1, read on the forward strand.
CATCCAAAGTGAAGCATTGAAGACTCCCTCCCATACCCGGATATCTCAGAAGTCGGGGGACTTCTATTTATCCGCTCTTCTAAGCAAAACTTTAGTCCTCACGGGCGGGCCCCATTGGGCAGCCTGAAGGGCTGGCCGGCCAATACCGCCTCGTGGGAATCTTTTATGCTACATTTACGTCTTCGATGCCCCTCTCAGGAGGATAAAATGCAATTATAACCGAATCAAACACAATGAATAACAACAAATAAACAAAGCTCAACAACAAAAACCCAAAAAAAAAAAAATGACAAGCAAGCACAATAATTATCAATGGTTATAACAATATAGTATCTAATTTGGACCAGAGGCCGAAATAAGGTGTCCAGAGATTTGTTATTGGGCTTTCAGAAGGTGAGACTCGAGAGTCGCCGTTACCAGCGCAATGAAAAGACATTTCCCTCCCAACAGGAACATCCCTCCCATATCTACTCTCCACCAAGGGAGACAGGACGAAACACAACAAATAACGAGTTCGCTCAACAGATCCCGCCGCAAAGGGCAACAATCAATCCTAGAGCACTCCTACCTCAGTCGGGGGTAAACCCGGCTGACGCAGGAGATCCCACCGAGAAACCCATGTCTCCACAAATTCCAAAAATGCCCTGAGATTCCGTGGACATTGCAGCACCTCCCCAGTGAAGCAATGTGAATGGAATATTAAATTTTATACATTTGTAGGCGTAGTTCAAGTTTACTATTTCACAAAACAACATTATTATTTAATGACGCCTCCCTAGATAATACTTCAATTTCAATCACCATGATTATTTATATTTTTGCTGTTTTACTATGGAAGTTTCATAGAGAAAGTATCTATGAATAAAACGATAAAGTTATACCAAAAATCTATGGAATAAACAACAAAATTCCGTCTTGTCATATCGTTGTCCTATCGTTATCACATTTCTGGTTTTATTACTTTATTAAGTTTAATTTTGATATAAAATAATTATGTCGGTAAGTTTCATGTTCTAGATATCCAAACAATTAACATAAGATTGTGTTGGTTAAGAATTCTCCAACAAATTTCTTTCTCATAGTGTGATCCGTAAGGTTATGTTATTTTGCCGGTAAAGTAATTCAATTTCATCAATTGTACGAAGTGTTATCCTGAATAAATTTGAATGATATATATTTGTTTTAATATAAACGTTAAATTGTCCTCAAAAAACCAATTGTTATGTTTTTCTCGGAATTCCCAATCGAAGTTTGTCTCCTTGGTTACCATGTCACATAGGCAGTTATTAATGTTTTCTTTGATTTATCACATGTTCAACATATCTTTTTAACGTTTTGAGGAGCTTGACAACGACAGCACCTCAATTATTACTCAATTGATAGCATTTTTTTTTGTAGATTCAAGTATCGGAGGTGCGCAATATCTCCCGAGTGGAGCGTATCGGAGCACATTCCCATATCAGAGGGCTAGGACTAGATGAAGAACTACAGCCTAGGCCTGTATCCCAAGGCATGGTGGGACAGGGGTCCGCCAGGAAAGCAGCTGGGATTGTTTTGCAGATGATACGAGATGGTTAGTGTTTTTTTAGTATGTCTATGACCCTGTGAACAATTTACTTTTTAATCACACATATACTTATCCATAATAATTTTTTGCAGGTAAAATAGCTGGTCGAGCAGTTTTACTTGCAGGACAGCCTGGCACTGGAAAGACAGCTATTGCCATGGCTCTTGCACAGGCTTTAGGACATGACACTCCCTTCACAAGCATGGCTGGTAATTAATTGTTTATCCTATTGTTTATCTTGTGGGCTCTGGCCTTCAAGAAAGTACAATGAAGTCAGAGCAGTGGTATAAAAGATTCCCACAATGGTGGTTTTGTCCAAGTTGGTCTCTCAGACCTGCCTAACGAGAACAAAATTGGTTTATAGATGCGTAATCTATGACTACTTGGATATTTGGGTGTGAGTTGGGTCTCTTATCAATTTTCATTCAGCTATGAGGTTTAATATCAGACCTAAAAATTTCCAAAAGGTGGGTTTGTCACCCATCCTGAATGTCTTAATTTTATATTGGCTCGGAGAGGACAGCTTGCAAGTTTGTTACATGCAGCTGGTCTGCTGGCTGCCCCACTTGTGGGATATGCCGTGATGGTAAAGTATATAATAAAAATATTTATTTCAATTATTTTTATGTGTTGTAGGTTCTGAGATATATTCTTTAGAAATGAGTAAGACAGAAGCTCTCACCCAGGCCATCAGAAAGTCTATTGGAGTCAGAATCAAGTAAGTAAACAGTATTTATTTATTTATTAATACAGTGGACGGCCATAATAGCCTTTAAAATAAAAAAAGAAAAAATAAACATATATACAAAAGCTAATACACAAATAATAACTAAAGTTTCCACCAATAAAATACTTAATACATGTTATATCTATGTATGTGTATACAATAATATCATAGAAAAATACATTATGAATAACAATATAGTAAAGTCATGAAAAATATTGCAAAATTGTGCAAATAATATAAACAAAAACTCATCAGAATATAAGTATACTAACACCTATACATACACAGTTATAGCCAGATGCAAACGCTATAGTCCAGGCCGGACATAATAGTGAGTACCCACGCTGTAGTATGTCGGTTATTGTAAAAATAACCACTTCCATCCATAAAACATCTGACGACCTGGAGACATTATTTCACACATTCTTAAGTCAACAGCATCAGAGAATTAGAAATGTCGTAGAACTGAAGAGGCTTGGTTCTACACTGTACTCCCTATAGGTATGCAGTTGTTTGAAGTGTATCTAATTGATTTTTTTTGTTGTCATGGCTCTTGGTAGCTTAATTAGACAAATCACACCTTGCAAAAAGGGCGGGATACGGTATTTTCTACTTGTATCATGTTTTTGAAACTACTGTTTCATCTTCAGAACTTAATTTATTTATTTATTATATTATATACTGTTAATTATTTAGAGAGGAGACTGAGATGGTGGAAGGAGAGGTGGTTGAGGTTCAGGTGGACCGTCCTAGTTCAGGTACAGGAGTTAAGATGGGCAAGCTGACATTGAAAACTACAGACATGGAGACTAACTACGATATGGGCTCCAAGATGATTGACAGCTTTGTCAAAGAGAAGGTACATACAACATTTATCCTTTCTTCTTTTGTGGGAAGAAATTAATCTTTTTCATTTGGATCCATTTGGGGCCAATTGCAATCACTCTCATCAGACCATTGAAGACACCCGGATATCTGAGTTGTAGACTCTTATTTATCTACACATTCACATTCAAACAAAAATTTCTTCACTGGCAGTCATTGCACATTGAACAGTCATAATGTCATGTTATGAAGTTAACATAAATTTTATTCTTCTTGTGGCCTCCTTAATTTAATCGCTCCATTTTGCTGGTACTCGTTCCCTTCCATGCCTCTCTTCTGCAGCCCCAGTTATAATAGCTTTTCCAAGTTCTCAGGCTCTCTTCTCTCAATGTTCCCGAAACATCGCAAAGCGATGTCTGCAAATAATTAAGAGTCATTTAGAAATGTTTAGCTTGCTGAGGATGGATTCATTGGTCCCGTGTTCAATCCAATGTACTTGGAGCAATTTCCTCCAACACCACATCTCAAATACATCGCGTGCTCGCTAGCTCGTAGCATCCACGTTTCAGCCCCGTACAAAAATATGCTGAATTCGAAGGTATACTTTTATAAGTAACTTATTTTAATTTTAGATACAAGCAGGTGACGTGATTACTATTGATAAAGCTACTGGAAAAATAACACGATTGGGAAGAAGTTTCACAAGGGCACGAGATTACGATGCGACAGGTAAGAGCTTTAAATAACTCTCTAAACTTCACCAGTAAATATGAAATAGATTCAAAGATACGAAAGCAAGCAGATTAAAGTATTATGTGACATAAATAAAGTACCGAAATATCTGGACCTAAGTTTGGACTACAATGATAAAGGAGTATTTTAGACTTAGAAATATGCCAACTTTTATTTGTCATTTTAGTTTCATAATATCATAGAGATGTATGTGAAATCTTCATTTTCATGTAAAAAGTAATTATACTGAAATCTGTTATAAGGAAGAATCACTCACTGCAAACACATTTTTTCTACTTTATAAAGTATATACATATTTTTAATTTTAATTTATTTATATTTTTAATTTATTCATATATATAATGAGTTACAATCCACTGGATTGGTCTGCAACGAGTTTGGTTTTTCTTCTCCATTCGTCTCTATTCTCAGCCAGTCTTTTTAGCCCTACGTATGAGCCACAGTTCATGTCTCTCTTCAGTTGGTCCATATATGCGTCTCTTGGTCGGCCTCTGCCATTTGTCCCCTCGGTCTTACCCTCTGCGATGGCGATGAGTAGTCCTGGATGCCTGATGTTGTGGCCAATCCAGTTAGCTCGTTGTTGGCTGATTCTCTTAAGGAGTTGCCTTTTTTCGCCTACCCTGGTTAATACTTCTTCATTTTCGATGTGCTCCGACCAATGGATCTTGAGCATGCGTCTGTAGCACCACATCTCAAAGGCCGCCAGCCGTCCGCTTTCACTCTTGCTGATGGTCCATGTCTCACAACCATAAAGCAGAATGCTCCATACAAAGGCTTTAGTAAGGTTCTTCCTTACGCTTAAGTCAATATTTGGGGATTCCAATATCTTTGATTTTTTGTTAAAGGCAATCCTTGCCTGGTTTATTCTGCTTACAATTTCCGATTTGGAGCGTCCATCCTGGTTTATTCTGCTGCCCAGGTACACGAATTCACTTACTTGTTTGATGCTCACTCCATTTATGGCAATGTTCGCAGTCGCTTCCTCTTTTCCAACGACCATACATTTTGTTTTTTCTTTATTTATTTTCATGTTGTACTTTGACAACAGAATACTTTCCATTTTTCCTAAGGCTTCGTTCAGCTCCATCTCGGAGTCTGCGAGCAGTGCTATGTCGTCAGCATATCTGATCATGTCGACCTTTTTCCCATTTATTTTGACTCCTGTCCAGTTCTTCATTTCTTCTCTCAGTTCATCAATGGCTCGCTGTATATAGCAGTTAAAGAGAGCTGGCGACATTGAGCATCCTTGTCTTACGCCTTGTTCGACCCTTGCTTCTGCGCAGCTCTCTCCGCTTTTAATTACGGCCATTTCGTTCTTATATAGGCTCCAGATTGCTCTTCTGTCTTTGTAACTCATTCCTATTTCGTTTAGGATGTTAAAAAGTTGTTCCCATTCTACTTTATCGAATGCCTTTTCTAGGTCGATGAATGCTATATATGTGTTTTTATTAACTGTTATTCTCTTTTCTAGAATAAGTCTGAGACTCAGGATTGCATCTCTTGTACCAGTCTCCTTGCGGAATCCAAATTGATCTTCTGAAAGTGTTTCGTTTATTTTATTTTCCGCCCTTTTCATTATAATGTTGGTGAGTATCTTAGAAGCGTGTGATATCATGCTTAAGGTTCTGTGTTGTTCGCACTTTGTCGTGCCTGCCTTCTTAGGAAGCGCTCGTATCAGACATTTGGCAAAGTCCTCAGGTATCTCTCCTGTGTCGTATATTTTGCAGACGAGCTTATACAATGTATCAAGCATGCCTTTTCCCGCGCATTTAAGCAGCTCTGATGGAATCAGGTCGATGCCTGGTGCTTTGCCGTCTTTCAACTTTGCTAATGCAATATCAAATTCACTTCTTAAGATGTCATCTCCATTATTTTCTACGTCATATTCTGCTTCCAGTGCTTTGCTTTCCTGGAGTATGCTCTTTCCTTTGTACAATTGTTCTAGGTATTCCTTCCATCTTTTGACGATCAGTTCGTCCTCAAACAGCAGTTTGCCGTTTTTATCTTGTATAGCACATCGTGGCTGTGTTTTTTCATTGAAGAAGTTCTTTACTTCAGAGTATGCGGTTTCGAATTTCCTTTGTTTTATATTTCTGTTGATATTTTTGCATTTTTCTTGCAAATAACATTCCTTTTTCAGCTTGGATTCTCTGTTAATTTTATTCCTAAGGGCTTTATATTCTTTTTTCCCTTCTTCTGTTTGAGAATTCTTTAGCTTCCTTCTTTCTTCGATCATTTTTAAAATTTATTCATAGTTTTTGTTTATTCATATTTTATTGTTTATTCATAAAAATCCCCATTAGGGATTAGGCGAAATAATTTGTAAACATATTTTTTATTTTTTATAAAAAAGATATATCTGGGTTTTTGTTATAAACCCAAATACAACCTTATACACCTTTCACAGTAAGCTAAAAGCTTGTGTCGTGAAAGTGGAGTTTGCCGGCACCTGGGATCGATCCCCAGACCCCTTGTTCACAAGGCCGAGACTCTACCTCCAGGCTACCGACGAACTCTTAATTAATTAAAAATATATATATTGTAAAAAGGCAAAAGCGGTTTGTATATTTCTTAAATAAATATATAATAGGGTGTGGTACAAAGTTACAAACACTCTAGTTTTTCAGTCACAGCCAGAGCAAAATAGCCTTTTTCAAAGTGTCTGGTTTAATTTATTTATTTGATCAATAAACGGCAATTTGCCTTTTACAATAGGTTTAATACATATGTATGACAAATCAATAAAATATGTATTAATATGTACCTTGTATGTGTAATGTTGCATTAGTACCTGTTTTACATGGTTCGAATTGTCCATACGTATGTTTCGTTCACAATAATAATAATAATGCCTTCATTCACCTACTTGTGTCTTGAATTTTTGTATATATCTATAATATACATACTTGCTTTTAGGTGCTTCCTGCCGTTTTGTCCAGTGCCCTGAAGGAGAACTACAGAAGAGGAAGGAAGTCGTCCACACAGTCACCTTACATGAAGTAGACGTTATCAACTCTAGAACACACGGCTTCCTTGCACTATTCTCAGGTAGATGATTTGAACACAATTTTTTTACGTAATCATATTCTATATTCACTAACGGTCGGTTCCATAAAAACGAAAATGTCTCTGTAAATTTTCATAAAATTAACTTCTAGTAGTAACTCATAGATTTTTGTCATTTTTGACTTTAAATAAAGGGAACCTAATAATGTATCCTTATGGAACTGGCAGTTCATCTTTGTGAAACCGGCTGTAAGTTTACTTATTAAAACGCTTATAAACTAGTAGATGACCTTTGAAAATAGAAATCATCTTTATTGTTTGTTTGCTTTCATTTTTAAATGCATTTTGTATTATGGCTGTATGTAATCAATGGTGAATTTCTCAGCCAGTTGGCTGTATCGGTGGTCACCCCTCATATTGGTCTGCACAACCAAACTCAAAGCCATACAGGCAAATCACCATTAGTGCATATATGGTCTGGACATCTGCCGTACCTTGTTGGAAGTTTACTTAGTTGTGGAGCATTGTTTGCGTGACGGGCTGAAAACTTAAAATATTAATAATAATTAATAATTAATAATTCAAGAGTTTTTGTGTTTACGCTGTGGAAATCCATTTTTAATTTTATTAAATAAAATATAAAAATATATTATTGAGCACTGTTTAATCTCCACTTTGTTAGGTTAAATACCGAACGTTTTCGCCTGTACTTGTAGGCATCTTCAGGGAAACTGATATCTAAAAACTGTGAGAGCAGTTGTTCATGTGGTGAGAAGGGTGCAGGTAGTGGGAGGGGTAGTGGTAGATATGGAGGCAGGATGGTTGGCAGGAGTAGGATATACTAACAAAGGAGATGAGGGTGGGATCTGTATATTTACAATGTTATTCTTATTCCTATAAATCTCTAAGGTTTCCAAGGCGTTTAGTCTACCCGCCCCACACAGAGAATGCAATACCGTTGTACCACTACCTGCACCCTTCTCACCACATGAACAACAGCTCTCACAGTTTTTAGATTTCAGTTTCCCTGAAGATGCTTACAAGTATAGGGGAAAACGTTCGGTATCTAACCTAACAAAGTGGAGATTAAACAGTGCTCAATAATATTTTTTTATTTATTTACTTTCTCGAAGGGAACAAACAGTCAACACAACAAGTATTACAACAATTAAAATTAAATGAAATATAGACCACAAGAGTCCCCCTATATTACCACAGTTTAAAAAATTTAAAGCAACTAAGACAAACACACAAAACCAACAACAAAAACAAAGAAATTTAATAATAAGATAGGATAAGACAAGATAAGAGAAAAGTCAAACACAATGATCAATCATATTATAATACAATTAATAAAATTAATAAAATAAAACACATCAATGAACAGTAAAACCACCGATTCAAGCAATATATAAAATAATAAGTATAAACTTTTCTATAATAATATAATAGATAAATTTCTAAAAAATATAATAAATATTTATATTTTACTTAAAATATTGTTGCATAACTACTTTCCATTTTGGAAACATTTATTAATTGATGGATTTTAGGTGATACTGGTGAGATAAAATCAGAAGTGCGAGATCAGATCAACAGCAAAGTAGCCGAATGGAGAGAAGAGGGCAAAGCAGAGATCATTCCTGGAGTACTCTTTATAGATGAGGTAACGTATAATCATTATGTTATCGGTGGTCAGAAGCTTATAGCAATTTACTTAGTATTTATTTATTTATTCATTACACAATAAACTGCATAAGCCTCTGTACAATACACAATAACAATTCTAATACATAGTTATCTAATATTGATTATCAATATTATCTAATATTTGGCTAGTACAATTCCACCCAATGAGCGTACCCAGGTACCCAAGCAATGCAAAATAATATAATATTACAACCCTCATTACTGGTCGCGGCCTGTTGTGAATCTATATCAATATAAAGTGTATGTGTGTATAAATACATTATAATGGCCCTTTAGTCTAAACACAACATCAGCTGTGGATGCAGAACTATCCTAAGTATGAAGTAATAAGTAATGTTAATAACAGATACGAGATAATTTAATGAATGAGAGTTATTAGATTCGTTAATAATAATGCTTTTCAAAATTTGCTATAAATATTTATAAATTTTTTATTTTTACCTATTACAAAAACAAAACATTTAACTGCGCCTATGAAAAATCACCCTACGATACTTAGGATAGTTCTGCATTAAGGTAGTAAAATACCTTTAAAAAAATTGTTATGTAAACTAATAAGTATATGCTTACTAATACAATACTACTTAATATTTATGATTATACATTTGGTGCATAGACCCAGTAGCCATGTAACTCATGTTTCTCTCAGTTGGTTATCAAACATTATTTTCAAAACGTTGTATTGCTATTGATACACATTTTATCAACATTTTATTTGATAGTGATGCATTTTTCACAAAAATGATCGGTTTACTAATTGAGGTTTATTGTTATCAACCGATAAGTTGTGAAGTTTTGTCCCTAGGGTTAAGAGTTTTAGTATGTAGCAATACGTAACTGTAAGAATGTAGTTTGTAAGAATATTGTAGTAGTTAGTAGTGCCTTGTAGTGAGTTTCTCCTCCAAGGGACATTAAGGGTTTTATAATTTAAGGGAGGATTTTGTTGGGGGGAGTCCTTCTGGCAAATCCTGAGCCCTCCATTGAAAAAATATTTTGTTTCGTTGAGTCTGGATGATATAGGAGTTTTGCTCTTGAAACATCCAGGGGAAAGTGGTGGGAAAAACCCATAATGTAAAAACCCACTATCAACCGATATACCCAATAGGACTAAAGGTATATTCTATTACGGTGGCATTAGAGATTGGTCTTTTGGTAATGTACTTATATATTTCAGGCCCACATGTTGGATATTGAGTGCTTCTCCTTTCTGAACAGAGCTCTGGAGAGCGACATGTCACCTATAGTCATCATGGCGACAAACAGAGGCATCACACGCATCCGAGGAACAAACTACAAAAGTCCACACGGTATAGAATTACAGTATTCACTTTGAGACAGAATATACGCTTTGCCTTGTGAACAAGGGGTCCGTGGTTTGATACCAGGTGCCAGCAAACTCCCCTTTCACGACACAAGCTTTTATTAGCTTACTGTGAAAGGTGTATAAGGTTTTTTTTTTTTTTTTTTTTTTTTTTTTTTTTAAAAAGATATATCTGGGTTTTTGTTATAAACTCAAATACAACCTTATACACCTTTCACAGTAAGCTAAAAGCTTGTGTCGTGAAAGGGGAGTTTGCCGGCACCTGGGATCGAACCCCGGACCTCATGTTCATAAGGCCGAGACTCTACCTCCAGGCTACCGACGAACTCAACTATTTGGGTTTATAACAAAACCCAGATATATTTAAAAAAAAATGTTTTACTCATTTTCTACTTATCTTATTATCTGTATGAAAATTTAAACATAAAACTTGTCGCATTTCCAAAACATGGTTATTGAATTACAATTTCCCACAATTGGGGTAGCCAGTGAACAAACTGCATGCATTAAACAAACGAGTTGTTGTCTTCAAAACATCATGCTTTTGTATTTTTATTGTAAAATATTTGAGTATTACTGTGTTATGTAATGTTGTGTGTTTGCAGGTATTCCAATTGACCTGTTGGATCGTATGATTATCGTCCCCACATCACCGTACTCGGCCAATGAACTCAAAGAAATTCTCAATATACGGTAGGCATAATTGTGTAGTTTGTTTGACAATGTTTTCACATTATATTAGACAATGTTTGTATTGATTCTAAACACTACTTCATACTACAGTGTCAAAGTTATGCCATTAGGTCATCTTCAACATTAAATTTTAAAAATTCTTATTATGTTGTACACGTTAACCGGGGAAATCCCTTTCTAATTACGCAACATACAACGGGCGCGCACTCTTCCACTAGGACGAGTCAATACATCACGCCCGGATGACGTCATTTCATATTACTATATTTTTTTATTTATACTGAAAATAAATGAAAAACCGTTCCGATTCCGATGAGGAACTCATAATACGTCTCCTTCTTTTACTTGCCGGTACATTGAATTCATCATCGCTAATATCGCTCTCACTCATTTTGATGGCCACTAAAAAAAGTTATTTTTTAAAAAAAGTTGGAGATATAAATAAAATATAATAGGAAACATTTTTTATAGCCATGGTATTTATTTTTAACTATTTAATTAAATAAATAATTAAAATAGGATTTAATTGTACAAATAAATAATAATAGTGTGAGGACATACCCGTCACTGGTCACAAAATACGTCTATCACCCGCAGTAGCGAAATTAACCTGATTCCATCTGCGCATTAATTTAATGTGGAGACATGTATGAATGACGTATTACCATAGTAGTTCATACATATACGTCCCGCCCATTCCAGGGCGCAACATAAATTTCGATAACGTATTCATTTGTCCTACCCGTACCCGATATTTTTTTATGTTGACGTGTTTATACGTCCCGCCCGGTTAACAGGTTAATATCACATTTAGTTATATAATGATTTTAAGTAACTCTTGCCCTGGAGATGCCACAAGGTGAAGGCACTCGGCAATAAGTATATTGGTGTTGAACAATTCATTGATTTAATACATTATTATTATCTTAGTCACAATTCCAATAATGTTTTTCATACAATTTAAATTTATTAAAATGATGTTTCACAATATTGTAGTATTTTTAAAATTACTTTTATTAGAAAATATTTTTTCGGTACAGAAATTTTTAGGATAATTTAACATGTATCTACATCATTACAATATCTACCAGAAGCGAGGTAACTAGGGAGTTAAATGCGTGCAATAAACACTCAGGTTTCCTCTACGTGCCATAAAGAATGAGACAAAAAGTGACATACTTCATCACTGAATTGAAGATGTTATTAGACTAAGTGTATGAAATAAACATACAGCTTGTCCTGTGTGTGTCATAAAACATGACACATTTAGAATGGATGCCAGATCAATGGATGAAATTAAAGGTTTAACATCAGTATCTCAAAATGTATTCAAATGTGCATCTAATTTTTGTTTCTAGTTGCGAGGAAGAAGATTGCCAGATGTCTGCGGATGCCCTCACAGTGTTGACGCGTATAGCCACGGAGACCTCCCTGAGATACGCAATACAACTCATCACTACAGCCTCTCTGGTGGCCAGGAGAAGAAAGGCAGCTGAGGTAACACAATAAATTATCATATTATATATTAGGTTAACATATCTGTGTGTGAAAGGAAAAAGGGGATGAATTGAAAAACACTACTTCACTAAAGAGCCAAAACAAAATTACAATACAGTACAATATGATCTCTACATTGAAATATGGTGTCTAATGTTCGTCGGTAGCCTGGAGGTAGAGTCTCGGCCTCGTGATCGAGGGATCGGTGGTTCAATACCAGGTGCCGGCAAACTCCTCTTTCACGACACAAGCTTTTAGTAGCTTACTGTGAAAGGTGTATAAGGTTGTATTTGGGTTTATAACAAAAACCCAGATATATCTTTTTTTTAAAAAAAAAATGTGCAATTATTAAATAATCCTTTTTTCTGTGATACACACAACAAATATTCATTGATTAATGGATTAAACTCGATTTGGTGATGAGTCGACTCATCTCCTGTTTCCTTTTGCGCACGCAAGTATAGTCAAATAATTTTTTTTTTGATAATAGTATTCCATATTTGGCTATTTTTATATTTTATCATCATATGTCAGTAATGAATTATCTGTTTAGTTAGAATATTAAGTTCCTGTTTTTATGAATAGATCTTTGAAATTGAATGAATGTTTTTTTTATTAAAGTTGATTCATAATTTAAGATAATTGAAATAGAAAATAAGTATAATAGTTATAAAATTAAATGCTATTTTTATAACTTGATTAAATAAATAAATAAAAAAAAAAAAATATAGCCAGAATTAGTAATACTAGGCGAACTAGGATTTTTGAATGGCAGTCTAGAACACAAAAAGGGAAGTGTCTTTAGCTCACAGGCGAGGTGGTTTGATGATGGGTGGCTGGTGGTGATTGGATGCAGTCTTTTTATGCTCATTCATTCTTTCAACACATTTAAGCTAATAGAACTTAATTTTGTCATTAATTTTTTTTTACTTAGGTGAGCATGGAAGATGTAAAGAAAGTGTATTCCTTATTCCTGGATGAGCATCGATCCACACAGTTTCTCAAAGAATATCAAGATGAATTCATGTTCAATGATGTTGGAGGCAAGTTTCCTATCTTGCTGTTTTATCTGTACTCATGAAAAAAAATATATTCATATCTGTCTAATTAGTCATGTCTAGCATGAGAATAGAGTTATATCTGATTAAACCAAAAACTGATTCACAAAAATATATATTACTATGATAGGTATATTTACTCCATATTATTGTATATAACATAACATAACATGTATAGACAATTCACACAGACCGAGCTAGTCCCAAACTAAGATATATATCTTGTATTGTGGGTACTAACACGACGATACACATATACAATGCACTAAACACATTACATATACATGTTTTGATGTTATCACAACTGAATTTGTTCTTTTGATGTTACACAATTCGGTTTGTCGGTAGCCTGGAGATAGAGTATCGGCCTCATGAACAAGGGGTCCGCGGTTCGATCTCAGGTGCCGGCAAACTCCCCTTTCACGACACAAGCTTTTAGTTTACTGTGAAAGGTGTATAAGGTTGTATTTGGGTTTATAACAGATATATCTTTAAAAAAAAAAATATTGCAAAATCTTCTACTAAATTAAATTTTTACTAACAAATGTATTTCTTAACTTCAGAATATTGTGGATGTAAGAATATTATTACAGAGTAAAATTGAATTGTGTGATAGTGACGGAAGCAAAAAGTTTAAGTGGCACTAGATCCTATCTACCTACCCCACTAGAGAAAGGGTGTGATGTTTATTATGATGTGATATGTATTTACATGTTTAATATATGTATTATCTTTTTTTCAGATGAAAAGGATCAAACTGCTATGGAAGTTGGAAATTAATGAAACTTAAATAGAGATTATAGCATTAATACAGAGCTTGGTAAATCTCTTTAAGATGCTATGCAAACTAAATTGATTTTTGTATTACAAGAACAACTCTACATCAGCAACTCTTACAAACAAACAAATGTTATAAATATTTATATATAAAAGAAAGAGTTTGAAATATTTTTTTCCTATTGACAATGAAAAGGAAAGGAAAGGGGAGACCCAACATTTTTTTTAAGTATCTGGCAATGATCTATATGATCAAATATGACTAATTGCTGCATTTTATATACTTTATATAATTTTGTGGCACCTTAGTATTTTGTACATTTGTTGCCAAATGCAGTCATTCTAGGCAGTGTTGGGCGTTATTCAATTGATTTTTCAATTGTAGGCCCAAACAATTAAATTTTCAATTGCAGTTAAATCAATTGCAATTAAATCAATTGCAATTGATTTAATTGTAGCGAGCTGCAGTTAAAGTTAATTGCAATTAAATCCATTAATTGTGGTTTTACAATTGATTTAATTGCAATTGAAAAATTAATTGTGTTATTTACAATTAACTTAATTGTCAATTGTAAATAACACAATTAATACCAAAGATCGGTATGCATATTCCATAGTAACTATCCGGTATTGGCCGAATAGTAAATATTAAACTAAAATCTATCTATACCATCACGACATCTCCCACAAGTTTCAAGATTATTACATACAGTTGGTCTACTGAATATCCCATTCTATCTATCTATACCATCACGGCATCTCTCACAAGTTTATTAAATACAGTTGGTCTACTGATTATCCCACTCTATCTATCTATACCATCACGGCATCTCCCACAAGTTTATTAAATACAGTTGGTTTACTGACTATCCCACTCTATCTATCTATACCATCACGGCATCTCTCACAAGGTTATTACATACAGTTGGTTTACTGACTATCCCACTCTATCTATCTATACCATCACGGCATCTCTCACAAGTTTATTAAATACAGTTGGTCTACTGACTATCTCACTCTATCTATCTATACCATCACGGCATCTCTCACAAGTTTATTAAATACAGTTGGTCTACTGACTATCTCACTCTATCTATCTATACCATCACGGCATCTCTCACAAGTTTATTAAATACAGTTGGTCTACTGACTATCTCACTCTATCTATCTATACCATCACGGCATCTCTCACAAGTTTATTAAATACAGTTGGTCTACTGATTATCCCACTCTATCTATCTATACCATCACGGCATCTCCCACAAGTTTATTAAATACAGTTGGTTTACTGACTATCCCACTCTATCTATCTATACCATCACGGCATCTCTCACAAGGTTATTACATACAGTGTTGGTTTACTGACTATCCCACTCTATCTATCTATACCATCACGGCATCTCTCACAAGTTTATTAAATACAGTTGGTCTACTGACTATCTCACTCTATCTATCTATACCATCACGGCATCTCTCACAAGTTTATTAAATACAGTTGGTCTACTGATTATCCCACTCTATCTATCTATACCATCACGGCTTAAAAATCAACTCCTGCATTATAAAAGTATTTTACAGGTAAGAAGGGTAACTTTCACATTTTTTGTATTATTTGAAATGGTCCAAGGTGACTAAAGCATAAACAACTCATAGAACATTATTGTATTCGCATTTTTCAGGGCTGTGCATTTCGTTATACACTTAATTATTTGTATTAAATGCATAATTTTTGTGTATTGCATTGTGTTTAGTACAATCATGCTCTTGGAATTTTTCTCATCGGTTATAGTATTTTTATGTATAGTGGTGCATTTTAAATGTGTGGGTGCCCTAAAAGAAAAAATGTATAATACTCATCCAAAAGAGTATTTGCAATTATTTGATAATTATGGAGTCACGTATGTATCTTGCACGTTAATGTTTCATTCATTTCTGCAAAAAAAAAAAACCGAACGTCAATTAATTTTTCGTAATAAATGTTTCGAATATCTAATTTTAACATTCGCGAATGCGAATTTCATATTGTGGTATTCGTGAATGCGTATTTTTATTCAAAATCAACACTTAAACAGAAGTCAAAATAACAGGATATCAGAAATTTCATCACTTAGTCAATTATTTAACAGAACTTACTGTTATTATTTGTAATAAACATACATATATGTAAAAATAAATTCATTTTAAAATTAAACTGTTTTATATAACTTTCATGTCAACTGACAACCCTAATTCTTGTTTGGTCTACATATTTTACAACAACTATTCACTTTGTAAGAGAGCGACAAACAATAGATGGACTCTGGACAATAAGACAAAGACCACAGGACAGGGAAACACAAAAGACAATAACCCTTATTAGTAGAATGAGATGACCATTGCAATCTGTAATGCAACTAAAAGGGATGAATATTATTATTTATTTCATATTATTCTATAGCCTAGACTCTAGACCATCTCAATGGCACCTATTTTAAAATATGAAATAAAGATGGTATAGATAGATAGAGTGGGATAGTCAGTAGACCAACACTGTATGTAATAATCTTGTGGGAGATGTCGTGATGGTATAGATAGATAAAGTGGGATAGTCAGTAGACCAACTGTATGTAATAATCTTGTGGGAGATGTCGTGATGGTATAGATAGATAGAGTGGGGTAGTCAGTAGACCAACTGTATGTAATAATCTTGTGGGAGATGTCGTGATGGTATAGATAGATAGAGTGGGGTAGTCAGTAGACCAACACTGTATGTAATAATCTTGTGGGAGATGTCGTGATGGTATAGATAGATAAAGTGGGATAGTCAGTAGACCAACTGTATGTAATAATCTTGTGGGAGATGTCGTGATGGTATAGATAGATAGAGTGGGGTAGTCAGTAGACCAACACTGTATGTAATAATCTTGTGGGAGATGTCGTGATGGTATAGATAGATAGAGTGGGATAGTCAGTAGACCAACTGTATGTAATAATCTTGTGGGAGATGCCGTGATGGTATAGATAGATAGAGTGGGATAGTCAGTAGACCAACTGTATTTAATAAACTTGTGGGAGATGTCGCGATGGTATAGATAGATAGAGTGGGATAATCAGTAGACAAACTGTATGTAATAAACTTGTGGGGAATGCCGTGATGGGATAGATAGTGGAGTAATCAGTAGATTAACGGAATGTGATAAACTTGTGGATATTAGCACGGAGAGGACGACTTACATGTTTATTGCATATAATTAGTCTACTGACTAAGTGTCTACCCCATATGTGGGAAATGTCATGATGGTATAGATACATAGATGTGGAAGGCCGGATACCGGTTAGTTTCAAACATACACATTACTTCAAATTTTTTTAATTGTTAATTGTTTATTTTTTTTATGCATTTTACAATTAACAATTAATCAATTGTAATTGCAAAGTTCTACAATTACAACTAATCAATTGTAAATTGCGGCTACTCGCAATTAACAATTGAAATTTCAATTGTTAATTGCAATTAAAAACTGGCAATTTAATTGTTAATTGTCAATTGTTTCTACAATTGATTTTTGCCCAACACTGATTCTAGGTGACAATCACAGAATCTGCAACATTGTCAGTCATCTGAGTTTGGATTTCAAAGTTCTGTTCTATTTTTAAGTTCAAATATGCATAAAATTTAATGTTACCTGTTGAATGTAACTTTTGTCGTATATATGCATCCATGTGATAATTATTTTAATTGTCTTGAATAAAATAAATCTTTTTTGTACATGTGTACTTTTTTATTATAACTAAATTGACTAATCAAAGTTTACATATCCAATCCTCAAACAAATATTAATAAGGGTAGAGTTGAAAAAAGTTATGGTAAGAAAAAATAGGAATTATTATTAATAAACATCTAGTTCTGTAAGTGTGAGCTCCGTGTGATTTATTATATTTTTACAGGGATACAAAAAGTCATATACAGGTAATACTAACAAAATTGTATAAAGCCATAAGTGAACCAGTAAAGTCCCCTATCATTACCAATATTTAATACAAATAATTAATGCAACAACAATGCCAGACATATGGATTCAAACAAACTTAAGTACGAGATAAAACACAAAAGAATGAAACAAAAAAAAATGTGATGTGGAATCTCTAGACCATGGGTGTCTAAACTTTGACCATACGAGGGCCACATTGCAAAAAAAAATATATGCTGGGCCGCACATTAATATTTTTTCAACAAATGGAAATAAAATTAACTATATACCTATATGTAGTTAATTTTTTTAGTAGAAATAAGCAAATTTAAATATTTTCATAATTTGCATTTGGGCCGCATCTCAAAGTGTTTTGGGCCGCACTTTAAACAAGTATGCTCTAGACCAAGGGTGGCCGCATGCGGCCCGTTGGATGTCTACGTGCGGCCCGCGAAGCATATCAAGGGTATGCAATCAAAACCACACTAAATCAGACTAGTGCTACAAAAATTATTAAAAACTATTCAAGTAATTAACATTTTTCCTATGCTTGTATTTGTTTGCAAAGTCTAAAAGTCATTTACCAATATCATCTTAATTAAAGTTAAAATAATACACAGCGAATTCGTATTTATCTCAACATTTTTTTTTTCATTAAACTGCCAAAGCTAAAATGACTTAGTGCATTTTGGTTGTATACCCTCGATATGCACTTTTTTTTAAAAATAATCAGTACAAGTACCCGTTACTTTTTTGAAAGAGGTAATTTGAGAAAATATTCTTAAAGAAAACCAAGGAGTTTTGAAACATTTCAAAAATCTATACAATTGAAAGTTTGGCGACGGGGGGGGGGGGGGGGGGGGTGGTAGAAATTTTAAGGTGAAGTAAAATTTTCAAATGTTCCTTATATGGAGTGCGGCCCGGTAGGAAATCTCATTCTGAAATCTGGCCTGGCTGCTGAAAAGGTTGGCCACCCATGCTCTAGACCATCCCTTCCTCGGTTGCCCAGTGAGAGACTTATGCGATTTAATACGAGATAATTGAAGTCCAGTATCCAATTATATGTCTTGCCTTTCTGTTTACATCAAAATTTTAAAATCTGCCGAAAAAATAATATATAGATTAGTGCCTTAAAATTATAATACCTTCCCAAAATATTGAACTTTGCAAAAATCCTCCCATAAGGGACGGAAGCCGTAATCTTATAAATAATTATAATACAGTATAATGTATATAATTTGTTGTACTATAATAAAAACAAACTGGTAATTTATTGTTGTACCTAAAAAGGTGAACTTCCGATATATGAACCATTTTTTATATTATGAATCAATAGTACATACCATACTTTTATACATGCATCTACAACAGGGGTCGGCAACCTTTTAGCTGTGGTGTGCCAAGCTACTCTACCAATATGATTCAGGGTGCCGCCTTAATTCTAAATTATATAATGAGGTTCTAGAGGAGAAGAATTTTATATCAAATTTATCTTTTAAACATATTTACTAAAAAAAATAACATAAAATTCTAACATAAATTATTTTTTTTTAATGCGAACCTTGTCCCTGATTACTTTGTAGAGTGCCATTCAGAACCCCATCGCGTGCTAAGCCTGGCACGCGTGCCATAGGTTGCCGACGCCTGATCTACAATGACACTAGAGGGAGATACGAAAGTATGCACTACACACCTTTTGAACCATGACTTCTTCTGAAAGTGCCATGTCAGGTCCCCCCCCCCCCGACGTTGGCTAACACCCTGGCGTATGCTTTTCTGTCCTGTGCTAGCTGGAACAGCTCTTCCACCCTCTAGACTTCGATCCACTCTCGCATATTTCTTAGCCAGGACATTATTGCCGCCTTTCCACACCGCGACTACTCTCAATTTTCTCTTCAAATAACTGATTAGTATGAAATTAGGATTAACAATTTTTCTTTTGAATATTTAGTGTTTATTAAAGCTCATTGTTTTTCAAAATAATTAATAAGAGTGTAATTATTCAGTGATTCCATAAATAATCTTTTTTCTTTCGATTGATCTGAATTTTTGTAAAATCATCTTGTTGATTATCTATGAAAAAATATTTTATCTATGGTCTCTCTGGGGGAATCTCTCGTCGCACATCCATAATTCGTTTCCGTGCTTTAAATCTGTTTTTAGGACATTAAATTAGTAATAATCTCTTGTTCTTCAAACTGAAAAATAAAGCACGAAGTCTAAATCATTAATCAAATCCATTCAAAGTTATATTTTTATGTAATTCGTTGTTATATTCTGTTGTTTCAAACACGTCTTTGTCATTCGTTGGTACGACACTTGGGAGTTTGGTGCGACTTTATTATAAGGTAATAATACATATTTCCATGTAATAACTAATTATTATGGTGTAACAGTATTGTATGGGTGTACTTACACACATATCTTTGCCCAAAACACTTAATATTCCAGAAAATATAACATTTTTCACAGCCGTCAAACACGTTTTGTACAATTTTTTCATACCTTCGTTTTTGATTACGTTATATTTTTAATATTCGTGAACGATTTCTGACTCATGTGTAGTAAAATTTACGAAACAAGTAAAAAACTAGCTGCCTGGATTAAAATATATTGCACGCGCATTGCAAGATTTGGATAGGTTAACTTTGGTCAATATTGTCCTTTGTACTAAATTATCCCAACGAATTGTAACGGCAATTTTGATAAATAGGTCAGCTAATGAATCCTACTCAATAGTATGCGGAGTACATAACTACGTAAAATTAATCTTTCATAAAACTAAGTTTAAAATATTATTTGAGTCCCCTGTGAATTTACATATGGTATAACAATTAGAGTTTTAAATATTTATGGTTCTCCTTTGTTGTGAGAGGTATATTGGATAGTCATCATACAAGCAAATTGTTTAGCTTAACAAGTTTGGCTAGAAGAGTCAGTAAATGTATGAAATTATATATTTGTATTGAATACTTTCACTTAATTAAACGGTATATGAAAAAAGTTTCTTTTGTTGACAAAAAATATATTGAAACAAAGAATAGAATACACATTCTTGCGCCAGTTTTTAACATTGCTTTAATATTTTATTATGAAACACATAGGTCAGTTATATAGTACTTCATCTGAGAAATGATATTTCATGCAAATTTAGTAGATTTCAGATCATCTTTCGTACTCAATGCTGTGTACGAAAATAACCTATCCAGTCTTCGTTTAGTCTAATCCAGTTTTAGATAATCCCTCGTAAATGGTGGTTCATAATGAAAACAATATCATTATAAAAATAACTTAACCTACAAATAGTAAAAAAATTGATATGTCAAATTACTGCCAAAAAGTCAACGATTTGCATGATTTTTATTTTCCGAATGAAATTCTACATAAAAGTAATGCAAAAAATTTTATATTAAGGGCGTTTGGGACGTCTGAAAAAGTTCCATTAAATCACAAATACGCTATCAAACGAACCACTTTGAATGATTTGACATTCCAAAACTTCTGATATTGCTGTGATGAATAGTGATGTGGCGCGAAAGAATCAATATTTCCAAAGATTAATTTGTATGTACGTTTGTAATTTTATTGCTATAATATAATAGTAAGGTGAGTGTCCTGCCCCTCTCGCTTCATTATCGCCTCATACAAGATAATTATGTTTTGTTGTGAATGGACCAGTAAGGTTATCTCAGTATATTTTATTTTTCACCGAAATGAGGAACAATACTGTAGATAAAAAAATATATATAAATGTTTTTTTATATAATTATAATTCAATTATCATTATTAAATAGCTGGTGCGTTTTGTTACCGTTATTTCCTGTAACTGTGACTACAGATGAACATTCTTATCAATTATTGTAAATTAACCTATATTTTGAGACATTTAAACTGAGATAACCCAGATATTGCTGTAACTATGTGGTGTAAAGATGTAATTGAGAAGAATAAATGGGATGAGAAGGAATAATGAGATACGGGGTTGTTATTTTTACGTATCAAAAAATAATTTTCAACATGTAATGTCATCAGCTTCATTACATTGATCGCCAATTTCTAGATTCCACTTTGCCCAGAAGACTGGTGAATTTTGAACAGATTAAAGAGTGGCGTTCGTAACATAGGTACATCAATAGTGACTTGCAGAATCTCCGTCATGTGTGTGTGTGTGTGGTGCTGACCAAAAAACAGACCGCGTGGTGAACACATGCCCCCAATACTTATAAGATACTGGGTTACAAGCTCTTAGTTTAGACCTTGAGATATAATCAATTAGAAAAGTAAAAATCATCTGGTTAATACCAATACATAAAAATACATGCTAGATTTGGTTCAACAGGACCTATGTATTCCCATTAATAAGTAGGTACTGAAATGATGTTATCGCCTGGAAACCAATAGCGTAAAATAACACTAAGTAGGAACCAACCCGGAAAACATAGGAGAATTTAATGGATGAATGTAGAATGTCGGCTTATGGAACTGAGCAATCCATAAAAGAAACTGGTTGTTTTAAATAAAATTATGTAAAATTGAAGTTTTGTGTTTTTCCTCATTCATATATTACATAATAAATACCAAGAAAATAGGAAATACAGTTAAACCTCTATCTATCGTTTCTCGAATAATTGTTATTTTTTACAGTTCTGAATTAGTTGCACACAAAACCACCGCAATAGAACAGCCAAAAAGCAAAATGACGAAAGATTACATACAGTATAAAGTATGATTTTGGTCTCTATGCAGTTTCCTTTTTTATTTTGTTACTATATTTTTTATTTCAACAAATGGATTTATAGCTTTTGAAACTTGTTTCATTTTTATAAAACCTCTATACTGGTATGTAAAAAATATTTATATTAATGTGGTTTTTTCTATACTCCCACATTCATTGTTTTCCCGCATCCATAATATATTTCAATAGGTCCCTTTAATAACAATAATTAGAGGTTTCACTGTACATAATTAAAGGGTTTTATTTTTTTACCGGGGTGTATTATATGATGTGTTGCCACCTATAAGACTTCCCTTTGTCTGGTTTGGTCCGGTGAAAGTTACCCTTTAATCAAATACGCATGTATTTTTTAGGGTGCTACAGAGGAGGTTAGTGTTACATCACATTTCAGGCTGTAATAGTATAAGTATTCAAACCACTCCTTGTTATCGCTTTACCTTACTTCCCATTATGAGATGATGTAATGAAATTTTTCGTCATCTCAAGATGTTTTTCAGATATAAACTTCTTGAGATTGGTCTCTTTGTATAATTACTTATGAGTATGTTTTTTTTTTCTATTGTATACTATTTTTGTGCCAAGTGTAACCTGTTTCTGTGTCAGTATTATCCATTTTTGTGTCAGTTTGTCAATTTATTTGTGTCATTTAAAATAAATATCTGTTTCTGTGTCAGTTGTTAAGTTTTACCTGATATGTCAGTTTGTTATGTTTCGTCTATTACTAATATTTTTAATATGTCACAAACTGCTACTCGAACCCGGTATTCTTAATCACACAGGCACATGTGCCAATTGTTAACTGTTAAACTACCTGTCATTATTATTATTTGTTATTGAAACTGGACAACTTTATTTGTAGTAAAATAGCTAGCTAGCTATACCATCACGGCATATCCCACAAGTGGGGTAGCCAGCAGACCAACTGCATGTACACATCAGTACAGTACACACACACAGTAAAATATCAGTAGAGTCCAAAAACTAATTAAACGTTGACTGATTTGTATGCTAACATTGATTTTATCCGTTAATTTTATTTCGCACAAATTTCATTGCATATAATTATTCTGTAAAGTGTAATTTTCTAAATTTCAATAAAAATGTAATTTTTGGGTTGTCCCACGTCCGATCCCGAACCACTCAGTTGTTTATTTATAATTATTTACGTCATTTGTTATTAAATCACAGTTGTCTTATGTTTGTTGGGGTCTGCCATAGCTTTCAGTTCCGAGTTGAAGTGTAGCAAGATATTTTGTGTCGTTGTGGATATAGAAACATTTAATTCACTGTGTTATATTTACGTCATTTGTTATTAAATCACAGTTGTCTTATGTTTGTTGGGGTCTGCCATAGCTTTCAGTTCCGAGTTGAAGTGTAGCAAGATATTTTGTGTCGTTGTGGATATAGAAACATTTAATTCACTGTGTTATATTTACGTCATTTGTTATTAAATCACAGTTGTCTTATGTTTGTTGGGGTCTGCCATAGCTTTCAGTTCCGAGTTGAAGTGTAGCAAGATATTTTGTGTCGTTGTGGATATAGAAACATTTAATTCACTGTGTTATATTTACGTCATTTGTTATTAAATCACAGTTGTCTTATGTTTGTTGGGGTCTGCCATAGCTTTCAGTTCCGAGTTGAAGTGTAGCAAGATATTTTGTGTCGTTGTGGATATAGAAACATTTAATTCACTGTGTTATATT
Source organism: Athripsodes cinereus (assembly GCA_947579605.1). Classification (NCBI taxonomy): domain Eukaryota; kingdom Metazoa; phylum Arthropoda; class Insecta; order Trichoptera; family Leptoceridae; genus Athripsodes; species Athripsodes cinereus. The sequence continues at coordinate 37,975,226 of OX388305.1, forward strand.
TACGTCATTTGTTATTAAATCACAGTTGTCTTATGTTTGTTGGGGTCTGCCATAGCTTTCAGTTCCGAGTTGAAGTGTAGCAAGATATTTTGTGTCGTTGTGGATATAGAAACATTTAATTCACTGTGTTATATTTACGTCATTTGTTATTAAATCACAGTTGTCTTATGTTTGTTGGGGTCTGCCATAGCTTTCAGTTCCGAGTTGAAGTGTAGCAAGATATTTTGTGTCGTTGTGGATATAGAAACATTTAATTCACTGTGTTATATTTACGTCATTTGTTATTAAATCACAGTTGTCTTATGTTTGTTGGGGTCTGCCATAGCTTTCAGTTCCGAGTTGAAGTGTAGCAAGATATTTTGTGTCGTTGTGGATATAGAAACATTTAATTCACTGTGTTATATTTACGTCATTTGTTATTAAATCACAGTTGTCTTATGTTTGTTGGGGTCTGCCATAGCTTTCAGTTCCGAGTTGAAGTGTAGCAAGATATTTTGTGTCGTTGTGGATATAGAAACATTTAATTCACTGTGTTATATTTACGTCATTTGTTATTAAATCACAGTTGTCTTATGTTTGTTGGGGTCTGCCATAGCTTTCAGTTCCGAGTTGAAGTGTAGCAAGATATTTTGTGTCGTTGTGGATATAGAAACATTTAATTCACTGTGTTATATTTACGTCATTTGTTATTAAATCACAGTTGTCTTATGTTTGTTGGGGTCTGCCATAGCTTTCAGTTCCGAGTTGAAGTGTAGCAAGATATTTTGTGTCGTTGTGGATGTAGAAACATTTAATTCACTGTGTTATATTTACGTCATTTGTTATTAAATCACAGTTGTCTTATGTTTGTTGGGGTCTGCCATAGCTTTCAGTTCCGAGTTGAAGTGTAGCAAGATATTTTGTGTCGTTGTGGATATAGAAACATTTAATTCACTTTGTTATATTTTGATTATAAAATGTAAACATGTTTTACAAATTGGCATTAAAATATAATATGTACATATTTTTTTTTTACGCGGCGGCAGAATTGCCATCCACACTTCTCAGCATTATACAACCAGATAAGTCTCTATATGATCAGTCATGATCACACAAAAACTTAACAGTCTAATGCCGGGAAAAATTCACCTATCCAGATATACAGGATATCAAAGGATTAGGCTCAAAACGCGGGATCAAAATACCAGCATTGTGCCTGAAATATCTGTGATCAGAAACCTTTTTACAATATTACAAGTGTTTATTATAATAGATTTTTGAATTTTAATGTACAAATTAACCTATTATTATTTATTTATTTATGATTGTTCAGTATTATTTAAATTGTTGCGTAAATTCATTGTTTGTGCGATAAATTTCATCTCACAGTAAAACTTCACAATCTCCTTTTGTGTATTTATATTATTTTATTAATGATAGATTTAATTGTTTTGAAGAGCAAGTTATCAACAATAATAATTATTTCACTTTTTATTATGTATATGAGTCACAAAAAATATTTGGCATATGATATTGTTTCAATTGAAGTATAGGAATGTAGTGAGGCAGGTGATTGCAAATCATTGTCTTAAAAGAGTGGTGATTCCAAATTTACTTTATGTATTTTATGTGTTTCGTCATTCTGCGTAGTTCTTAAGTTTTTTTTTGTGATTCTCAACAGTTCTAGTGTTTTCGTATGTAATTATTTTAATCTTTACGCTGGAGCTAAATTACAATTCATGGCTGTTTAAAGTTTTTCAACAAAACTACTTGTGATTGTGGTTGATATATATCTCTCAAATTAGCAAGATATCATGTTAAAATGCCATCGTTAAACTGAAGCCAAAATTTGGCATATTTTTATTTATTTATGAATGTTAAAAATGGAACACATTTTCAAGATATGCATATGAATATGCCACCAAAAAGAGCGTTACGAAAACTACAACAATATGTTCATATGTCACTTTGGACAAAATGAGACATAGTGTAATTTTGTTCCTACATATACAGATATTGTATTATTATTACTAGGGCTGAGTTCATGATAGCATAAATATCGCTCGACGTCGAGTGACCTGAGCGACCATGAAGTTGCAGTGAGTGGCGAATGTCACCCCAGATATCGTGAACAACTTTGAGCGTTTTATGACCCAAATGTCATCATAATGGCGCCATTTTCGTAAGTTTCATTCGCGATCTGAAAAATCTGCACTAACTATTTTAATTTCTCTTCCATTTCACTTCTTGAACTAAAAAAAATATGATTTTCTATTTTGGAAAATTGTATACGATTAACTTCGCAATTGTTTTGACAACCACCATCACTTAAACGTCAAGGTAACTGTCAGAGCGATAATCACCCTGCTATGATCTCGGTTGTTCGGTTGTCACCCGACGACATGCCTGAACGCGACAGTGCGAGTCGTCGGGTGACTCGCTCCGGCTTCGTGAACGATCGGAGCGTTGTCGAGTGATCACTCGGCGACTGTATGAACGCTGCCTAGGACAATAACTTAAAGTAGAAATTACTAATTGTTAGCTATATATAATGTGTATGTGTCATTGTGCTTGTTTTTAATATTGTATCATTTTTCTTTTTGTTGTCAGTCAAGATTGCAACATCGACATGTCATATTCATTCAAGCAGTTTCTGTCCTCGTTGGGTGCGAGCAGCAACGGTGATCCGCCCCAGAATCAAGATGTTGTGGAAGCTGAAGTCGGGGCGGAGTGCCAAGACAATGCAGCAGCTGCAGTGGATATTACTGGAGGATATTCTCCCGTAGTACTCTACGATCCCAACACTGGTGAGATGCAAAAACACTTTCAGACTTTTTTTGTATGAAGGCGTTTAAGTGACTGGTATTATGAAAAGATCTTCAAATAATCTCTATTGCAATTAGAAACGTTGGATAATGTCATTGCCTATGCACCTCAGAGGCTTAAAGGCAATTAAGAAAGAGTTCTTTGAATATATATTTTATTAACAGTGTATCTGTGTGGTGTGCTATTTATATAAATAAATCAATAAATATTTATTTGCCATAGTTTTACAATAATACACAACATGACATTTAACAAAATAAGGCCAGAGGTGGACTTGTTGCTGTGCAATGTCTTTCAGTCAACCCTAAAATCAACTAATTTAAAAAATATGAGATTTTACATATCAAATTACTCTCCTTTACACGAGACTTGTCTCTATAAGGAGGAGGTTTAGATTTAAGTTTTTATAAAAAAAGTCTATGTATAGTTATATCTGTATTGTTCTGTTCAATAAAATTATCAATTATTTAAGTTTAAGGCCACCAATGTTGAATGTCTGGGTTGGAGAAGACAGCTTGCATGTTTATTACATATGGCTTGTCTGGTGAACACTTGTAGTGTATGCCATGATGTTAGAATAGTACTTAGTAGTTATATCTGTGTGATATTTGCATTCTAAAAATGTTTGCGATTTATCTTACAGATTCTGTCAATCCATCAATCTTGCAAACATCAAATTCTCGTGGAGATTCCCCCGGAACTGGTGTGCACAGTGCATCATCGTCTAGTGCCCCTCTGGTTTTCTCAAAGGCCGAAGAATTTATATCTGCAACACTGTCCAGTGTCAATATTACCGGAGCGGCAGGGACTGGTGCATTGCCATCTGAAACTTCCGACCAACACATGGATATTAACAAAAGTATTAATCATATTACAAAATCTGATAGTATTAAGGTAGATGAAAGGTGGGCACTTAATGATCTGATCCAAGGGACAATGGAGGCCAATCAAGCAATGAACAATAGTGATAATACACATATACAATTACCGAACAAAGATATTCAACTAGAAGATAAGGTAAATGACGTGGTGCAAAGTGCTTCTAGCCAAATTAATGAAGAGAGCAGTGTCCAACAAGTGCTGAAGGTGACTGAAGTGAGAGGAGATGATGTCGATTCAAAAAGTGCTCTTAAAACGCCTTATGTAGAAAATAAAGAAGGAGGTACTAATAGTAAATCAAATTCCATTAGCGATAGTTCTAATAAGATATGGCGCGAGGGTATGGACAAGCAGAGTGCCGAGAGCTCCAAAACAATGTTCATCACACAAAATCTGACTGAGAAATACAACAAGGCTGATGCACAAACTAAAGGCATTACATATAAAACTTGTGCGGGAAAGATCAATCGTGAGATTGCCTATTTTGAAAAAATTCTCAAAGTGATTGGTGCGGATTTGCGGGACACGGAATATATGATGAGCAGTGATGCTGTGCTGGCTACACGTAAGAAAATTAAAGAGAAGATTGAGAATGTGAAAGTCGCCTTGGATAAGTTTGTTGTGGACAGTTTAGAGGGTGATGTGAGAGACAAACCACCTGTGAAACGTGAGCCTGTTGAGAAGGTTTGTATGTTAACATAATGTGTGTGTGTAGTAGTTGTTTAATTTTACATTGTCTGAAGTGTGATATCGTCTTGTATTGTTTCAGCTCAAGGTGGAATATGTCCATCCTCCAGACAAGAAGACTCCTAAAGAAGCCAAGGCTGAGCTCTGCCTAGAGAATGTTGATGTGGCAAATTCCCTGCACAAGTGTGTTGATTGTGGCAACTACATTACAATAGGTAATATATATGTATATTACTATTCATTTATCTTTATTTGTAATTATTGCCTTGTAGCTGCATTACTGATTTAATCATGTATTTACAGAGGAAGGAGAAGGCTTGGAAGCAGCCCTGGTGAGGCATTCAAACTCATCAGAGCACAGAGAGTTGATTAACATCAGAGGAGAACATAGTGGAGATAAGAACAGTGCTCTTTATAAACAAAAACTAAAAGAAAAGGCAGACGACAACAAAAAAGTTCTGGATAAAGTGCCGAGACAAAATGTGATGAACCACACACAGTCACGGCAGATGATGCTGAATCAGATCACTTCACAGACCATCAATGGACAGGTGATGCTCACGTGTAACCCTTGCGAAGATACCATCTCTGTAGAAGCATTTAATAACCATGTCAACACCGGTACGCACAAAAACAATTTGAACAATTTTAACATAAGACTCCAGAAGGACTTGATGATAAAGTACCCTGATCTCTTTGGTCAGGGTAAATTATTCCATTTGACTGATTTACATATTATTATGAATAAGATATTTGTGGATCCTCTAGCCAAATATTCCTACTGCGGACTTTGCAGAAAGGAATTGCCGTGCAAACAAACAAACATTGACGAACATATCACATCCAAAATGCATGAAAAGCTTTTGCTAACTTTTCTAGAGAACAAGGTTTCTAAAGCGCAACTGAAAGAATCTACACCCGTAAAGAACAAGAATATAGACATGAACAGTGACAGCAGTACAGCCCAGGCAGAGTACTCCAATAATATGAGCACTAACAAGCAGCGTACACAACAGGACCGCCGCTCTAGTGGCAGTATACAGCCATACCATGAGATTGATGATAGAGAGAAGATTTACGAGGCAACTTCGCTAGATGGAAAATTTGTATGTCTACTATGTGATGCTCGAGGTATCACAAGTCTTCAGAATCTTGTGTCCCATTTCCATGGTGGCCCTCATAAGACAAACATTGAACACGCCAAGCAGGTGCGTGGTGGTTTGGATCCCATTTGTCAAATGTTGTTTGTTAGGAATATGATCAGCGTTACTTACGGACGTTTTCCATTAGTATTTGAGTGCTTTGCTTGTCACTCAGTACCCTTTGCTGGGTTCCAATCTGCTTTGGAACATATTGAATTACAAAGTCACAAGGCTTTGTTAGCACATAAGCAGCAACAACATCAGCTAAAGGTGCTACAATCAAAGCAGGAACGAAGTGAGCCACGCCGTCCAAGTGTTGTGACCAATGTCATTTTGCATAAAAATGGTGTCAATTATTGGTGTCTGAGCTGTCGTTGCGAACTAGTTGATATTTCTATGGCATATAACCATGTGCTTTTGCCTGGTCATTTGACTGCATCTGTTGACGGTGTATCAATGCTGCAAGGAACGCAGTTCCACTGTGAACATTGCGGTGTTTTGATCAACGGCGAGAAGAATGTTGGTCAACATATCACCAGCCAGAAGCACAGACTGCAGGCCATACCAGCCGGAAAAACCAATGCCAGTCGCGAGTCGAAGACACCACCTTCATTTTCGAAAGCTCAAGCTAAAAAAATGGAAGACGAACGTAACGGAAACAAATCATCTCCGCAATCTGCTGACGATGGAAAGTTGAAAACTGAAGAACGTATGTTGTTGCATAAGAACTTCATCAATATTTTAAAGAAGAATTTGTTTCAATGCACAATCTGTGGCTCGGAGCAAATGTCTAGATCTAAAGTATTGACGCATATATTTTCCTATGAACACGTTCTGAAGATGCAGAATCAAATGTTGTCCATAGTTAACAATTAAATTTTTGAAACTAGATAAATATTTTAACTTGTATAGTTGGAGGAGTGTACATATTATGTCACTGCCAGTTAACTAAATGGCTAGGTGGTTGGTTGTTATTGCCGACATTCTATATTTGTGGCATTTGGATTGATCATCTTTGCACTAAATAATCCAGCTAGATCTTTGTCAGCCATTCAATTGAATGCCGGCATTCAACCAACTGCCTAGCCATGCAGTTAACTGGCTGTGACATATACATATTCTGGGGACTGCCGTGGCAAAATTTTGTGTTGCATATATTATTATGTTAGCAAAATAAATTGGAATAGTAATTTTTCTCATGTAGAGAATGGTGCGGTATGAAACCTTACTGATGTTTAGTTATTTAACGTTTTACTAAATCTACGTCATATCGAAGTTCAGATCTTGATTATTGTTATGCTTTTGATTTTAACCAGAAAGCATTTTTTTATTACTTTATTTTTTATCATAATATGTTTATATATATTTTTACGGTCTTAAGTTTATAGACTAATGTGTATTATTATTTTCGGTGGTCAATTTATTGTACATCTTGAACATTGAAATTAGTTAGGATACTTATGACAATATCTTGATGTTGTAAATGAAATTATGTAAGAATGAAATTCTCAAAAAATAATGTAATTTGTTGTACATTAACAATATCATTTATTATTCTTGCACTGTGAGAAATTTTCAAGTATGATTATAAATTATAAGGGTGGCATTTTGTTTTTATGTTAATTGTATTCAAAATGCCCACCATCTTTTGACGTTTTTTCTCATTATTATCGATAATCTCAGCTTTGAAAAAGTGCGCACTCAACGAAACCAGCCTTAATGTATGTTATGTTATGTTATGGTAACGAAACGAGCCCTAATCCTCCTTCATTTTGGAGATGTCACCGTATGCTATGTACATAATTGATATTCTTTTGTTTTGGTGTGTATAGTACTTTTAATTTTTGCAATAGTGGATCATATAATTTATTTATCTTTGTCGACAAGGATTGATGATGACTATTCAGAAGTTTATTTACTGATTGTGTGCGATTATGAAGCGTATCAAATGGTTTATTGTCAGTTAAACTGTATCTTTAATTTATTTAATATTTTAGTGAGTAGCGTCTCAAAAACAATTTTTACTCCTTTCTTTTGCTTTAAATAGTAGATAGTAATAATTACAAAATATTTTCTCAGCCTGAAATTTTTTGCCATTTGGTGGGTTGTTGATTTATTAATTAATTGTATATCATCACATTGGGGTGTATTATGGAGATGGTAGCTCTGTTTTGTACTATGGTTTAACATAAATTTCGGAGCTATCTTCTCTTTAACCTAAAAAAAATTATAAAGCATGTCTTTAAAAAAATGTACTCAAATTAATTATGGTACTTTATAAGAATACTTTTTACTAAGTCATGATACTTTTATCATAAAATTATCGAATGTATATTGTGTTTAAGTCTTCATTGATTCTGGCTATCATCTTGTTCTTTATATTGATTGCTACTGTTGTAACTGCTCAACACTCTGGTGTAAAAATTGCTCTTCTTTACTTTATTATGAAATATATTATATTCCATTTGTATAAATTGATATTTTTTGTTAGGTTAAAATTATATTTTTAATAAAATGTACATTATGAGCTGAATAATTGATTCTTTCATTTTCACTCCTGTTGATTCCGATGATTGCTTCTTTGTATTCCCAAGGAAATCGAAGACTGAGAGATGGTATATCTTATTGATTGGCACCTGTTCTGATATTTTTTTGTTGGTCTGTTGACTACCCCATTTAAGGTTTCTCTTTTAATGACAGGGTGGTGTTCAATGAATAAAGAAACAAAGTGTTTGTTTGATCAAAACAATGAAAAAATTTCTAGACACTACTATGTTAATCTACACATTTTTGCTATCACAGAGAAGTTGTTTATATTTTTATTTTTTTTAAGTTTAATTTAACCAAGGACGATTCTTGGTAACGTTAATAATAAATTGTTATTAGAATTTGAAATGAAATAAATATTAAGTACGTAATTCCACTGGTAACTATATAATTGTGCGAACCGGATTTTGAAATCTTTTACTGTCAGACAAATGTTATTAGATTCTCTTACTTTAGTCGTTTTCACTTTATATTTTGCCAAATTTTGTATCAAATATTCATGGACCTAGATACATCCATGCAAATATTCGAACGCGAACCAAACATACCGCGTGAATTTATGAAATGCGCAGTTTTGCAAAATTTTACCATTTGCGCCTAAGCTACTGTGTGTGAATGTAGCTCACTTCGTGTCATTGTTGTTCTGAATGATGGAAGCTATTTTTTTAAGATAATAAAACTTTAGATTTTATATTATTATAATTAGAGATGTATTAAGACAAATATTAATTGTAGTCATCAGCGTTGTGAGTTTGTCATACGGACTTTTCATAGGTAGGTAATGTGTACTTATATCAATATTAAGCAGTTTGTAGGTTAGATTTTCTTAATCTAAGAAGTTAAAGAAAATAGGTCTGAAAAGCAACATATTTACAAAAAGTAAATAAATATAAGTTAATTATATTGTTTTAATTCAAACTGTCCTAGCTTGACAAAATAAATAACAAAATTCACACTTTTATCCCAATGTTGATATTTAGGAATGACAGCTGTCAAAATGAGTATTGTTTGGTTTTATTTGATCGCATATATTTATGTGTTTATTAGTGGAATTTCATTGTATTAAACATATTTTTACAATAATAAATGTCATTTGTTGTGGTTTTTGATATCATTTTGGAAACCATCTTAGGTGAGCGGCCCCACCCGTAGTCGAGTATCTTTTTTTCATAGAAAAACGTCAAAATCTTTTGACTGTTCCTGCAACCTATAACCCATAATATTTAATGCAAACATTAAAATTTGCAGTGATCCATAACAATATAATAATAAATTGACTAAAATATATGTTATGTATGATTAATAAAATGGATTTGTGTTAACAGTGCAGACCTCTCTTATATCCATGAGAATTCCAAACTTCTCAAAACATTCTTTCGCACTTTAGATGGTGAAGATTTTGAAATAATTTGATGCAAACATTTTAATTTGCAATAAAACCAATTTGAATGGGTGGGGCCGCTAACAATATTGCCTTATTTTGTGATATTGAGTTATGCAATAAGATTGTCATTATCCTTGTTTCATTGTACTGTTTTAGATTTTTACGGATTAACAGTGTTATGTTAATCATGGGAGATCAATCCTCAGAGACTGATGTTGAAAGTCCTAAATCTGATATTGTTAAAATAGAAATCTGCCCTACAATTGAATCGTACACAGAAGATAACACAAATGAACCTAACGAAGAAAATATTTATCACGATGAGGAGGAAATGCAAGAAATGGATCACACAAATAGTATTTTACGCATGAGACTTACGGCACCGGGAATATCTACAACACATTCTTCAAGTACAAGCGGAGTAGTGCAACAAAATATAAAGACTCGCAAAAGAAATAAATCAAAAGTTTTATCACAAAGTAAAGTGCAGACTAAATTATTAGAGTGTCCCGACTGTGAGAGGTGTTTTAGATATTTAAGTGATTTGAAAAGACATGCCGTGACGCATAGTACAGAAAGACCTTTTGTGTGTGATATTTGTAGTAAGAATTTTGGTAGAGCGTTTAATTTAAAAGAACATTTAAAGACTCATATAGGTGACAAACCTTTTGCTTGTAATATTTGCAATAAAAAATTTGGTAGAATGTTTGATTTAAAAGTACATTCATATATTCATAGTGGGGAGCGTCCGTACAAATGCACAGTGTGTAATAAGGATTATAAGAATTCATCTAATTTGAATAAACATGTCAAATCTCATAACAAGGACGATGACATTAAAGAGGAAGATAATTGAGTATCTGTTAGTGATTTTTATTATTAATGTTTTTATATTAATGTAGTATTATAACAATCGTTTAGTTGCAATCTTCTACCAATCTTTCTTGAAGCCTGCTATTCTTATTTCTGCGGAATCATCCACTATTTTGGTTTGTTTTCACCACTCGATATGAACTCTTTGACGTTCTGATTATGTTTCATCCATTATTAATAAAACCTTTTGTATATTTCATCCAACTTTTATCATGTTTGATCAAAATATTACATATTAATTTATACTGTGCATCAATATGAATGTTTTCATATATTTTTTGTTATTGTCTATTGAATGTTTCATAATTTACTTCTTTTTTTAGTTGTATGTAATTTTTAGTTACTTGTTCTGTCAATGACATAATAGATGTATTAGTAATCCGTGGGACCCTTACTGTTTTATGTATTAATTTATATTAATGGCCTTTTCCATATTCTTATAACTGTCTGTATGTGATCTGAAAAAAGTGATGGGTGGTCAAATGTCTTCAAGTAGATAACTACTTTTAATGATTTCAGAGTTAGTATGAAGACTTTTCAGTTTTATACATCTATACTAATATTATAAAGAGGAAAGATTTGATTGTTTGCATTGAATAGGCTCCGAAACTACTGAACCTATTCAAAAAAATCTTTGTCTGTTGAGAAGCTACACTATCCCCAAGTGACATAGGCTGTATTATATTTACAAAAAAATTAGGGATCCTTACTAAAACTCCAACAATGTAACCCAATGTGCAAAAAATATTCCTTCATTGCGTGCGCTGCAAAAACTATTGATGATAGTATAAAATAATGTACTAGGACTTTGCAGAACACATCATTATTTACAAAAAGTGTCACGACAGCATATGTCTAATTATTACAGTTACGCCACAATAAGTGTTCTCTTCTTTTAAAAAAGTAATTGTAATGCTGCCGCTAGAAAAGGCTCCTTATTTGTATTTGGTATTAATGTTTATCAAAATAAATTACTTTCTATTCATGGCTGCTTCAATATCTTTATAGAACTTTTTAAGTTTTTCAAATCAAACATTCCATTCGACAGATATCATGAGTTTAAAAATGTAAGCGTTAGAAAAAAGTTGCGTGGTCGCCGCTCACCCCACTCTGCTAGCTAGATAGCACCTTATGCGATGTAGGCGTTAACTATTTTTTTTTTTAAATACTTATCTACCCGTGCGAAGCTGGGGTGGACTGCTAGCTAATATATATATATATTTTTACACGACTTTATTTCCAAATATAACAAAATGTTTCAGGAATGTACTTCACCTAAATATTTATCATGTAGCTTAAATCCAGCGGTGTGTCTTCCATACAAACAAATGTGAATAAAATACATAAATAATCTTAAAATTATATCATAAGTATTATAGTAGAATAAAATTTCATTTTAAGATTCTTTGTTAATTTCTATACTACTATAGTATATTGTTTTTAAGACTATTCATTTTACGGCATGCGTTGCATATTTGTTTGAATTGGAACGCACCCTGCTGCTTAAATCAGAAATTGGTGAAGTGTAAAATTTCGAATGTATTTTATTTTTCACATTTAGCATTTTCAGGTCACATACAGGGATGGGGTGTGTCACTTATTCTGAATATACTCATCTTTTATTGGCACAGGAAAGGACAATATGCATGTATTTGCTTAAAGTTTGCCCGTTGTCTACCCCATTTGTTGGAAATGCTGTGATGTTATAAGTGAATGAATGTTTTTGAAAAGTCTTATGAATATCAAGGTAAATATTATGTTTAAATATAGTTATTAAAATGTAGATGAACAAGATAGAAATAAATTTTATTGTTCTCTCCTCTTCACTTTTTTTCGGATATTTGTGATCAAACATGCTGAAACACTGGATGTTTCATAATTTTTCTTTTTTTACCTAATTTTATCAGTCTTCTCTGTTTTACGAGTGTTCATGCACACTGTTCACAAACACGGAATTACTAAAATTTTCTCAGGAATAAAAATATACATTGAAACATTCAAAAGTATTTTTTCATAATTTAATATTATTTAAATGACTCAAAATTATTAACCTAAATTATATATTGCATTTTATATGTTGTGTAAGATTTTTATATTTATTATATCTATCCTTACGTAAAATTAATATATTATGTATTTCAATAATATTGTAAAAAAATGTGAATATAATTTATGTGAAATTATACGTGTGAAATCTAGTTATCCATTGATAAAAAGCAAAGCACACATGGTACAGTATCGTACCATCACGTGGATTTTGTTTTGGCTCTCCTGTGAAGTAGTATTTCTCGAATGATCCCATTTAGTCTTTGGCACACAGATATTTTTTTTTATTTAAAAAAAAAAGATATATCTGGGTTTTGTTATAAACCCAAATATGAGCTTATAGAACATTCACAGTAAGCTTCTAAAAGCTTGTGTCGTGAAAAGGGAGTTTGCTGGCACCTGGTATTCAACCACGGACCCCTTGTTCACGAGGCGGAGACTCTACCTCCAGGCCACCGACGAAAATTGAGTAGATACTTATCATACACCAATATGTCCATCATAAGTGAAAATGAGATAATGGTCATTTTTTGTTATTGTGAAATGTGGTATGGACATATTGGATTTAGAAGTACATCGACGGACATATCTTAATTTTTTTGCTGGCTTTTTATTTTGCTTCTTTTCCTTGCTTTGTCAGGATCAACAATTTTAACAATTGTATCCATTTTAACTGCTATAAGTATTAATTTTTTAATAAAATGGCGGGCGGAACAACACAGCACACGCGACATTTGATTTTTTAGACAGTATTTTCCTAATAAATCTGTGGACATACGTGAGTAAGATCAAAACTAAACCAAAGTAAAAACGATTCTCTATGTGCCCATATAATTAAATGAAATTTTGTACCTGGTGGACATACCGGAGATTGATAAGTATCTACTCAATTAGAATATGTAGGTACTTCTAATTTAAAAAAATAATTTGTTTTTTAGAATATTTTGTTTTGTGCAATCAAAATAAGTACTGAATAAACATTTAGATCATTCTCTTTTTACATTTAAATTATTATTTGATTAAAACCATGTTTTTCTACTGCAATAATATATTTATTATGTAACTGTATTTATACTGTTCTTATTTTCCCATTGTTGTCTTGTAAATTTTAGTTGAAAATAGTAGTTGTGAAAAATCTTTTGTCAATTGATTGATTCTTTAGTCATCGTCCTCACAGCTATCAGCTGAAAAAAAATGTTAATTTATTATATTTTTTGTGGATGTAGAGAAAGACATCCTACAGGATGGTCTGATTACATTTGATGAATCACCGAGGATTGATTGAAGACACTCAGGACAGAGATGCATGAAGAAATATAGGGGAGACTAGAGAGACTAGTTCAGCAGTGGACCGGAATATCTGTATAAGTTAGTAATACATATTTCTGTTTGTTGTAGGCAAGTTACACTTTGGCCAACTTTTTTTGGCCACCTTGATATAAACGGAATATACCTGCGATATTTTTTTTTTTTTTTTTTTTTTTTTTTTTTTTTTTTTTTTTTTTTTTTTTTTTTTTTTTTTTTTTTTTTTTTTTTTTTTTTTTTTTTTTTAAAAAGATATATCTGGGTTTTGTTTGTTATAAACCCAAATACAACCTTATACACCTTTCACAGTAAGCTACTAAAAGCTTGTGTCGTGAAAGGGGAGTTTGCCGGCACCTGGTATCGAACCATCGACCCCATGTTCACGAGGCCGAGACTCTACCTCCAGGCTACCGACGAACTCCGTATCATGTTATGTCTTTTCTGGTGGCATATTCATGTATGTTGAAAATACAATATATTTTGTGATTTTATGTACAAAAAATGATGTTGATGTTTTGTCAATGAAAAATAACACTTATTTAGTTTTATATAATTTGTTTTTAAAAAATAATACAGTTACTTTATCAAGTGTACCCGGTAAAATTCTCTCACAAATCATATTGAGTCGCATTCAATAACCAGTGTTGGCTGGAGATCCGAGCAAGTAACAATGTGGGTTTTTGCCTGGCAAGGCCTGTTGGGATGCAACTCTTTCACGATACACTGTTTCTATGACGACGACATTAGAGCACAAGGAATGTCGTGGGAAGAGGTGACGCAATTGGCACAGAGACACTCTGAATGGAGGAGGCTGGTTTCTGCTCTGTGCTCCCGAGAGAAGCTTGAGAGCAATGATGACTTTATCAAAGTGAAATTTGGATTTCATAAACTGACTTTAAATTAAGAGACTTTAACTCGGTTAAATTTTGGAGCACCAAAAATTATTACTTGTACAATATATACATTATTACAATACAATCCCAGCGGTTGTTTATATAAATTAGCTTGATACCTGTCGGAATTTAGTTTTATTTTTATGAAACCATGAAAGTTGAAGGATCTTTATAAATTAAATTGCCTTTATTGAAAAAATCTACTTTTATCCAGTGCTTCAGGTGATCCCTAAAACTCCCATAGAATTGAAGATACAGTAATGAGTAAATTATACTTACACCCAGAATCACTATCGTCTGCTCTCACTTGGGCCATCATGATCACCATGAAGAAGAAAAGAAGATATTTCAGGTTTGCAAAGTTCATCTTGAATATTCACTTTCTATATACAGAATTAATTAAATAATTTAGATTCATAGTAAAATAAATAAAATTGAAATGATTTCAAATCAATACTACAAACAATGTTGTATTATTATAGTATTAGTATTGAAAATCAATACATTTTCTTTATGAAAATTTTCAAGAGTATATTATTATTACACTGCGGAGTCCCTGGCAAAGAATAGGTTTTCTACTCTTTGCTGTTAGTCCAGGGTCCTGTAAAATGCAGGTATTCTTGAAACATTGCCAGTAAGACATTAACTATTTACTATTTTCAATTCAGCTGTGAGGTACTGTTATCATTCATTCTCAATGTCTTGTTAGTTTATTGGCACGATTGGGAGAATTGTTTGCATGTTTATTTAGTCTATTGTTTGTATAGTTAGTCTGCTGGCTACCCTGCTGCTTTTGGGATATGCCGTGATGGTATAGATAGATAGAGATAATAAATAAAATGAACTCTATTGTAGATCATAATATTACGCTAAAAATAGCAGTTTTTTGCCTTAAGGGCCCCATTTAGCAAAAACGGCAAAATATTCAATTTTCAACAAATTTGATAGAAAAACTGCCATAACCCTTGCTAACATATTGATTTGATAAAATAAAAAAACAAATATTTGTTACCAATATTAGTTTTTTACTAAAAAATAAATAAATCGCAGACTGACGAGATTTATTTAGGTACTCTTTGTTATATCAAAATACAAATTATTTGTAAAATATATATATTTTTTATTCATCCTATCAAGCATATAAATACTAAAGATTTTAGCAAACTTTTTTTAGTATACAAAAAATTGAGTTCATGTGGTGATTTTTGGTTTCAAAATATGAGAAATTTTATCAAAAAAAATATTTTTTAAATCGGTCAATATCCATGAAAAAAAAACAAAAAAATAGAATTTATTTGTTCTATAATTGTAATGACTATCTAAATATTCGTAATATTAAAAAAAATATATGAAAATTTGTAGGGTTAACGTGCATTTATGTACCAAACACACCCCCGAATTCGATTTTTAAAAATATGCTTTTTTATAACATAACATAACACGTGTAGACAATTCACACAGACCGAGCTAGTCCCAAACTAAGATATGAATCTTGTATTATGGGTACTAACACGGCGATACACATATACAATGCACTAAACACATATACATGTAACACCCAGACCCAGGACAATCTGAAAAAGGTCATTTTTCATTTTGCCCTGGCCGGGAATCGAACCCGGGACCTCGTGACTCAAAGGCAAGTGCGTTAGCCTCCGCGCCACACCAATCGCCGAATACTATGAAGCTAAAATCAAGTTTTTTAAAAAAAGTTAAAGTTTGATATTGGTAATGAATATTTGTTTTCATATTTTATCAAATCAAAATGTTCGTAGGGTCTACAAGTTTTTAGAGTTTGTGTACCAAACTTGTTGAAAATTTAATGTTTTATCGTTTTTGCTAAAGGGGCCCCTTTAGGTAATATCTGACAACCAACCAGTTATAAAAGTGAAACACATTGAAAATAGAGGTGTACATTCTTGCATTAAGTTTTGAGAAAAAACTACTTATACAAAGCGACAACTAAACATAATTCATAATAAGTAAATGATAAAAAATAAATATAAAAATACGCTATTGAATAAATATATATCCAATCAAATGCATAGGAGAAAAGAGTAGAGGGGGGAGATTAATATGCTTAATATGGATTATTTAGAGTGAAATAATTATATTTCAAATGTTCATTACAATATTCACAATTTTTTTATTGTTTTACGGGATTTGTTTACACAATGTAACATTGTGGAAATCGGAAAAATTGAGAAAATATCCCGATGCTTACAAATTGGCTTTAGTGATCCAGCTGGGAGAATAATGTCTATTCAGTAATATATGAAATTATTGTCTTACCTTTCTGATGCCGGTTGGTATATCTATAATAAATTGTTGCATCATCTTATCGTTTTTATACTTGTACAGACGTATCGTGTGTATATTTACATTGTAGGATTTGCGAGCGTAGAAGTCGCAGAGTCGAAATGAGCTTTTCAAATTACATATTCTTGTTTTTGCGAAAGACTTCTTGATAATTTGCGGAATATGTATTGTTCATAGTAAAGTAATACAGTGTTTCATTTTAAATCTATTTTAATTGTTTTAAAATGAACTTTCACATATTTCATGTTTTTTTTTTATGAGAATGTCATATGAAAATTGGATAAAAACAATATCATTTTTTGTCCCAATTATATGCTGTATGGTGTCTTTAATGCATAGTAATAAAATAAACTGAGGTAGTCTAGAGTCTTCAACTGTTCACCGATTCACTCCATCTTTACGATTGTGGGGGTGTATTTGAGTGCACGCATGCTAATTTTTCTTATGCAGCATGTGGCTGTCCAATCAAAATACAGTATGTAGTCCTCAGGTAGTGTGCTTTGTTACACTCAGGTAAATAAACTTTCTTCAAGTTGTTATACTGTTAAGACTTTTGCAGATTACTTATCACCGCCCTGAACACTTGTTTTTGTCAAATACATCTTTATACATTTATATTTGTCAAATACACCTGTACTTACTTTGCAGGCTATAACTTAACACCTTGCCACTCAATGCACCTGTTAAAATAATGTATGATACGATCAGGTCAAAATTTTCGGCTATTTTTAATTTGGTGCATAAACAATCAGAACAAACTTATCCCAAAAGCAGCGTTCATACAGCTGGATGAAAACGTCAATCATCAATTCTTCGGTGACAATTCGGAACACGAAGAAATATTTAAATAAATGCCTTTGTTACCAGTCCCAAGGAGGGTTACATTCAAATATTTCTTCAGAGAATTCTTTGAATTGTCACTGAATGATTGAAGATTGATATTTTCATCCAATTGTGTGGGTGTTGCTATTGAGCAGTTTATTTAAAATTTATATTGAATCCCATTAGTGAATGTACAAGCATTGACACTCTGTTCTTTAATATCATAAGTAAATAGGGAGAGATACTCATACATAGAAAAATGCTGAGGGTAAATTTGAGTCAATTTACATTTCACTTTTCATAATACAATCCACAGTAAAAAATTGTGATGTATGAAAACTAGGCAATGCCCTTCAGATGTCAGTGACAGTACAGAGGGCGTTAAAAGTCAGTGACATGTAGTGAATTGTTTGTGATTTTTAGTATGTCTAATCCATAGACAAATTTATATAGACTAGAAACTCTAACCAAAAAAATAGGAATAAGTCCAATTTTTTTTTCATTTTGGACCCAAGAACGTTTCATGGTCCAAAACAATTTCATATGAATCAGTCAAATAAGTCTTGGTAATTACTTGACTTGAAGGGTTGTTTATTGTTTGTTTTTGTAAAGATTCTTTTGAGACTTAGCCAGGTATAAAGAATGTGCAATACTTATGTGCGATGGGGACCATTGGCATCTTAATATTATAAAGCGAAACAGCAAATATTTGTTTAACTTTAAACCTGCTTCTGGAAGAGAAAGTTTGGGTATGTATAATATTGTTGAGTTAACAGTTTTAAAATTTGTAGATGTATTTGGGGTTTTCATAAAATAAAAGCCATTTATACTTTATAACTTTATTGAAGCGAATTCCATTATTGTTTTATTTGATATAATCAACAATGGTCATTAACCTGTCCGTGAGTGAATAAAGAAAAAATAAAAGTGTATGGCAGAGTGAATTAATTCAACTTTCACTTTTTGAATATTTTTTTATTGCATGTTATAATAGAAAATGATCCCTAGAATAAATGTTTATAAGGAACCAACTCTCAAAAATTAGTAATAACGGAGTTAAATAACAAAATCAATTTTGATACGTCATGTCTGCTCCGGTATTGTCAAAAATGGGTTCACAATAGGAATATTTATTATTATTAAAAATATTTATTTTTATTTGTTTTTAACAAAAACTTATGTCAATACTAAAAGCTAATTAAATTATTCAGAATTAGCACAAAAAGTAAAATAAAATTCACAAAACACTCCATAAATAACACCCATAGAGCACGAACGCACGCAGCAAAATGGTTTGCAACCACAAGTGACGGCTAGATATTTCAAGCGGCGGTCACGTGACATTTTGTATAGGTGATAAATAAGGTCAAAACTCGCCTATTTTTGATTTTTTCCTTGTGATTGGTAAAGCACATCCGACAGATTGGACCAATGATGAAATTGACGAATTTGGCGGGAATACCAAAATATTACTGGATCAAACGCACCGGTGCGTGCGTACTCCAGATCCCATAATATTTCTTGCACGCACCGGTGCGTTGGTACTCCTTTACAGGTTAAGTCATTCATTTTCATAATTTTTGAATATTTTTCAGTTGTCGATTCTTTGATTGTTGTAGATGATGATGATGATGATTTTGGATGATTTTATTTTTGACGCTGTTTAACAGTCCCTAGACCGTCTCAAGGGCACCAGTGAAGAGTTCAGTTTTTAATTTGCTTCTGAAGCTGGTGACAGTTTGACTATCTCTCAATGGCACCGGTAGCCGATTCCACATAACCGGTCCAACAACACCAAAGGCCGTTTAGACTAGGAACGTTTTCCATATTTTGATACGCGTGCTGCAGAAATATTTAATTGTGTTATGTTTATTGCCAAGGTCCATTGGCCAATAGAAATTCAAAATCGAGCTTTCAGTTTATCGTTTGTAGTAAAGTAACATTTTTTTATTCCACATATGAAGGATTCTAAACGATATACTTTTGTTTATGGTTTTGATTAACTCGTATAAGTGTCCCAGAATTTCGACGTAAGTACTGTATCTAAGAATATTATAATTTGGAGTAGTTGACATAATGAACTGGACAACTGATGTATTCCTTCATGCTTTAAGCGCATACTTGAGCAAATGCCGTGCCGATATCCATTGTAATGTCATCATCCTCTTCTGAAGAATCTGAATCACTGTCTGAATCTGAAAAAATTAATTAATTTATTTATTTATTTACAAATATTTACGGCCAAAGCCTTTTACATGTTAAACCTCTGTATACATACAAAACATGTAAACAAAGGAAAGATCTGTTACAAAAAAGACACAAAACAATCAGACTAAAGAAACGAAAGATGATTAAATATCCCTTCAAAACACATTTCTTGTAGGCAGAGAGGATGGAGTTCCAATTCAATCTATCCTTACACATTTTCTCCACATTCATACACTCACACCATTTTTTTTGTTCTTGGTTTATGCTTAGCTCAACATAGGGTGATAAATACAAACTCATGTAGGACAGAATTTGGAAATACAGTGGTACCCCGACATACAAGTTTAATTCGTTCCGCAACCTTGCTTGTATTTCAAACTACTCGTATCTCAAAGCAAATTTCCACATTGAAATTTAATGAACTGCCATTAATCCGTTCCAGCCCCCAAAATGTCACCCCAGTTATTTTTGTTAATTGTTCTTGAATAGGAAAAATGTATTTATATATGACAAATATTGTACAAAAACATAATAAAAAAGAATAAAGAAATAAACTGGATTTATAAAGTGTTACTTTCACTTGATTTTCTTCACTGCTTTTCTCTTCACTGGTCTTTGCCTTTTTTGCCACGCTTTTCTCACTTTCCTCTGTAGGCCGTTTAAAAAAAAACATGCCCAAGGAGGTTTGTTTCTTCCTCCCTTTCACAATATTCCGGAAATGAGTTAGGCAAGTGTCATTAAATAGCTCGTATTTCAAAAAACTTATATGTTGGGGCAAGGTACCACTGTAGATCATTTAGAGGTGTGGGTCCCAGATGCTGGAACAAGTTCCTTCTTAGCCTTCAAGAGGAGGGAAATAGAGAGGGCTTCAGAAAGAAGATGAAGACATAGCTTTTAGCTGGGAATCTTGACATTAGACACCAGTGGCGTAGCTAGGGTCATCTGCGCCCGGGGACATGGCACAAAGTCTGCGCCCCTTCTCGGAGCCCCCAAGAAAATTTTGAAAATTTACGATTCTATGGTTAATTTCCGAAGCATCAATCTGGTATTTTAATGAAATAGAATACAGTGATGTGGGTAGAGAAAATTCTCAAAAGAAATTTCTCGTTCCCGAGAAATT
Source organism: Athripsodes cinereus (assembly GCA_947579605.1). Taxonomy (NCBI): domain Eukaryota; kingdom Metazoa; phylum Arthropoda; class Insecta; order Trichoptera; family Leptoceridae; genus Athripsodes; species Athripsodes cinereus. The sequence goes on from OX388305.1 coordinate 37,996,256, forward strand.
TCTCAGAGAATTTCTCCTCTGATAGAAGAGAAATTTCTCTCCATAATTTTCAAATTGCATTATTATGGAATTCTACTACGTGTGCACCGACACAATTAATAAATTTTCAAGTTATTGCGTGTCAAATTAACACACTGATTCAGACTTGATGTCTCAGATTTTCATGATTTTTAATGCAGCAATATATCATAGACTTATGAAAAAATACCAAATTTCAGTTATGTAGCACAATTATTTTTTATGTTATTAATTTTTAAAAATCTCAATTTTTATGAAAAAATCTCATGTCTTGGCACCTTTGGATGCCTATAGACTGGCAACCAGTGATGATGTAAACCTGGGAAAGGTCTCGTTTTAAAGCTGTTGAATGTTTGGGGCTTTAATTTGATGTGTCACAGGATAGGGGTAGCGGTTTAAAAAAAATATTTAAAATTAAATTTTCAAAAAGTGGCAATTTTAAAAAATCCAAATATTTTTCAAAAATAGTTTATAATGTCTTTATACATATACCAAAATTCTATTATGGGATCTCAATGATATCAGGAGATACAGGGCTTCAGAAATGCATGCATCGTGAAATTGCATGTATTTCAGGATGCATGCATTTCGGACGTCCTGTATCTCCTGATCCCATTGAGATCCCATGATAAAATTTTGCTATATGTATTAAGACATCATAAACATTTTTTTAGAATTTTTTGGAATTTTAAAATGCCCACTTATTGAAAATTTTTTTTAAATTTTAACCCCTATCTTGTGGCATATCATAGCTTTATTCATATCATAGCTAACCCATTCAACAGCTTTAAAATAAGACCACTCCCAGGTTTATATCATCATTATATTTTGCCAGAGTATACGCATCCAAAGGTGTCAAAACACGCAATATCACGATTCATGCATTTTTTAAACCCTGTATCTCCTGATCCCGTTGAGATCCCATAATAGAATTTTGATATTATATCTATATATAAAAACATTACAAACTATTTTTGAAAGTTTTTTTGGAATTTATAAAATTGCCACTTTTTGGTTTTTTTTTTTAACATTTACCCCTATCCTGTGGCACATGACATTAAAGCCCCATTCAACAGCTTTAGAACGAGATCTCTCCCAGGTTTTTATCATCACTGGTTGTCAATCTATAGGTATCCAAAGGTGCCAAGACATGAAATTTTTTCATAAAAATTGAAATTTTAAAAATAAACAACTTCAAAAATAATTGTGATACATAGCCGAAATTTGGTATTTTTCATAAGTCTATGATATATTGCTGCATAAAAAAAATCATGAAAATCTGAGACATCAAATCTAAAAATCACCCAAAATTGTGTTGAATTGACACGGAATGACCCTTCCCAAAAATATTATAACCTTTCTCCCAATACCTGACAACCTGATCGGTCCAAAACTTCATGGTGCTGATTTGGGCCCAAATCAGAGGTTTTAATACTTTTTCCATGTAGGTACCTACCATTTTTTTAAATGGGCATGTGGGGTGTCAAACTTCAAGTTTTTCATTGGGAAGAGGTTTTACTACTTTTTTTCACGTAAAAGTTGCTGTATTTTTTCAATAACTCATGTATGTGTCGGTTATCTGTTTATTTCAACCCGAGCGATGCCGGGTTACAAAAACTAGTAACTAATAAGTGAACAATGAACTTTACTTAAAATCAAAACATCAATTTTCTTTTGTTCCTTTTAAAAACTAGTCTTTTAAGTATATTATTGTTACCCATTACCATATCCATATTGTAAAAATGAACAATAAAAATTGTATTACCAATTTATTGTATTTGTCTCAAAATACACCATAATTCTCCAAAATTCTCCACTTCGAGAAATTTACCGAGTTTTCCATTGGTGTTTTTTTGCAAGTAAAATAAAATATAATTACCGAAAAATTTGCTAGATTTCAAATATTATTTAATTATTATTTTTATTATTTGGATGATTTGTAAAGCGCCATTTTGTGAAAAAAATCCACCTCAAGGGCGCTCTTTGCTAACTAAGGTTGTGTCTGGATTATTCCGTGAGATATCTTGAATAGATAAGTCTTCAGTTGGTTCTTGAAACGAGATATGTCCTGCGTTTCTCTGATCATTTGTGGAAGCCTGTTTCAGACTACAGGTGCAGATATTGCAAAAGCACGTTCCACGTACACTGGTTTCGATGCAGTACTGGTCACCTCCAATTTAGTTGTAGTATCTTGACAAGACCTCAGTGTTGTCTGTCTATGACTTAACGCCTGTCTACCGCAGAGTTCCATGATATATTCTGGGGCCATAGCATGAAGTGCCTTAAATACTGTCAAACACACTTTAAATTCGACTCTCTCCGGACATCTGAGCCAGTAAAGAGATTGAAGGGTGGCAGATATGTGTGAAGAGCGATTCAGTTGATAAATGAAACGTGCAGCCGCATTAAAAACGGACTGAATCCTCTGGAGTTGATATTGTGGCAAATTTGCGAGGATGCCATTGCAGTAATCCAATCGTGATACGACGAATGAGTTAATTATGGTTTTAGCTCCGTCGGTTGATATATTTTTCCTTATGTTCTTGAGCTGCCTTAAAGTATAGAAACCACTACTAACAGTAGATGATATGTGTTTCTCCATCGTAAGGGTGTTATCAAGATGCGCTCCGAGGAACTTAACGTAGTTAGATGGGACTATGTCCACGTTTTGTACACGAATAGGGTCAGCGTTTATGAGACGTTGTCTTCGTGGAGACGCTATCCAGAGAAATTCAGTTTTGGTGGGGTTGATTTTAAGCATATTGTTAGACATCCAGGATGAAATGTCCTTGACCGTGAAAATTAAAACAACAACTTACTTGCTACATTTATCTCTAATGACAAATTTATCTCTTTTCAACTAATGTGAAGTATGTAGGTATTATACTATTTTCTTTGCACTCACGTAAAATCCTATATTCGACTCGAAATTATCCAACCTGTTTAATATTTAAAACCAGATGCCACTTTCAGTTATGAAGAATAATATTTGAACCCGAACTGATCTTTGTTATAAAAAAAACGCCATCAGCAATCCTGTATTGTGGATGTGTAATTTTGTTAATGAGTAGAATGGCGCCCCTTAATGGTCAATGGGGGCGCCATAATTGTGTTTGCCAACTGGTTTGTAATGAAGATATTTGTGGGGCTCCAAAAATCAATCTTGCAAACGTATTTGGGATACATTTGTTTACACCAAAATAAAATTAAAAAAATAGTTTTAATACTCATTTTGGTGCCCCCTAATGCGGCGCCCGGGGACACATGTCCCCCCCTGCCCCCCCCTAGCTACGCCACTGTTAGACACACAATATGATGTCTTTGAGGTCATGTTATGAGTAAATAATCATCATCACCCTCAACGTTCCTCTCGTGACCACAGGACAGAAACCAGCCTCCTCCATTCAGAGCGTCTCTGCGCCAATTGCGTCACCTCTTCTCGTGACATTCCCTGAGCTCTGATATTGTTGTCATAGGAATGGTGTATTGTGAAAGACGGACACCCGGGCTGACGGAACCCTTGCGGACTGAAGAATAGTGATTTTTTTGGCCAACTATCATTGGGCATTCTCCGTACATGAGCCAGGCAGGACCATTGCATCACAGAGATTAGAGGTTTCTGCTGGGTGCACCGGCGCACAGCATTATTTGTGACATGTTCATACTATTTTACATTCAAAATCCTCTAAAGACACTTGTTTTCAAAACTTAGTATCTTCCGCTCTTGAGCCTGATATTATGCTAGGTTATTTTTTTTTGTTATTTTTTACACATTCCACACCTCATATTGAGCAAAAAAATGACTACAAAAAGAAATAATACAAATAAATAATCACACATTTATGTAAAACATTCTACATACTGACCTATTGGGGCAGAAATATTAGTCAAGTGGAACTGCTTTTGGTTCTTCTAAAATAGCAGGCAGAAATATTAGTCAAGTGGAACAAACATACAATGAATTAGTCACCTGAAGAATGTTGGATGATTTTTGTTTTAAAAAGTATTTCAAATTACAAGCAGAAAAATGAATTAATTAATCGGAACAATTGTGCAATAAATTTTGATTTCAAAAAGAAATATAAATGTTAAACTCACCTTCTATTGGGGCAGAAATTGGAACTGGAACTGCTTCTGGTTCTTCTACAACATTAAAAAAATATGAATTAGTCAACTGAAGCATGCTGGATGACTTTGATTTCAAAAAGTTTTTCAAAATTAATAATTATTACTAGTCATATAAAATGTTGAAAAAACATCACACATTTTTCACTTGCAACAATTGTGTGCAAAACAGTGAGGAATTTTGATTTATAGATTGTAAAAAAAAAATATTACTAACCATCCATTGCAGCTGGAAGAGCAACTGGAACTGTAAGAAAATATATTAATCAATAGGAGCAATAATTCCGGGCAAGTTTGCTGGACATTTATATCTTTATCATCGTCATCGCCCTCAACGCTCCTCTCGGGAGCACAGGGCACAAACCAGCCTCCTCCATTCAGAGCGTCTCTGCGCCAATTGCGTCACCTCTTTCCACGACATTCCTTGCGCTCTGATATCGTTGTCATAGGAACGGTGTATTTTGAAAGAAGGACGCCCGGGCCGACGGAACCCTTGCGGACGGAAGAACAGCGCTCTTTTTGGCCAACTATCATTGGGCATTCTCAGAACATGTCCCAGCCAGGATCATCGTCTCTCCTGTATTACGGAGATTACAGATCTCTGCCGGGTGCGTCAGTGCACAGCATCATTTGTGACATATCTTTATATGGGGGGCTTTAATTAGAAAGTATATTTTGGAAAATTGCAGATTTATGTAGAAAAGATGGTATTATATACCAACAGAGTGGAGCAGAAATAAAGACAGAGACTGCTTTTTATATTATCCTTAACTATACCTCAATATTTTTTAGATATTTTTAACTATAACTTACCTGCCATAATCTCTGCAAGTGGGTTGGTTGGAGCTAAAATGAATGGAAAAATGTTAAATTATCATCAATGTTCTCATATGAATATGTTTATTAATAATAATCTGATAAAATCTTACTACTCACGTGGTTCAAATCCAGGCTCGGGAGTTGTCTTTATATTAAGATCTGGAACAGTTGATAAATATTACAAATAGTCATTATTTAACTCAATCAGACATTTCGATTGGAGAATCGTGTTTATACTTGCATGCATAATCATATAATAATGGTAAAGATATTAAATACTTACCTATTGGGGCAATAATTGTGACTGGAACTGCAATTGGTTCTTCTAAAATAGTAGACAGAAATATGAATTAGTCAAGTGGAACAAACATACAATGAAATTTTGATTTCAGAAAGTAAAACAAACTCATAAATGTTAATCTCACCTTCTATTGGGGCAGAAATGGGAACTGGAACTGCTTCTGGTTCTTCTACAATAATAAAAAAATATGAATCAGCCAACTTGTTTTTTGAAAGTATTTCAAATAACAAGCAGAAACATGAATTAATTGGAACAATTGTGCAATGAAATTTTGATTTCAAAAAGGAAAAAAACTCATAAATATTAAACTCACCTTCTATTGGGGCAGAAATAGGAACTGGAACTGCTTCTTGTTGTTCTACAATAATAAAAATATATGAATTAGTCCACTGAAGCATGCTGGATGATTTTGATTTCAAGAAGTATTTCAAAATTACATTTTTTTACTAACATTAGAAGTTATTACGGAAGTTGAGTGAAAGTATTTTAAATAAATAATATTTACAATTTTGATTGGATTATCCAGAAACGAAAATGATGTGATGAGTATGAAAAAATGAAATTGAGCATTTTTTCCTTGTTATAATCTAAAGCCAGGGTCTCTTTGAAGCTTTAGGGCCATAATGATTACTTCAGTATGTTCCAAGGACCAAATCAGTTTTAATTTTTCTATACATAACTATATTTTTAGACCAGTCGCAGAGTGCGTGACCTAAGCAAACTTTAAACAAATTATCATTCTGTGTTTTCTTCTTCAACTTATCACAGCAATAGTAACAACAATAAGACATTGGCTGTCGTGGGCTGGATTCTTGACACTAATCTTAAGCTGTCAAGGGCTAGATTGATGGCACTGGTAGATCGGATTTGGCCCGCGGCCCATAGTTTGGAGACCTCTGGTGTAAAATGTTTTTGATATAAAATTTTAAAATAAATTAAATGTTAGCGGTTAGGTGGTGTAAAAGCGTCCACACTAACCGTATGAAATATAAAAAAAAAACAAATTTTTCAATTGCAACAATTACATTTAAAACACAGTAGGTGCTTTTTGATTTTGAAAATTGTAAATCGACGTTTCAGTTCCACACATCAACAAGTCTAAATGTCTTATATTCTAGAAATCGCCATTAATGTAATTTTGGTATCTTCTTCTTCGCCCTCGCCTTTATCCCATTTACTTGGGGTCGGCTCTCCTAGTCCTCATCTTCCAAGTTTTCCGGTCCCCTGCATCCTCCGCCCGCAACTTTGCCTCCTTCATATCCCTGGCAATTGTGGACATCCAGGTGGTCACTGGTCTTCTGGGTCCTACTTCCACGTCCATTGTCTTCTTAATCATGTTATCCTGTGTTAGTCTCAAGATATGCCCGTACCATCTTAATCGGTTTTCGGTTATTTTTTCACCGATGGGAGCGACTCCATCCTTATGTAATTTTGGTATATTTATATTATTCTTTAAAAACACGACAAAAAGTGAAATATACCATATAATAATAACATTTTGTTCTGTTCAATAGTTAGATTATTCGAAATATTTTTTTAAGTTGAAAATAGGTACATTTTTTTTTTGTAATTTCATAATTAATATATAAAGAGAACAGTGTATTTTTAAAGTTATTTGTTTGTGGAATTAATAGAGTGGAGTTGGTTTTATTAATTACCAAATTAAATCAAAATTTTCGAAAATTTCGACTTGTTGATGTGTGGACAGTGGAAATGTTTTACTAACCATCGATTGCAGCAGGAAGAGCAACTGGAACTGTAAGAAAATAATTATTATTATTTAACAGGAATAATAATTCTGTGCTTGTCTGCCGGGCAATTATATCTTTATATGGAGGGTTTTGATTTGAATGTATAGTACCTATAGTGTTTCAGAAAGTTGCACATTAAGGCAAAAATGAAAACCAAAACTTCTTTTTGTCATATCGATACCTTAATTCGCAGATTGGGTAACTCCATTTTTTGACAAAATGACTTAATGATGCCATAATGTTGACTGTATTCCAACACACATGCTAGGTAAATTTGAAGAATCCAACTTTATTACAAATGCCCTAAAAAACACCTCAAGAAAATTGGGTAACTCCAATGTTAGTATTTACAACGCTGCAAATTGGGTAACTCCACCATTCTGTATGGAGACTTGCGAGAGATAGGTTGTCTATTAGGAATATTTTACAAAAAAGTGGTTTTGGATATCTTATCCTGTAAAAAAATGTTAGATAACTGTAACCATAAGTATCAGCTTTATTTTCTTAAATTTTTTAAAGTTTTTTTTTATCATTTGCTCCTTATGTGATGTAGTTAATATGTAAGGTACTCACATTTTAAATAATGCAACTTTTGCAGGAGTTACTACGTGGAAATTAATTATTACTGGATATGTTTGCGCACAAGTTTTGAAGCTGATTTACTAATATTGTATTGTTTTTTAACACATATTATGTTATTATTTTTTAGTCAAATAAAAAAATCTAGGTTTTAATACTTAAATAAACGACTTTATTTTTTGATATATTAGGATTTGTTGAATCATGATTATTTTTAAATAAGCTCAAAATCCGAAGAACTGAACGTGTGTCTACATACATTACCTACTTATCATAAGTTTAATTTCTCGACGGACGGTTCTTGGTGGAAGTTCATATTAATAATTTTTAAAATGAAACACGATATATAGTTATTCCACTATTGACATTATTTATTTTGTGAGCCGGCTTTCAAGAGCTTCCGCTCTCATCGTCAGGCAAAAGTGAAATGTTTACTCATCATTTTATAGATGAATAGCAGACTAAAGACTATGGTTAAATTAGTAACTGAAAATTGAAGAAGTGAAGAAAATCGTATGAGTGAAACAAATCCCAGAAATCATGATTTTCTACAAATTTATCAAAGACAATTCGAATTTTTATAATGGAATTGGCCCATCATATTACTTGATAGTGGTAATCTTGCAGAAATCCAAAATATAAATACCTACTGATGATAATAATTTAGATAATAATGCGACACAAGGGATATTGTTAGATGCACAGGCTAATGCTATTGATCATAATATTGCAACAGAGAAGGGCAGCATAAGAGTCAACATCTCGTTAGTCCCATATTCAGAACATTCAGATTCTGATGAAAACTCTGAGACTTCTCTTGGAAAAAGGATGAATCATGGAGTAATAAAAATTTAAAATTCAAATTTAAAAAATCAAAAAGAGGTGTGATAAACTCGCCCTCTGTATATTATTATTATTATTTATAAGATTACGGCAACCCGTCCCTTGTGGGACGATTTGTGCCAAGTACAATATTTGTAGAATATAACACGTAATATTAAGGCATTTACTTATAAAATAATAAAATTTCTTTTGGCGGATTTTAAAATCTTGAGATATACAGAGAGGGCATCAGTGTGCAAAAGGCAAGACACTTTGTTCGGATACTGGACTTCAGCTATCTCATAATACAAGTCGTAAGAGTCTCTTATTGGGCAACCTACCTCTGTATATTGATCACACCTAATTTGAATGCATTTTTTTTATAAAATTGTATATATTGTGATCAATGTATAGTAAAGAATGAATGAATAAATAAAATAAATTGCCTCAAAGGAAGAAAAGCCTTGGCCCAAAAAATATTGTCTGCTTAAATAATCTAAACGAGACTGAAAATATCTTCACGAAAATGGACTCAGGACTACCACGATATCTAAAATAATGCTCCACACGAATTATTATTTTCACATTTTGTCACTCTCCATTATTTTTGTCTAGCTATCAACGAGTATATCGCTAAAGGTGCAACTTTTTTGTTAAACTATGTTCAACTCCGTGATACAGGATAGACGATGTTCCAGGCTGGGTAATATCCTGAAAAGGCTAATTGGCCAAAAAGAGCACCGGTCTTCCGTCCGCAAGGATTCGTCAGCCCGTGATTTCCCTCTTTCACAATACACCGTTCTTATAACGACAACAGCAGAGCGCAGGAAATATCGTAGAAAGAGGTGACGCAATTGGCACAGAGTCGCTCTGAATGGAGGAGGCTGGTTTCTGCTCTGTCCTCCCGAGAGGAGCGTTGATGATGATGATGATGATGTTGAAGTATTTATCCTATATATATTACTTCAATTTAATTTGATTTTCATATGAAACACTTTAAAAATAACATTATTATGAGACCAAACAGTATGCAATACTTATAGGCAAATTGGGTAACTCCATCAATTATAGCATTTATTTTACAAAATCTATCACAGAAAATTAGGTAACTCCAAAAAAAGGCTACAAAACCATTATAAACATAATTATTTCATGGTTATTGTGTTACGAACATGTATCTACATCATGTAGATATTTTAGAATAAGGAAAATAATAATAATAATATGCATAACAAAAATATTTAGTTTTTTGTCCGCCCTGTAAAGTAGCTATTTTGGAGTTACCCAATCTGCGAATTAAGGTATCGATATATGATATTTTCAATTATTTCTCACCGGCCATAATTTCTGCAGGTGGGTTGGTTGGAACTGAAATCAATGGAAAAATATTAAATTATCATTGGTATTCTCATGTGAACATGTATATTAATAATATTATAATCTGATGACATGTAACTACTCACTTGGCTATCAAACCCAGGCTCAGGAGTAGTGCTTATATCAAAATCTGAAACAATAAATTTATTTGTATTTTTATTTTTTATAGAAATGTTATAAGTATTATGTTGTATAATAATTCAGAAAGTATAAGGGATTTTAAAAACTCTGAATATTTTGAAATTTAATCTAACACTACTTACTACTCCATCACGGCATATTCCACAAATTTATTTTTTGCGACACCCGCCTTTTACAGGACACTTGAAAACTTTTGGAAGAGTGGGAGACCAATTCTTTGCCAGGTGCCCCATGGAACAAAAATCCTATTCGTATTGAGTACGTATAAGGGTCCTATTCGTTTTTTTTTATAGGACAACATTGTATCGTATGTTATACTTACTGACATCATCTGCTTCTTGTCCTAATCCCACAGAGATCATCACAAAGAGTAATGCAATATACTTCATATTTGAGAAAATGTCCAGACAGTTCATGCTGCTATTAGGATCTGCATTAAAATTATTAAACAGTACAAAATAATATAAAAATCATTTTATTCAATCCGGTTTCATTTTTAAAGTGTACAATGATCTTTTTTAAATCAATTTGGGCCAGGTTGTTATATGTATATGTGTTTAATGCATTGTATATATGTATGTGTATCATAACGTTTGTACTCATAATACAGTGGTACCACGACATAAGAGTTTAATTTGTTCCGGAACCTTGCTCGTATTTCAAATTACTCGTATTTCAAATTACTCGTATCTCAAAGCAAATTTCCCCATTGAAATTAATTGAACTGCCATTAATCCATTCCAGCCCCCAAAATGTCACCCCAGTTATTTTTGTCAAGTGTTTTTGACTAAGAAAAATGTATTTATAGATGACAAATATTTTAGAAAAACACAATAAAAGAGAATGTAAGGAAATAAACTAGATTTATAAAGTGTTACTTTCACTTATTTTTCGTCACTGCTTTTCTCTTTACTGGTCTATGCCTTTTTCGCCACGTTTTTCTTACTTTCACTTACTAAATTGAAGGAGACCCACCGATCACCCGGATAGCACAGAAGTTTGGGGACTTCCATTTATCCGAATTCAAACTACTTTCACTACTTACTTTCGCTTGAAGACCGTTTAAAAAAACAAGTCCAAGGAGGTTTATTTCTTCCTCCCTTTCAGAATGTTCCGGAAATAAGTTAGGAAAGCTAAGCCAATTGTAATTCAAAGCAAAAAATCAATCGCTCGACGGTTTGTATCTCAAAAAACTGTATGTTGGGGCACTTGTATGTCAAGGTACCACTGTACAATATAATATGTATCTTAGTTTGAGGCTAGATTGATCAGTGTGAATTATCTATACTTGTATGTTGGGGCACTTGTATGTCAAGGTACCACTGTACAATATAATATGTATCTTAGTTTGAGGCTAGATTGATCAGTGTGAATTATCTATACTTGTATGTTGGGGCACTTGTATGTCAAGGTACCACTGTACAATATAATATGTATTTTAGTTTGAGGCTAGATTGATCAGTGTGAATTATCTATACTTGTATGTTGGGGCACTTGTATGTCAAGTTACCACTGTACAATATAATATGTATCTTAGTTTGAGGCTAGATTGATCAGTGTGAATTATCTATACGTGTTATGTTATTCATTTATTCACATCGCCATCGCATTTAAATATGTCACATTTTTAATGTAATTGTTAAAAGGTGAAATCTCTAAGTGTAGGTACATTAGTCATGCAGATTTCGGTTAATGACAAGACGTAGAGAAAGTGCAGGCGTCTGAAAACCACGTGGATCACATTCTCAAGGATGGCTGTGTGTTGAGTAAGAGAAATAGACTTGAAAATTGCATGAATGTAGAAGAAGCGACAGAAGTATTAAAATACAGATCTATTTGGCATTCTGTTCTCTCTGTTTACCCTATTTGGGATACGGCGTGAGGTCATATATAAAAACTATTTGTGTTTTTTAAAAATAAATTAATACAGCTTTTTACAAAATAATCAATATTAAATATCTTAGTGTATAATTAATGTTTGTTAAATATTACCCGTATGTAAATGAACAATAACGCTACTAAACGACCTCTCTGCAACACTACGAGTGTTTGATTTATGCCTTTATATAACCCAAGTGTAGAGAGCATGACATTTAAGTGTTCAAAGCTAAGAAGCCAGAACTAAGACTATATTTATATTATTTATTTATACACAACATCAGCCTTTTGTATTATCAAGAGAATAGTAAAACGGAAAAAAATACAAAGTAAATATTTCATGTACAAAAGATGTTTTATTGAGAGAGTAGTTTATGCTACTATTAGATTTCAATTTTGCAGAGAGGAGCATCAGAGCCGCCGCGCCAACTGCCTGGAACAGTATGCCCATAGACCTGAGAGAGAATCAGTTCACCACCACATTTAGAACCAAATTGAAAATGCTACTGTTCAGAAGTCATGGCGCCCTTGAGATGGTCACAGATCATTAAAGGCAACACATATAAATAGTCCAATTATTATTATTATTTTATTCCTGGATTAGGGGAATAATAATAACTTTATTTTATGCTTTTGCAGTTTATTATTTGTCGTTAGTCTGGAGGTAAAGTCTCGGCCTCATGAACAAGGGGTCTGCAGTCCGATATCAGGTGCCGGCAAACTCCTCTTTCACGACACAACCTTTTAGCTCACTGGGAAAGGTGTATAAGGTTGTATTTATTTTATTAAATTTTTTTTTTTATCTATCTTTCCATCACAATATTTCCCAGAAATGGAGTGGCCAGCAAATTAAATGCATAAACATGTGATTCATTTAGAATGGGTGGTATATTTTATTTATTTATTCTTTTTGCTTATCATCATTATATAACAGTGTTAACAAAACAATAAAGAATTTAAAAAAAACTAGGACGATGTGCAGTGGCGAGATTATCACTTTAAAGTGATTTCTTCCATCTAACCACGACACATTGAGATGATAAACCTAGTTAAAACAAATTTACTTACAAAAAATATGTACAAAACATCAATACAAAAAAAAAACAAAATTTAAAATTAGACAGACGCCCAACATGTGGTAGGGATTATGGATCAGAGGGGGGGGGGGGCTAGGGAACGGATATTGAGTTAGAAGATAGCATTTTTCCTCAACAGAAGATTTAAAAACATTGAGGGATTGTGAAACTCTTTTTTTTTATTTTTATTATATTTATTTATTCACCCATTTATACACATTTGATCTCCATTTTTTTTTTTTTTATCATATTTATTTATTCCATAAAAAAACACACTCACATTTGTTACATACATTATATTGCCACAGATAATTTATTTATGAAATAATTGAATAAATACATCTGTATCAACAGCTGAGACTTGTCAACTATAATAGATTGCGCATACATACAATTAAACTTTTGTTATTTAATGTAGTTAATATTGTAGTAGGTGGGAGTTAACTTTTTTTTTTAAAAAGATATATCTGGATTTTGCTACAAACCCAAATACAACCTTATACACCTTTCACAGTAAACTTAAAGCTTGTGTCATGAAAGGGGAGTTTGCCGGCACCTGGGATCGAACCACTGACCCCTTGTATAAAACACTTTATTAATCGCAAGTTGGCTTTTAAGAGTTTTCGCTCTCATCATCAGGCTGACATAACGTAACTAATGTATAAAAGTTACGCCAGAGCTATATTGGCATAGTCTGCCTAATGGTGCACATGCTCAATACATCAATTTATAGAGATATTGTTGAAATAACATTTTCCCTGAATATTTCAATAGTTGAACAATTCCTATTTATTCCACGTGTTTATAGATTAAGTAATACCATCCATACACAAAGAAAATGTCTGCTTAGACTTGACAAACTATTTTCTTCTGCAAATGTCTTATTACATTCCCCGGACGTTTACGATCACTCTGGTATGGGCTTCTCAGGCCTCGCGCTGCCTGCCACAACTCCTCCACACCTCTAATTCCAGTCCAATCTCGTATATTGCGCAGCCACAATGTCTGCTTTCTGCCAGCCCCCCAGCATCCTTCTAACTTACTACACATATCTAAAATTAGGCCTAACTAAATGGAAACCTCGCTTACAACATAAATTGATATTCCTGGTTAATCAAAAACAGTTTCTTTTGCAGTAAATATCATATCAAATTTTTGACTTTTACATTTATTAGCAATAATTTCGGTCAGGGATAAAGCTGGAGCAATATTATCATCACCTGTTTGTACACAAGATGTTAAGTAGCATTCACATTGCTTCACTTTGGATGATCATCCAGAGTGTCAGAGTCAAAATTATTCATCAAAAGTGAACACGTCTGTTCACACTTGTTCATCCTATGCTTTCACTGCCATGTCAACACTCTCACTCATGTTGTATGTAGTTTGACGTATTTACGTAAAAAAATAATTTAATAAATAAAAAAATGAAAAATAACATTCATTAAAAATTAAAACAAGTTAATATAAATGTCAATAGCATGATAATTTTGTACATAATTACAAATTAATAGATATAACTTGTTTATGGTCTTCATTGAAATTATGTCGGGTAGTAATCGCTTTCATCCATCATCATTAGTGGTCACTATAGATGAAAGGCCTGTTCACACCTTTTCATTTTGGAGGATCATCCAGAGTGATCACTGAAAGTGAACAAATGTGAATGCCCCTTTACACAATCACCCTTAACAGTTGAAATAGCGTTTAGAGTACAGCTGTAGGTATATGATTATATAATGAATGGAAACAATTGAACATTTGTTTCCATTCATTCTTATTACAGGTGATTCTAAAATGCAAATGTCATATTTAATTTTTCTTACAAAATGCACATGTCTATTAATCAATTCTACACGCTAACAACCCAAAAATTATCATAGAATTTTTCCACTTATCATTAATAATATGATCACTTCTATCTGTAAATTAAAAACTCTATAAACAAACCCCAGATATAAGTATCTTTTTTTAAACCAATAAAATCTTCAAATTTACCTACCGTTTTGGAATTCTAATGAAATTTGTAACAGTTTTTTTCAACTAGCTTTCTTTCCACTTTCCACTAGCGCTAAAAAGGCATTGATTCTAATTTAGTTCTTAAATATAAAACAGAGTTCACAATGAGGAATTATTACTGTAAAGTTGAAAATAAAACTATACATTGCATTGTCAAAATATATTTATTATTAATATATATATATAATGTACTACCTATACATAAATACAATAAAGTAATAGTTATTATACGATAATATGGAACATAAATAAAATTGTTGAATTTAAAAGATAACTCTAATGTTGTAAATGCATGCTTAACATAAAGTCAGAGTGATCAAGCATTGCTTTGCTGAGTTACATTACTCCACATGAAGCTTGGTAATACACCATAAAAAAAACAATTTGTAGTGGGTGCAATACCTCCTTAACAATTGTTATCACAAGTAAAACAGCCCTAGGGACAATACATTAAGTGTTGTCACCGGGACACCCTGTGGAATCACTCTCTTTCGGGATCTCCACAGGTACTTAACTAGTGCGAATTATATCTTAGTACCTTCCTTCTTTTTTCACGTTGTAATGTTATATTGAATTATTTGTAACTTACCATTCAACTCTTTAAATAAAAGTATAAAGCCGTACACTCGAGTGATCATTTTACCTGGTAAGACAAACTTCCAATTATCTCTCTTTTTTCCTTTTGATCTTCGTCAAACATGAAGGAGATGGAGAAGGAGAAAGGATCATATCCTTAACCGCTTCAAATTCATCAATACACGTAACATATCGTCATTGCATATTCAAAAAGGGGTATGTGAATTTATAAATGTTTTGACATTTTTAGAATAAACTGCTTATAATGACATCATAACCATTTTATAAAGTGATTCTTAGTATCAAATATTAAAATTCAATACTTAAAGAGTAATGAAATTTGACTAATTTATGTTTTGTATTTTTACTGATGATGGAACAAGTAGTTCCAAAAACGTTACAACTAAATACAGTTATTTGAGTGGAAAATACAGTCCTTGTTCAAATTAATAAAGCCACTCCAAAATTCATTATTTTTATAAAAATTAGGTAAAGATTTTAATGGAAATGTTGTTTCTATGATTTTTATTTATTGATCAAATATTAACCAATGGCAACACCTTACAATTATAACTTAGGCAAAAGTGTGGGTCACATTTCTGGCCAGATAGACGCCATCTTATATGCTAATGACCATTCGTGGAGAAGTTGCCGTTAGAGAGTGTAGTGTTTAAAAGAAGATTTTTGTTACTGGATCAAAGTTTTGGAAGTGCTTAGTCAGTTTGATTACTAAATAAGTATTGATAGAAGGTTTTTCAAGTAAGTTGTCGTTTTATTCAGCATGCTTGTGTAAATATTTTCAATAAAAAATAATTTTTCATGATTTTATGGAAAGTTTGTGATTTTTATAAGTATTTAATATATTTTTATAATAATTTAAGTGAAAGATCTTACACCTCGTAAAATTAGTGAAGTAAAGAGGCTTATCAGGCTTCAATCATAGGTATAAACACGATATTTTAGGATGCGCCCTTGAAGTGAATATATTCCACAAAACGGCGCACTATAAATTGTCTAGTTATTATTATTATTATTATTATCATCAATCAATACAGAGCATTCTAATAGGCAAATAGCATCAATAGCCAATGTTTCAAGGGCATGTGTTGACAGAATAAAGAAAAAAATAGCTGACAATATTGATTTGAAATAAAACAGGCCCAATAACTGTGGGCAAAAACGAATCGCATCACCGTATTCGAAAAATAAGAGACTTGTGTGTGGAAAACACCACACAGGTGAGGTGATTTCCGGTTGAGGTTGGCCCGTAGTTTGAAGGCAAATTATCAATGTCCAAAAAAGTAAGAGATTTTCACTTTCAAGAATAAATAAGGTTGGGACAAAAAGGTGAACATTGGCCTCTTGAATCTACATTTAAACGCTGCAGATATTGCAGCACGAGGCAAACAGAAAAAGAACAAAATTTGAATGCAAGATATGCCATGTACCACTTTGTGTTACAACGTGTATGGAGAGATAACATAAAAATTAATTTTTGTTACTATTTCATTTGCAGTGGGTGTGATACCTCCTTAATTGTTATCACAAGTAAAACAGTCCTGGTGACAATGCATAAAGTATTGTTACCAGGGACTGACCTCCCTCCTGGAGGCCCCTGTGAAATCACTCTCTTTCGGGATCTCCACAGGTGCGGAACTTTGTTGTTGTTGCGGAATTATCTCTCAATGTTGCTTCATTAACAGTTGATACGGGGTGGTTTTTGACTGGTGATAAAAAAATTATCCAAAATATTTTTCGTAATAATATTCGGTCAGTAATAATAATATTAATTAAAATTTCTAGATTTGTGCAAACTTGATAACACATCGCAAGGCAGGTACCTACAGGACGTGATTCTATGAATCACCATTTGTCGCCGTCATTCGTGTCATTCGTTGTAAGTCAGAGTGTGTGTTTGTTTGTATGTACATTGTAATGTAGATGTAAACGTTCCTGTAGATAGGTATAATATCGAAGTTGATATGAGATACTATCTGCACGAGCGTAGATACCAACAGACATACACTCTCATAATATTGTAACTAGTATATAAGTGCTAGTTAGGTTGTTGTTAGTATAGATTGGGGTTTTTGTTTGAAAAGCTAATGGCAATAGTAAAAAAATCTGGAGAACCATAAATGGCGTGATATCCAACCACAATAATGTATGTAACAAAGTAAACGGAATCGAAGAACTAGATACATCTACGGGAAAGGAAAACGATGCTATGATTATTGCAGAGACAATGAACGATTACTTTTCTTCTATTGGGAAACTGTTATACGACACTGCCAAACAGAAATACTTGCCAACTGGGTCTGTACCAGATTCTTACTTGACTCCAAACAGTAGCATGTTCCTTAGCCCAACAAATAAAACAGAAGTCATTAACATAATAAAAAATTTGAAGAATAGTCATTCATCAAGACTTGATGGAATCTCAGCTACGGACCTTAAAATTGTTATGAATGTAATTGCTGAGCGACTTACTGAAATTATTAATAAAAATATGAAGGAAGGCTGTTTCCCAGATTGCCTAAAAAACGCAATGATTACTCCGATTCATAAATCTGGTCCAAAAGACAACCACGAAAACTATCGACCAATTAGCCTAATAAGCACATTAAGTAAAGTGTTTGAAAAAATTCTGCACTCACAATTTACTAACTTCATTAACAAAACAGGTGGATCCCAAACAGTATGGATTCCAGCAAGCCAGTAATACATCGACAACCTTAACAGATGCTCCCGAACATGTAAATGGAGAATTGGATCAAGGAAAATATGTTGTTGCTATATTTATCGATCTAAGTAAAGCATTCGATACTGTAGACCACTCAACACTCATGAAATCCCTATATAACCTAGGGATAAGGGGCAACCCACATATGTGCATCAAGAGTTATCTAGAAGGTAGAACTGTAGTAACGAAAAATAAAGATAAACTCAGCGCACCTAAACAGATGAATATTGGAGTCCCTCAGGATCCATATTAGGTCCACTATTGTATCTGCTTTAAATTGATAACCTGAAATACCAAAATCTCCATGCGAGATATTTCGTCTATGCAGATGATACGTTGTTAATTTACAGTGGTCAAGACTCAACGTTACTTGAAGTTCAAATTAATGAGGATGTAAAGAAGTTCACGTCATGGTTACATGGAAAATATCTAACCATTAACGAAAATAAAACTAAATACTTATTGTTTAAACAGAAAAACAAGTGTGATATAAACTTAAATATAGTTATCAATAGCACAGTTATTACAAGAACAAACCAAATAAAATACTTAGGACTCTATCTTGATGATAAACTGGACTGGACGATCCATATAAAAAATAAAATAGAAAAACTTTCACCTATTGTTGGAGTGCTAAGGCGTAGGGATCTATTCAATAAAAAGATTAAGCATATAATTTATAATTCTTTTATACTACCTCATATTACATATGGCATTTTAGCATGGGCCCATAGCAGTTCCCATAATTTAACAATAATGCAAAGACTTTTAAACAAAGCACTGAAAGTAATCTTTGGACTGCATAGACTAACTAGAACAACTGACCTTTACAAAATAACTCAAGAATTAAACTTAGAAGAAATCGTCGGGCCCGTAGAAAAAAGGCCGATGTGATCATAGGACGAAATTGAGTTTTTAATGCAGTTTAATTAGGTATCAAAAATCCTACAAAACTGTATATTTAGATTTTTTCTATCATTCATAGTTTTTTAGATATTAATTAATAAAACGGCATATCTGATTTATCTCCGTAGAAGAAAGTAACATGTGCTCTCACGCCTCTATACCGTGATCTATCACACCTTAGCGTTGCATGATCGCATGATCCTATCTGCGCATGTGCACTTATTTATTGCATTCGTCGATCATCCGTCGTTAGTGGAGTGCTGTTAGCGTGTTGCTTATTACTTTTTAATAACAAATTATTATTATTTTCGTCCTTTCGTAAAAAAATATACGAGTTGTTAAGTACTTTATACAACACTGTATTTATGATATCTTAAAATGTCAAAGAGAACTAAATTAATATTAGAAATGGCCAAAGAAATACATTTTGGTAAAAACGATCAATTGAGTTCAATCGATGAAAATATTGAAAATAATACAGTTGTATATGAGGCAGAAGATTTAAATTTATTGGGTAAGTAGAATTTTATATCTATTTAATTTAATAGTTTGTTAAGTTATTTCATATTTTAACAACATTTCTCTCTAAAAGTGTCGTTGTGCATATAGGACGTTTTAAATGGGAAAAAGTTAAAAAAATATATATGCACCATATTTTGGGGAATATGTATGATTTGGGCTGGAAATATCATAATATTTATATTGGTACAGAATTGTTTATTTTTTCGTCCTATGTGCTAATAGTGCATTATTCTAGGGATACTTCGCTGTTCTATGTGCAGATGTTTCCTTATTCTACGGAAATTTGGTTTATTTTCGTAGTCCTGTCTTCACAACAACCTTTATTCTACGGAGAGTCTTTTAGATATGTCTTTATTCTATCAATTATTTCATTTATTTGAAATAATTTCGAAAATAAATTTACACCAATATGTTTATAATGATGTTCTATTTTAATGTGATAAATATTTTTTATGGATTCCAAACCATTCAAAATTTACTAGTTGAAATCAATACCTATGGGCAACTGACTTACCTCTGATAACCAATTGATATTTTAAAATAAAATTACGCAAATATGTGCATTAAATTAATGTATTTTTACATCTACAGAATAATACATGGTATTAACATTGAGTTGAGTTTATTTTCGTGTCAGTTTTGTTAGGTTATCAAACGTTTATTGATGTACGTTTTCCAATTAATTTATTCTCACAACATAATAACTAATACAACTATTTTATAAATATCCTTTTTCAGAAACCCATTCGCCATTGCCTTCAGGAGCAATTAATATAAAAGAGACTATGCAGACAGTATGGGATGACGCATTTTCGGGAAGTGACGATGAACGTAATGTTGCTAACGAATTACTAAATGTTGGTCAACAAAGTGGAGAGGAGTGCGAAAATGGTATAAATTTATCTTTCGTTTTTCATAACAACAATAATTTAACACCCATTCCTTCCCCACTTAATAACCACGGGGAATGCGATGACGTTTTCTGCAGTCAGCACAATAATTATAATAATGAAACAGATGTATCGTCATACTTTCAATCCCCAGTTAATATCAATGTTAATGTTAAGAAACGGCCCGTTAATATGGAAAATTGGAAGGAGAACCAAAGGAAAATTTTAAAAAATAGAGGTAAAACGTATGTTTCAAAACAAGGAAAGACTTTAGAGGAGAAGAAAGTAAAGAATCCATGTTCGTGTAAGTTCAAATGTTTTTTAAAAATATCAGAAGATGATAGACAAAATTTTTTTAATCGCTTTTGGAAAATAGGAGATAAAGAAAAACAATGGCTTTACTTGACCAACTTTACTAGGAAAGAAACTAAGAAGCGGACCTTGAACAGAAATTTGATTAGTAGTAGAGAATATACATATAAATATTTTATTCCAAATAGCGAAAACGCCAACTCCAATACATTAGTCTGCAAAACTATGTTTATTAATACGTTGAATATTGGAGTAAAATGTGTTCGAACAGCTTGGGACAAACTAAATGATTCAGGATTGTGTTCAGGGGACATGAGGGGAAAACATTCCCACCATAAAAAAATTATCACTGAAGATATAGTTAAATGTGTAACAGCTCATGTTAACTCTTTTGTTCCTGTGGAATCGCATTACATACGAAAGGATTCAAAAAAAAAATATTTAGATGAAAGTCTGAGCATCGCAAAAATGTTTCGCCTATATAACGAATGGTGTCAGGCCAACAATTGGGCCACCAAAGCTCTAACACTGCGACAGTATAGAGATATTATAAACGTAAATTTTAATTTAGGTTTCCACATACCCAAGAAAGATGCATGTGATGAGTGTGAAATTTGGAAGCACAAAACAGATCCTACAGAAGCTGAAAAACAAAATCACGTGCATCATATAGAGAAAAAAGAACTGGCGAGACAACTTAAAACAATGGACAAAAGTGAGGCTATGTCCTCAGATGGATCCATAGTTTGTTGCACTTTTGATTTCGAAAAAGTGCTTCAATGTCCACATGGGCTAACAAGCATTCTTTATTACAAAAGAAAATTATCCAGCTTTAATTTTACTGTGTACAACACAGGCACCAAAGATGCAATATGCTACATGTGGCATGAAGGCATTGCTAAGCGAGGAGCAAACGAAGTTTCCAGTTGTTTATACTTGTATATGAAGTCGCAAGTGATGAAGGGGGCCAAAGAGTTTCGATTTTGGTCAGACAACTGTCCTGGGCAAAATCGGAATCGCATAGTTTTTGCTATGTATCTTCATGCCTCTAAAGAGCTGGGTGTTAAAATTACCCACCGGTTCTTAGAGAAAGGACATACGCAAAACGAAGGTGATTCGGTTCATTCGGTCATTGAATTAGCTGCTGAAAATAGGACAGTTTTCATACCAGACGAGTGGCAGCTTCTTGTGAAATGGGCCAAAACAAAGGGGAATATGTACGATGTTTATGATGTACAACAGGAGAATGTTTTTAATTTTAAAGATTTAATAGTTAATAAAAACTGGGTAAAAAGTATTGATAACGATAAGGTGTCATGGTTGAATATTAAAGAAGTATTTGTAGATCCCAGCCAGAATCATAAACTAAATTATAAATATGACCTTAAATCTGATATCTACAAAACTATCGTTGTCAAAAAAGAAACTAGACTTTATTCTGTTAGCTCTTTGTCAAATGCCTATTCACAGCCAATACCAATATCTGAAGATAAATTTAAAGATCTTATCAGCCTTTGCAATTCAGGAATAATTCCAGAAAAATATCATATTTTTTTTAAATCCTTAAGTCATGGGATTTCTACCGCGGGCAACGACGACGAATAAATTGAAAATAAAATTACGCAATATAAACAAGTAGTATTTCTATCTTTAAAAGAACTTTTTTATACATTTTTTAATACATTTTATCTTTAAATAAACTTTTGATTCATCATCATCAGCCCACGTTTGCCCACTGCAGGACATAGGCCTCCCCTCTTCTCCTCCACTCCTCTCGTTCCTGTGCGACTTCCATCCACCGGGGTCCAGCAAACCTTTTGACGTCGTCCATCCATCTGGTAGGCGGTCGCCCTTGTGGCCTCTTGTCGCTCCTTGGTCTCCACTCCAGCAGTCTCCTCGTCCATCTGTTGTCCACCATTCTTGCAATGTGTCCCGCCCATCTCCACTTCAGCATCGCTATTCTCTCAACCACATCGGTGACTTTAGTCTGGCTGCGTATCCAGTCATTCCTCTTCCTGTCTTGCAGTGTAATGCCCAACATAATTCTCTCCATTTTCCTTTGAGCAATTCGCAGTTTGTTAGCAGACAGTTTGGTTAGGGTCATAGTTTCTGTGCCATATGTGAAGACCGGCAGAACACACTGCTCGAACACTCTAGTCTTAAGCGTATTAGGAATCGAGCTATGAAAAGTAGTGCTTAGTTTCCCGAAGGCCGCCCATGCGAGGCTTATTCTTCTCTCAATTTCGGTGGTTTGATTGTCTCTGCCTACAGTCATTTTATGTCCAAGATATATGTAGTGGTTTAACCTCTTCCAATGGAAGGCTATAATCACTTGTGTCCAAGTTCGTCATTATTTTAGTTTTGTTGACATTCACTTTTAATCCTAAACTTTTGATTACTTGTCTATAATTACTTACCAATTTTATGTCCAAGATATATGTAGTGGTTAACCTCTTCCAATGGAAGGCTATAATCACTTGTGTCCAAGTTCGTCATTATTTTAGTTTTGTTGACATTCACTTTTAATCCTAAACTTTTGATTACTTGTCTATAATTACTTACCAATTTTTTTTATAAATTTTATCTTTCAATAAACTTTTGATATATTGTATCTTTAAACATGTTTTTTTCAAATATTTCATCTTCAAAAAATCTCTCTTTTAAATTGTTACATAATATATCTATATGAAGTTGAATATTTAAAATGATATTATATTATATCTTTTATATTGCCTAAACTTACATAAATGCATGCACGCTTACAATTTTTCTATTAAACGAGATATTATGTATAATAGGTAGGCAGTCTATATTGTGTTTGATTGAAAATATATCCATGTAAGTTAGATGTATGTACATACATAATTATTTAATGTGTCTTTGAAAAAATGTTAATAAAATATGTTGTTTCTATAAGCCTTCGTATTTTTACTCAAAAATCCCTATTCACAAGTTGGTTTAAAGTAAAAAAACTTTTTTTTTTTTTTTAAAAAGATATATCTGGGTTTTGTTATAAACCCAAATACAACCTTATACACCTTTCACAGTAAGCTAAAAGCTTGTGAAATGTGAAAAAACGTGCATCGGAAACTTTAAAGTGCTCTCCTGTAAAATGACTAAAAATCAGATAGACCTTTATTCTACGGGCCCGACGAAATTATCTTTGTTGAAAAAGCCAAACACCTCTATAAAATAAAGAATAATCTAATAAAATCAGACCTGAAACTAACCACAAACACTGAAATACACACCCACAATACGAGACAGAACCACCCTCCCGAGAACAAATAGAAGGCGTAATGGATTCCTCCATACATCCATCAAATTATTCAACAGTCTACCTGCATGTTTGAAGGATGCTAGGAGTCTTAACATTTTCAAAAGAAGAATTAAAAGATACGCAAGGACATTAAAACTCAACACTGACAATAGACACCTGTAATTTGACCCAAATTTTCTATATGTTTAGAAAACCGTTTCCTCTCATACCAGTGGCTCAACTACTGACTGAGGAAATTACAAAAAAAAATACCATTGCACTGTAATATAATATTTGTCTACTATATAATATTTTTGTATTGTTGTTTTATTATTGAATAAATATTATTATTATTATAAAATGGGGGGGATATAAAATGAACTAGGGTACTTTAGTGAAAATGGACACTTTTTCTTATAATGATAAAATTTGAATTGGAACAAAGCGTGTGATGTATGTGTTGCGTGGAATACGCTGGTAGTCTGCGAGTAAAGTACCCGGGCATACTAGCTAGTAACGCCGTATGTCCGAGGTAAAGATGCAGTATGAAGGCAAAAGGTGCGGTGCGAAGGCAGAGGGCGTAGCATCCCTCAAGCGGGCCATCAGCGGAGACCGCCGAGAACACTACCCGCCAGGCCTCCGTGGAGAGTGTTGCTCCTGCCCTTGTGTGGCGGAGCCAACAAGATGGGACCCCGCCGTTTCCCGCCCAGGACGCCGAGTTCCAGGATGTAGTCTCTCGTGGGCTTGAAGGCCGCTGGCCTCGGACGGATCCCATTCTGAGGGCCATATCCCAGAATGCCATTGTGGGAAGGATTGCGCCTGTCTGCAGTTCGGCAGGCAGGACGAGGCATCAGGATGGTATGAGCTGGGCTAGGTTGCCTAGGCTCCCATCCACATACGTGAGCGATTCTTGTGCGTATTTTTTTTTATAGTGACAATTAATTAATATATAGTGAACAGACTGTGAATTGTGTTTTTTTTTAAAGGATGATTTTAATCAGGTCGCACACGTAAAGGGGGTATTAGAAATATAGGTTAGATTATAGGATTAAGTTGACTTTTATCTTTTATAAATAATAGTTCTCACATGTGTGTTTTTTTTTTGTTTCAAATAAATGTATAACTGAATAATTGTGTTTACATCATCCGCCTTCATCTCACTGTAATATGCCAAAGCTCCTCATGTTTTTCTAGTAAATTCAAAATTATTTATTGAAGTTGATTATTAAAGGACACCCTCTGAGCATATAAGGATAAGTATATGCAGAGGTAGTGGATATATAGTTTTTAATTGCTGTTATATATCTCGTTTCTCTCTTTGCCTCCTTCCAGCTGAGTCGGGCCCTTGTCACACTAATTACTTCAAATTTATATAATAGATACTATTCCGAATTAGCTCACAAACGACAGCGTGAGTACAATGTGCACTATGGGCGCGCTATTTGGCGTTCCGTTTTAGCACACAGTGCACACAAACAGCGCGTGACGTCATCGCTTTTTTCCATTTCCGGTCGTACACAGTGCAAACATGAGGCAATGATAGCGTTGTGTGTAGAAACGTCAAATTGTTTGTCAAGTTGCGCGCGTGTTCTGTAGTGGTTCTGTTGATAAAAGTTTGCTAAAGAAATGGAGTTAATTTCAACTAATGTATTTATAGAGGAGACAGGAGAGGTGATCACATTGAAATTAAGCCCCCAGGATCGGGAAAGAGTGGATGTTGGTCAGTTTTATTTTAATGAATCATGGCGTGCATTAATGATTTTTATCGTTAACGGTTTTCTTCTCAAATATTTTATAGTTGAATAGCTGTTTTTATTACCATTAAGCCGCTAGTACGGTGATATTATACTTAATTTTTTTTTTGTTTTTTACAATAATTTCGTCAACATACAGACTCAGAATTTTCGCAAGACATGATTAATAAACACCAAGGTGCCAGACAGTTGGATCAGTGTCCAGATGTGGAGGAAGAATCTCCCAATTTGGTACAAAATTTGGCAGAAAATGATGGTGAGTACAATACCGCCACCATCTGTATAATGTTTCACACCTACATACAGTTAAATACAACCTTATATAGTGATGTTTCTGTTTTGTGTATGAGAGATGTTCATCTTACATATATTTGTAGGGACCTCAGCCAATACCTTGTTTATTTGGACTACACCGTGCGTTCTGCTCCTGCTTCATCTATATGAAGAAAATATAAAAGATTTTGACGGAGTGAAACGGCATAAAAAAATATACGAAGACATTGCTAAGAAAATGAAGGGAAAAAATACACTATATGATTTGACATGGGCGCAGTGCCAAACTAAAATTAATGGCTTAAAAAGAACTTACAGAAAGATCATTGACCATAACAATACGTCTGGCAATGACAGAGCTTCTTGGCCTTTCTTTGATGTGAGTTGAGTGACTCAATTATACTTTTAAATTTTTATATCATATTATAGCTATCCTTGGCGCATAACATTACTATAAAGTACTCTTGCATGTGATTTTACAAGGCATAAAGAGCAGTCTTCATCTAAAGTACACCTACCTACCTCTGATGACCACGTAACTCTTGAAAGGATTTGGCCTCCACAACAACTTCGTCCCTTGAGTTCTTGTTTGTGCCAAAGACTTAGAAAAAATAAAATCTTGTGTACTTATGGTCTGTGACAAACAAAAAGTGAAGAGACAACTTGTCTTCAAGCCTTTCTGTCTCTCATCACTGTCCCCCAGTCCTCGTCCACCCCCCAGCCTCCCCGTTTCTTGCCTCAGATTTTTCCTAAGGCGTTGTCTTACTCAACCCAGTGGCCATAGTTTTTGTTAATGTACTATTATTGGTAATAGTTATTATTTGCATTTTGGTTAAGCAAAATATGTATGTTTCAGAGAATGCACGAAATATTTGGCAAAACAGGATGGGCAAAGCCTAAAGCACTGGCATCAGAAGCTGGTCCATTGCCATCAATGCCTGGATGGGAGTTCGAAGTAATATCACTACATGGGATGATGCTATATCCCAATTGCATCATGCTTTCGCACCGAAAAAGCCTGCGTACCTGGTGTATGAAGAGATTGCACGTCAGAAGCAGGAAGAAGGCATGACGATCGATCACCACCCATGAAAGGACCAATGCGATACATGCATCTCCTTTAAGCATGGTAATATTGACAAGGATGTGTTCGATGAACACATTAAAAGAAAGGAGCAGGCCAAGGAAGCTAAAGACAAAGCCAAAAACTCTGCAAGTGACACCACATTAGTCCTCACCATGGACTTACAAAGTGTTTTGGTGTGCCCGAAGTTGATGGCATCTGCTGTTTATTATAAACAGAAACTGCAGGTGCATAATTTTACAGTGTATGCACTTAATAATGGAGATGTGACACTATACACATGGCATGAGGCTGATGGTGGTGTCACTGCAAATGAGTTTACCTCATGCATAGTGCATTTTATTGAAAATCTTCCTGCGACATATCTTAAAGTTATACTGATCTCAGATGGTTGCAATTACCAGAATAGAAACAAGACATTAGCAAGTGCGCTGAGTGACTACGCTTACCAAAAAAAGAGGAGAAAGGACACACTATGATGGAGGCGGACAATGTCCACTCTGTCTTGGAGCATTATTTTAAGGCTCCTATTTACGCTCCAAGCGATAAGGATGAAAATGGCCCGCCCAAAACAGCCTTATATTGTGCACAACATACACTTTGATTTTTTCAAAAAATTTGAGAGTGTAACAAATTTACCTTCTCTGAGAGCGGGTAAAAAAGTAGGAGATCCCACAGTAACCGACTTAAGAGCTCTGAGATACTTGCCTACTGGAGAAATTTTGTACAAGATAGACCACAATGAGGAGTGGAAAAAGATTCCTCACCGAAGGAGAAATACTGGTACTCTGGCTCCGAGATTATACGATACAAGTATACCCTTGTCCGAGTCAAAGTACCGACATCTTCAGGAACTGAAGGTTGTCATAGACAGAGATCACCACCCATTCTATGACAGCCTTACTTTTAAGTAGTTTGAAATTTATTTTTATATAATTTTAGTATGAACTTAATAAAAATATTATTGTGCTGTTATAATTTACTTTCTTTACCTCCATTAACCATTCTATTGAATTACATAAGAAAGGAATCTTTTAAACTGAAATCATTTAGTTTAAATATGACTCCACCAAATAAAATAATGGCTTACAATAAGATCTGATTCAAAGAGAAGCTTGAAGGAGACTGGAAGCACTGATAAGAATGGTAAGTAAGGGTTAACATAAAGCAGCTGTTGGAACTCTCATTAAGGTAAAGATTATCAATACCAGGGTAGTGCAACTTCCATAGATTCTAACATTTTGACAGCTTCATGTTCGTGGCCAATACCTTCCTAGGTGTTTTTTATCGGAACTACAGTCAAAAGACGCCATATTGTTTCTGTGGTCAGAGTTTGGCGTTCCCTCCATGTCCCCAGCCGCCATTTGTAAATTCAACAGGTTGTCGTGTTGTGGTGTAACGTGCGTGTTTTGTTTTCGACACTCTTCAAAGTGATTTTCGAATGTAAATGCGATATTTAGATGCTTGTGATAAAATTTAGTGAGTTATTTCTACTTAGAGATATATTTATTGTGATTTTGTGCGATATTTGGACGCTTTGTATTGTGTTTTTACCAGTGTAGCGAATGGACGCTTTATAATTGTTTTCAATTACAGTTGCGATATTTGGACGCATTATATTGTGTTTTCATTAGTGTATCGATATTTGAACGCTTTGTCTTGTGATTTACAGCGAAAGTAGGACGCTTTTTATTTAGTGATTTCTGCGAAATTAGGACGCTTTATATTTATATCTGTGATAAATATTGTGTCGACGAGCATATCTTTGGTTGAGGATGGGTTTGTCTCGCTGTGTTTTTGGATGTAAAACGCTCGACACAGGTAGGTAGTGATATTCAGATCACAGCTTTTAACCATTATTCATTATTTAACCATCCCATAATCAGGGAAATGTAAAATTTCAAGTATTTGTGACAGATCACATGCATACAAAAAATGCAAATAATTAATTTTTTGTCTAAAATATTACATATATACATGAAAATAATTCATAATAATCGGCGTTTAGATACGTTCACCTAATCTGGAAATAATCCCGGATCATCTTCATTCATTTAATAATTGAATATGATGCCTTTTTTCATTGCAGGTATCCCAGCGCACAAGTTCCCGAACTTGGTGAAGTAACCGAAAGTTTTTCGTATTTGGGTCAAAATATGTGGTGTGAGATTGGAAGCTCTAAGTGATGAACACATCTCTAAAAATAGGAGAATCTGTGATGTACACTTTATTGATGCATATATAAACCGCTACAGCCGTTTAAATAGTCAGCAATTCCAACCGTCAACCTATACCCAGGTTAGTGAAATAATGGCTTTTAAATACGACTAATATTTAATAGGCATGATTTGTTTACCTAGTCTTTTCTCTATAGCATATGTAGGTATTGTTCGAAAGGATACTTAAACTATATTTTCAAACCATATCTATTTAAGGGTTGGAAACAACATTATCATTTTATTTTATCAATGAAGTGTTATTATTATTATCGTCTTACATTATTTTTTATTTATCATTTACAGGATACACTGTGAAAGTGGATGTGGAACATCAAAAACAAGTGAATTATTTGCGAAAAAAATAAAAAAACTGCCAAAAATGTAAAAGGATTTTGATTGGTTCTGCAGAGAATGGTAAAAAAGCATTAATAAAAGCAGAGGAATATAAAAATAAAAAATGGCTTTGTTACCCCTCGGAAAGTTTGGTTGAACACTTTAATGAAGTAAAAAAAAACTGTAATTATATTCAAATTAATAAATTCAATTGTTATTCAATGAAAATAATATTATGATTTTGATTAAGAATATTTTGATAACAAATTGTACTGAACATAGTTATAGAAATGATACATTTAAGATTAATGTGATAAATTTATTGATGTATATTTGGTGCCGTTCCACTAATCGGATCTTAAAAGGTCAAGTATTGTATACTGGGGAAGATCAAATTAAAATATTTTGTACAAATTATTATGAAAAAAGGAAACATTACAAAAATAAATATTGTTTTCTTTTAATTGACTTTTTTATTGATCGATAGATTGTATTTCAAATTTAATTCTATTCCATAAATAAAAGGCTAATACATATATAGAAATCAATTCCAAAGAAATGTTTGAAAACAGACATGAATTAAGCCTTATTATTCATTAAGAAATGCATACCCCAGTATTCAATTTTGTCCATAGCTTGTAAATATTAAAGTTATTCAAGTTTCAGTATAACAAGATAAAAATGTTTGTTGAATCAGAATAACTACCTGTTCCATGAAAAATAAGTCTCTTATAATTTTCGCGGGAATTAATTTTTCCAAATTTTACTGTGGTTACTACTACAACCTTTAATGTTGCGAAAATTTTAAAGACTTATTTTTTTATGGAACTGGACAGAGGTCATTTTTCGAAATTTATATTCGCAAGCCGAGGACATAATTTGAATATCGCGGGTGAACGTATGCGAAGTACCGGATATCCGGTTGGTTCGGATTTGC
The DNA here is from genome assembly GCA_947579605.1 of Athripsodes cinereus. Taxonomy (NCBI): domain Eukaryota; kingdom Metazoa; phylum Arthropoda; class Insecta; order Trichoptera; family Leptoceridae; genus Athripsodes; species Athripsodes cinereus. Next base: position 38,026,970 of record OX388305.1, read on the forward strand.
GCATGCGCATTGGATTAGTACGCAGTATCAACACCTGAAACAGCGGTGGCGTTGTATGTACAGTATTTACATCCCCAAAAAATCAATGGAGTTGCTACTCTATTTTAATATACTATTATTATACTCTATGATCAATACTTATCAATTCTTTTATGGTGTAGGAATGATAAGCTAGTAATACCATAATTAAATCTGTTTTTTGAGAATTTTAAATCTTCTATAACGGTATGCCCTCTTATAACAAAAACCCAGATATATCTTTTTTAAAAAAAAAAAAAAAATTACGAAAAAAATACTTGTTTTGAGAATTACAATTTTTTCACGAAGATGAAAATCTTCTAAGATTGAGAAAATAATTCTTTCGTTGTATATAAAATTTTGGTTTCTTAACTCAAAGCAAATCCTCTTGACTCAATATATTTTTTCTTTCTGTGTATGTGGTTGTAAAAGTTAATTTTATAAATACGCAAACCTTTGAATTTAAAACGGTATTCATTCAGTAAGCAGAGTATGATTCCATACTGGAACGAGAATCGTGGAAACTTTCAAGGACATCTGAATGCTGGGGCACTCAAAATAAAATAAATCTTGTTCTAACAGATAATGCATAGGTATAACGTGAATTCAGCCGCGACAACACTAGGATGTAATCATTTTGGGTGCTACGCTCAATTTGATCGTTCAGGAAGCTCTTCAGCTATTATAATTGTTGCTCACTTAAAGAGAAGTACACATACATAAGAAAAATTATTACATAACCAAGCATCATCCCAAAAGCAAACGCAACTTGAGACACAACTCAAGGCTGTTCCAAAAAAATGGTACTAAATTTGAATTATGGAAAGAGTTATACAAGCACAAGAGGCAATAAGGGTCACAATTCCTAATTAAAAAGGTGATTTGCCACTAATACCGTTGCATAATTGCCAGATGTTCTGAAAAACTTTGACCAAATAATAATTATTTTAAGTACTGAAGACCACCCGGGTGCAAGTTCAGCTCATCATGATTATAATGATCAAAGATTAATATGGCAGGAAACAAATTGAAACTTATTTGGCACAAAATGAGAAAACTCATAAAGCCAATTTATGTGAACACTCTACCAACAATTAATAAGTCATTATACATGTTTTTTTTTCATCAAAGTTGGTTGTATCAAAATTATTTCTGAGGATAATAATATAACCACATAACGTTCCAAACTCAAGTCCAGTGCAATGGAATGAAAAATACACTATAATATTATTTTTAACAATAACATGTGTAGCCCTTACGACATGTGGTATTTATTGGTAACGTTTGTTTCAGAATCCAGTATGATTTATTGGAAGAAGATAGACTTAAAATACATACAGTACCTTTGATGATTTATTGGAAGAAGATGGATTTAAAGTACATACAGGGTAATTCCATACCTACCGGTCCAGAAATAAATAAAATGGTTGCTCGACCATCTCAGAAAAAATTGATTTTTTTTGTGCTATCACCCCAACATGTTGGTAGTTCAAAATGATAATTATTTTAATTTTATTGGTTTTGGTTTTTGTGTGGTGGCCATATTTGTTTTACAAGGCGGAGACATTTTCGCAGTTTAAAGGGTTTGCGAAAACTTGAATATCTCAGGTCGTATTTATTTTATCAACATAAAAATAAAAGTAATTTGTTAATAAGAATATAAGCTTTAAGGTTGTAATAAAACATTTTCACCTAAATATAATTCTAAGGGATGAAATTTCAGTCTACATTCTTAACTCTTTTTTGCAAAAACTCCCATTTTCACGGAAAGATTTTGGACGAAGGGAAAGAGTCCACTCATCAAAACTTTTTTGACAAACAACTAGGTACTAGTTGTGTTGATAAACTAAATTTCAAGTCTCAGACTTGACCCCCCTTTTCACAAAAAAAATTAAAAATTTGGAAATTCTCAAAATTTTCCATTTTCCGAGCTCAATATCTCTGGTGGGGGACTAGGTAAAAATTTGAAATGTCACCCCATAATAGACCTGTACCATAGTATTATGTGGCAAAAATTTGGAGTTTGAGATTTTACTACGAGCAGAGATATGGCAATCACAAAATGTCCAAAAATTAGTACTTCAACGGGCATACCGCATCGGCATATATAGAATATAAAATTGTTTACTAATAGTAAATCAATGTATATTAGATAATATTTACAAAATAGAAATCTAATGAGTGCTACAGACGCATGCTGAAGATTCATTGGTCGGAACACGTCGAAAACGTAGATTTGTTAACCAGGGTAGGTGAAAAAAGGCAACTCCTTAAGAATCAGCCAACAACGAGCTAACTGGCCACAACATCAGGCACCCAGGACTGCTCATCGCTATCGTGGAAGGTAGGACCGAAGGCACAAATGGCAGAGGCCGACCGAGAGACGCGTATATAGGCCAACTGAAGAGGGGCATGAACTGTTGCTCATACGTAGAGCTGAAAAAACTGGCTGAGAATAGGGAGGAATGGAGAAGAAAATCCAAACTCGTTGCAGACCAATCCAATGGATTGTAACTCATTATATGGAAATCTAAGTAGTATAATACCATGTTATATAATTAAATATCTTTATTCTCAGGGAGAACTAGCAGTCTGAATCATATTTTAACCTGTTGGATCTTGTTTGAGCAGGCACAGTCATTTATTAGCATGAACGCTGTGTACTCTCCCAGCCTAGGTTAGTTTTCTGTTAGCAGCCAAAGACGAAGGTTGTCTTTGTACTCTTTGTGTCATAGTTTTGAAACATGGAATGTGAAGAAGGCAGAAATCTTTTGAGTTATAAACAGTGCTATTGTTATCATCTGCAAGTACCATGAAGTCAAGTATTTTGTTAAGTACAACCATCTGTTTGAAAATTCTTGTTGTGACCCACTAAAGATCCATAAAAAACTATAATTAAAGGTCTCAGAAATCAAAGTTTAACATTTACCTAAGGAAAAAAATCACTTGATTAATCTTATTCCTCGAAAATCTTTATGTGCTACCTGCTATAATCGACTTTTTGTAATAAGAGATAATGGCATCAATAATGACTTGAGGCAAGTACATATGTGATTTTATTCCTCTGACGACTGTGATGACATACTTGTGTCAAAAACTGCCTCATTATACCTCCAGAAAGAAGACATAGTTGCATGCATATATGAAGAGCAATGGTACCTTGGAGTTATTGAGGAAATAAGCATCGAAAACAATGACCTGAAAGTTCACTTTTATGAGCTAGCTAGGCCACGAACCTCGTTCAAAGTTTCAAGAGGTGACAAGACCTGGGTACCTATGAATAACATTCTGAGAAAGCTCGCACCAATGGAATTTACAACTGTGACTGGCCGCTTTCACACTATCACCCCTCAATTGTGCGAGGCGATCTCTAAGCTCTTTGTTGTACACCAAAATTGTATTAGCTAGCAGAAAGAAGTTTGCTTTTAAATTAATGTGTGTATAACAGTAAGCCTTGAGACTTCAAGTTATTTTGTGTAAAATGTCTTTTTTGCCAAGAACCATGTCACATATTAATCGACTTAAATACGTTATATTCACCCACTGAATTGTGCATTATTTTGATTAAGGCTGCCAGTTCTCCCAGAATTTTAACCCACCCCCACAAACAATCAAGATATTTAATTATATAACATGGTATTTTACTATTTGGAATTGTATTTTGTAAATATTATCTAATATACATTGATTTACTATTAGTAAACAATTTTATATTCTATATATGCCGATGCGGTATGCCGTTGAAGTACTAATTTTTGGACATTTTGTGATTACTATATCTCTGCTCGTAGTAAAATCTCAAACTCCAAATTTTTGCCACATAATACTATGATACAGGTCTATTATGGGGTGACATTTCAAATTTTTACCTAGTCCCCCACCAGAGATATTGAGCTCGGAAAATGGAAAATTTTGAGAATTTCCAAATTTTGAAATTTTTTTGTGAAAAGGGGGGTCAAGTCTGAGACTTGAAATTTAGTTTATCAACACAACTAGTACCTAGTTGTTTGTCAAAAAAGTTTTGATGAGTGGACTCTTTCCCTTCGTCCAAAATCTTTCCGTGAAAATGGGAGTTTTTGCAAAAAAGAGTTAAGAATGTAGACTGAAATTTCATCCCTTAGAATTATATTTAGGTGAAAATGTTTTATTACAACCTTAAAGCTTATATTCTTATTAACAAATTACTTTTATTTTTATGTTGATAAAATAAATACGACCTGAGATATTCAAGTTTTCGCAAACCCTTTAAACTGCGAAAATGTCTCCGCCTTGTAAAACAAATATGGCCACCACACAAAAACCAAAACCAATAAAATTAAAATAATTATCATTTTGAACTACCAACATGTTGGGGTGATAGCACAAAAAAAATCATTTTTTTCTGAGATGGTCGAGCAACCAGTGCTGGACCAGGTGATTTGGACTTACCCTACAGTACCTTTGATGATTTATTGGAAGAAGATAGATTTAAAGTACATACAGTAATTTTTGATAGATATGGAGTTGATGTTGATATGGCATATAGAGAGTACTATGGTAAAGAACTGTTTATATCACCGAACGAGAAGAAATTGAAAATTTAAGATTGCAAATCAAGACTATGCATTTGAACGAGGAGTTAGATTCTAATAAAAGTAATTCACTAATTTTTGATCTTGATATTCTTTGTAAATTCGAGTGGGATTCAAATATAATGTCTAGTTCAATAGTAACCGTTGGAATTAAGGATGATGACATAGTTATGCCGGAATGTAGAGACTTGATCCCGTATGAACCTCGAAGTCCTTCACAAAGTCCACCACCAGTAGTAGAAGATGAAATAGTAGCCCATACTTTTAAGGAAGTTGTTGAAAGAAAGATTTCTTCTCGCAAAAAAATCAGCCAGATTTGGAATTTTTTCGACATTTGACAGTAAAAAAGCTTCATGTAACATTTGCAAAACGTGCTTAAATTACTCGTCATCTGTTGGTAATTTTAAAAAACATGTATCATCCAAACATCCTCTTATTTCTGCAAGAGAAGCCTGTGAACCAGCTGTACCTTATAAGAGTATCCAGGAGAGCTCACGAAAGTGAAGGCTATTGTTGCACACTTCAGAGCAATGATTTCCAGAAAGCTGATGCAGAGTGGCGCATTTTGGTGATAAGTTTGTTGATTTCTATGATGACACATATTATTTCGCTCTTGAAGTTTAGTTATTTTTTGTGAGTGTAGAGTGGTGTGTTCATAGTGTGTTATATATCATTTTTTAATGTAAATGATGTATCATTCATCCACCAACGTTGAATGCATATTTTCGCATATTAATCTTATGAAAACAAAATAGGACACATACTGAGTCAATCACTGGTCGATTACATGCAAAACGACTCTTTAATGATGCTAATTGTTATGATTTACAAATTATTCCAAGATGAACTCGGCCACAGTCAAAGAATATTGGTATAATCCTAAAAACTATAAAAAATAATTATATTTTAGTGTGTTTGATGTAAATTAGTCTGTAAGTTTATTTTGTGATAAATAAACAATTTTGATTGAATTTTGTATTTTTTTCTTGAATTAAAAGATACCTACCTCTATTACATATTACAATTTATTTATTTATTAAGGTTTGGATGTGATCGGTTTAAGGTCACATTGGACCAGAGAGCAAATTTTAGAATTGATTGACTGATTTAGATTGATTTTATAAAAAATATGAGTCATCATTTAAGTCTAACCATAGTCAGGAAGGAAAAAATGGCAGAAATTTGCCCACGAACTGTGCCACCACTGGGTCAAAAAGGCTGAAAATAGGTTTAAATACCTAAAAGCAAGATACATGAGAGTGAGAAGCACTGGAGGATGGGCTATCGCATTTGAATTTTTTGACGATTGATGAAATATTCAGACGCAATCCGAATGTATCTGTCTCCTTTTCTCGAATAGAAGCCGGAGGGAACTTTGAAGAATCCGAGATAACTTCTTTGGTGTCTCCTAGAGTACCCCTGATTTTTTCAGGGAATTCTGTAGCAAGGGAGGAGACTGTTCGAAAAAAAAATCAAAACTTGAAAGAAGGCTTGATTAATTTGAAGAGAGCTGTAAACTCAGAGAAGAGTCAAGGGAATGGAGACATAAATAGAGAAATGCTTCAAAAACAAAATAAAGCAATAGAAAATTGTTTTACGTTATTAGGTTTGGATCTGCTTGGTGTGAGATCACATCGGATCAAACAGCAAATATAAGAGTTAATGGATCTAATCAATATCAGACCAAAAAAATCTAAATTTGAAAGAAGGCTTGATTTATTTGAAGCGAGTTGTAAGCTCAGAGATGAGGCGAGGGAATGGACACATAGAGAAATGCTTCAAAAACAAAATGAAGCAATAGAAATTTTTTGGAACTAAAGCACCCCTCACGAAACGACTAATTAAGATGAAAATGTCTTTTAACCCTTAAACATCAAGACCGTTTTTCGTCGATAAAATTCCCTACCGATGTATACAGGTTTGAACACGCTTAGTCGCGTAGTTTGATTGTTATGGTCATTTCTGTTAAGGCTTTCGGGTAAACGGACACAATAATTGTTTGTGATTATGGTGCAAATTAAAATTACAAAAAAAATATATTCAAACTGCTCAATTGAATTGGGATTTTTTGAGGTGAGTTGTTTGATCTCATATTTTGATAATTAGTTATTAGTTTGATATCAAAAAAAGTTTTTTTGTAAGAAACATGAGTTTTATGAACACCTTCTACAGATGGTCTTAGTGGCTTGTCTGGAAAAAAATCCGCATTTTATACATTTTCTTTCATATTTTTATGTTATTTTAAGATTCTTTTGTAATTTTTTTGCGTATTCTTGATTTTAGAAAATGTCACGACAAAACGATAGACGGAAAACGTTCAATCATTCTTCAATGAGTGATGAACAAATTAAAAACTTCATGGATTCTGTCGAAACTGATGATGAGTACGAAGATTTTGATGACAGTTTCGAAGATCCAGATTATCATTGCGATGAACTTCAACCTGAAGATAATACAATAATTAACAACTGCTTGCAACTTATGGACTCTTTATCGCTTGGAAACGCAACTGACTTTTCACTGAACGTTTTGAACTTTTCGCAATTTGAGTTTGAGTGAAATCGATGAACCACAACAAACTGTAACGCTTCAGAATGAAATTGTTATGGAATCAATTCCAATACTTCAAGATCCACAAACAGAAAAGACAACATCAATGCCACAGGGTGAAGTTGCAGTTCAAGCACAGCGACCACAAACAGAATCAACAATGTCATTTAAGCTAAAGAAAAGAGCTCCATCACCATTACCAAGTGTAGAAGTTTCTGGACCACGCATACTACCATCAGATGGTGGCGTCACTGGAGTTATCTTGATGAGTACTGACAAAGACTCGAAAGAATTTAAAGAAATAATGTGGCGTAAAAAGGGCATTCAGTTGCATGTCAACGAAGTTGCATTTAGAGGAAATACAGATTTACCACCTGAAGTGAAAAAACTGCAAACACCATTGGATTTTTTCCATTATTTTTTTACTGACGATCTAGTCCAGTTAATAAGTCTAGAAACGCAACGAGCTGCAATCAGAGAAAATATGAACACGCAATTCAACATAGATAAATTCAGAATTCGTCGATACATTAGAGTTTTGATTTTAATGTCAGTTTTTCGTTACACAAACATTGAGGATTACTGGAGCGAATTCAGATTTAGACACATACCAGAGAGTATGTCGAAAAACAGGTTTGAACAGACAAAGAAGTACATATTTATCTTTCAACGATGAATCTAAAAGGGTCAAAAAAGGTGATACAGGATATGATCCCATTTTTCGAATCAGAAAAGTTGCAACACATTTGCTCGAGCGTTTTGATTCGATTCCAAAAAATGCTCGCTTATCTATAGACGAACAAATGTGTTCAACCAAAATGCTGCATCATTTACTTCAGTATATACCGAACAAACCGCATAAATGGGGCGTAAAATTCTTTGTTTTGTGTGACAGCAATGGTTACTCGTATCGTTTCGAAATATACGCTGGAGCCAAAAATGATAACATGGTTCAGTCTGATATACCAAACATTGGGGCAACAGGAAATGTTGTTATAAGGTTGTCGCAAACTGTACCAAATTTTGGGAATTATATACTGTATTTTGACAATTTCTACACATCTCAGCCGCTTATGGTGTATCTTAGAGCACGTGGCATTTATAGTCTTGGCACTGTGAGAGCAAACCGTATTTCCAACTGCAAACTTCCAAGTGACAAATGCGAGGAACTGAAAAAAGCACCACGAGGTTATTCAACTAAATTCGTTGGATCGGCTTACGGTGTCGACATCGCCACAGTTTTGTGGAAGGATACAAAGAATGTCAGACTGTGCTCGACTTATGTTGGAACTAAGCCCTTCCAAAGAAACAATATAGTTAGTCAGCCATCAATCATAGCTCGATATAATAAAAAAGAAAATATGTATAATGAAGTTGATTGTCCACAAATTATCCGAGAGTACAACGCACACATGGACGGTGTCGATTTAATGGACTCCTATTTGGATCGCAATGGACTCAAAATTAAAACTCAGGACATGGCAACTAGGATCTTTTACCATCTTCTGGACATGGCCATAACCAATGCATTAATTTTATATAGAAGACTTAACACTGACAAGAATAAAACTGCGGTTACTAGCCCACATGGGTTAAGATTTATAACAAACCGAGCCATACAAAAAATGAAGTAGTATTAGTAGAAAATGTATTTGGAAAATAAATGAGATATTCTTAATTACATACTGGGTAATTACCTGATTACCATATGGAAATAAATATGCTTAGTTACAAAAAGTCTTTAGATGGTCGTTTTCACTCAAGAAATTTCTTTTGTCTCTGGTCCACAAATTGCCAATACACTCTCCTGATAGCATCTACAAATGACTTGTCAAAAAGACCTTTACCAATCCACAATATTTTTTTAACCTTGAGCCCACCGCAATATGGTAAACCTAGGTATGTATTTTACGGAACCCAATTTTTCGAAATGCAGGGGAAGCAACAAATATCACAGTATAAGCAAGGATGCAATGATAGTGAACTACAGTCATAACTATAATATTTTGGCGTACAACTGTGGCGAAAGTTTCGTCCAAATCGAACTAGAAGAAAACTTTGTCTATAGTGTCTACATAACCCCAAACTGTAACTTTGAAGAATTCTCCAATAAGCTAGAAGACCTCAAAAAAGACCTTATGAAACAACAACGAAAACGTAAGAAAAAAATAGTCACTGGGGACTTCAATGCAAAAAAACTCCTGTTGGGGAGGTAACACTACGGATAGGCGGGGAAAAGAACTTTTGGAATGGGCAAATTCACTTGAGTTGAATATCCTAAATGACGGCTCCTCACCCACACTGGTAAGACCAAATGGTGTATCATATGTTGACATAACAATGGTATGTAAGGGTACAATGGCCGAGGATCTATCATGGGCAGTCCTAGACGAAATAACTATGAGCGACCACAAACAAATTAGTCTGGATATCAAAAGTAAAAGCCATATACGGAAAACCAAATACATGTTTGGACACACAGATACAGAATTATTGGATAAACATTTCAAGGAACTCAAAACCAATACAGAAATAAACCCAGAAAATTGCACCAAAATTATTGCAGAAGCATTTAAAAAGAGAAGATTTTAAATTAGCATACTGGTTCACAGAAGAAATTCAAAACCTAATAATTATCACGAAAAGAAAACGAAGAGATTATCAAAGATGCCACCATGAACCAGATAGAGAAAATAAGAGGCAAACGTACAAAGAATTCAAAAGAAAGGTCAAAAATGCCATCATGAAATCAAAAAAACAAGCTTGGAATGCTCTCTGCAGTAATCTCGATGCAGACATATTTGGGGATGCATACAAGATTGTGAAGACACAGTTAAAAGCGTCCACACCTAAAACACTGCTTACACTGAATAAGAAGAAGGAAATATTTGAAGAACTTTTCATAGGTAAAAAAGAACACACATCCCAATTACCCCAAGCGGAAGAGATCCCAAACCAGGAAGACAATATGGAATTTACGGAGAGCGAGGTTGCCCTTACTGGCAAAAAAATAAAGACAGGGAAAGCCCCTGGACCAGACGGGATCCCTCCAAAGGTAGTAAAAAGCCTTATAGAAAGGAACCCGGAATACTTTACTGGCCTGTTCAACAAACTGCTTACAAGAGGAGAGTTCCCAATCAGCTGGAAACTCGCCAAACTCGTACTGATAGAAAAACCAAAAAAGACCTTGACAGATACCACCAAATACAGACCAATATGCCTGTTAGATGTAATCTCAAAGACATATGAAAGTCTCATAAACAAAAAACTACTAACAGAGATTGAAAGAACCGGTGGGCTAAATGAAAACCAGTACGGTTTTCGGAAAGGCAGGACAACAGTAAACGCCATTGAACGAGTAGTGCAGATTGCAAAGGAGGCCAACCACTGAAACGAGTGGAACGCTGTTATTCTTATTGATATAAAAAATGTATTCAATAGTGCGCTGTGGGCTCTGATAATCGAGAGGTTACAGAAGAGAGATATTCACACAAAAATCATAAAAGTGATAATCGCCTATTTTCCAGACACCACATTGTCTGTATTTCTAGACTACGTTTCGGACACACGCGCCTGGATTCACACTTGTTCCGAATCGGTTTGGTTGAATCTCCCGATTGCGAGTGTGGTTGGGACGAGGAAATGCCGGATCATAGCATCCTGGGATGTCCAATTAGAGACGCCATGGATATATATTTCAAATTCGTGAACGTTGAGTACCCCATTCATATTGTCTACCTTCTTGGGCTGAACTCCCTACAGGTTAATGAGCTTATTTTTGAATGTATTCAAAAGAATATGATCCTCATATGAATATTTTTCGTTCTTTCTTGTCTTTTTTTTTTAATATATGATGAATTGTATGGCCATAACATCCAACGGGATGAGCCGCCATATAAAAATAAATAAATAAATAAATAATCGCCTATTTCACGGATCGCAGCATTCAGTTGGAAAAGGGAGTGAATGTAAACATGGGGGGTGGAGTTCCGCAGGGTTCTGTCCTGGGCCCTACTTTATGGAACTTGCTTTACGACGGAGTTATGGATATTGAGGTTCCGGAAGGTGTGAGTCTTATTTGCTATGCCGACGACTTAGCAATCTCAGTGACGGCAAAGGACTCCACAGGAATAGTAAGAAGAGCGAACGAAGCCTTACACGCGGTGACAATTTGGATGAAGAGACATGAATTACAAATTGCACCAGAGAAAACAGTCGCCATTATCCTGAACAGAAAAAGGAAGACAGATAACATCAAATTTAAAGTGGATGGGACTGTTGTTCTTCCCGCAAAAACGGCAGTATACTTGGGCATGACTGAGGCATACCGAATGCCTCAGAATGCACAAAGTGTAGAGAAATTCGTGATATGGCAGCATTCTTAGATCTCGCACAAATCAATAAAATCAAGAATGATAACGACAGAATTTTGGACCTTATTTTCACGAACATTAAGCATAATATAAAAATAAATAAAGCTGACGATGTTCCACTACCAATAGATCATCATCATCCTCCGTTAGATTTTTGTATTCCAAATACTTTTAACGAGAAGATCAAATCAGATATGGAGTTTAGGGACTTTAAAAATTGTGACTATCATGCAATAAATAATGACATTCTGAGCATCGATTGGACAATTCTCGAAAAGACTAGTAATGTGAACGAAAGTGTTAGTGTTTTCTATGACATAATAAATTCAATTATAGATAAAAATGTACCTAAAATAGTTATTAAGACAAATTTCTCCCCTAAATGGGTGACCTTAGAATTAAGAAATTTAATTGTAAACAAAAAAATAGCACATAAAAAGTATAAAGACTCTAATGATTTAGCTGATTATCGATTGTTTTCTAGCTTACGTAGTCAATGCAAAACCTTAGCGCAAAATTGTATGGATAATTATATAGAATCTATCGAAAATGACATTGTCGTGAACTCAAAAAATTTCTGGAAATATTGTAATTCATTGAAGGAGGACAATAGTGGCTATCCTAGTATTATGTGCTTAGATGGAATATATCGTGAGGATCCTGAAGAAATTGTTAACCTTTTTGCGACGTTTTTTGGTCAAGTCTATGAAGATGAGTCCTCCAATTCGAACGGGAATCTTATCAATACTGATTATACATTAAATTCCAATTTGAATTTGCGCAACAATTCGAACGAGAATCTCATTATTAAGAGTGATGACACATTACATTCCAACTTGAATTTGAACAGTTGTATCATATCTGAAGAACAAATATATATAAAGATTCGATCTCTGGTTGACAAAAATTCTTCGGGACCCGACGGTATACCTTCGAGATTTTTATTGAATTGCGTTGAAGTGTTAGTACATCCATTGAGCATATTATTTAATGCTTCATTATCCTGCGGAATTTTCCCAACATATTGGAAGAATAGTTTCATTACTCCCATTTTCAAGAATGGATGCAGGAACGATGTGAAAAACTATAGACCTGTGTGTATTCAATCTGCTCTGCCAAAGTTATTTGAATCACTGATTCTTGATAATATAAGTTATCTTATAAAACCTTTTCTACATCCTGAACAACACGGATTTGTTTCGGGTAAATCAACTGAAACAAACCTACTTGTCTATTCCAATTACATACAAGAGTGTCTTGCTAGAGGATTACAAGTCGATTCCATCTATACCGACTTTAGCAAGGCATTCGATAAAGTTGACCACCAATTACTAATCGAAAAATTATTTAAAATGGGTATCAATGGCAAATTTCTGAATTGGTTTAACAGTTATTTATCAGATAGAAAGTTATCCATCAAAATAGATTGTATCACCTCAAAAGAAGTCTTGGCAACGAGCGGAGTACCTCAAGGATCACATTTAGGACCACTATTGTTCCTAATCTTCATCAATGACATAGCTGATTCATTAAAAAATGTTAAAGTATTGATGTATGCCGATGACCTGAAGATATTCGGAGAGGTTCGTTCCATTCAGGACTGTGAAAAATTGCAGGAAAATTTAAATCTGTTGTCAGAATGGTGCAAATCGAACAACCTTTTTCTTAATGCCAATAAATGCAAGGTTGTCAAATTTCACAGAACAAAAGAAACATTTAGTTTTTCATATAGACTTGGCGACCATTATTTGGAAAATGTTCCCCAAATCAAGGATCTAGGCATTGTGTATGATGACAAACTTACATTTGTTCCGCACATAAACACAATAACTGAAAATGCAATTAAGATATTAGGTTTCGTACTAAGGATTGCGAGCAAATTCACATCCTTGAGATGCTTTGGAGCTTTGTACTGTTCATTGGTGAGAAGTTGTCTTGAATATAACACTCCGATTTGGAATCCATTCTACCGTGTACATATACATGGAATAGAGCGTGTTCAACATAAATTCCTTAGATTCATTAACTATAAACTAAATATTCCAATAGAGGACATTGATTACAATTTTCTTTTAAAAAAAATGAATCTACTTACTCTAGAAGATAGGAGAGCTGTCAATGATGTACTTTTAATGTATAAAATTATCAATAATAAAGTTGACAGTGCTGCAGTGGTAGATCTAGTAAATCTTCATGTACCTGCTAGAATAACAAGACAACATGAGACATTTCATGTTCCGAACACTCACACCAATCAACAGTACAATAGCGCAATGTGCCGTCTTCACAGACATTCTAATGATTATGGAGATCTTTTTGATATCTTCAGCGATTCGCATACATCAGTGAAGTTTAATATGTATAGACATTTCCTAAATGGTTATTAACTTGATTAATTTTAAGGTTAACAAAGATTTTAAATTCAATTAATTATTATTATTTTCTAATGTTTATACATTTATATATTACAAACATGTATAAACATTTTATTGTGTATTTTAATATATATAATATTATTATATTTTAAACATATGTAAACATTTTATTGTAAACATTTTCTAAATGTTTACTGATTTGATTAAGTTTAAGGTTATCAAAGATTTAATTAATTATTACTATTATTTGTAAATTAACCTTATTATATTTTATTTTGTATCGTATATTATCCTACCTACTAATAATTTCTATGTATTAAGGGCTTAGGCCGTTTATTTTTTTTTTTTTTAATAAATGACTCTTGACAGAGGACTGTCATTTGGGAAGCACATAGACGCGGCAACCACAAAGGCAAAAAAGACCATGAAAGCCTTGTGTGCAATTTTGCCAAACACCCGAGGCCCAAAATCAAGCCAACGCAGATTACTAGCTATGGCAATGCAGTCAATCGTGTTGTACGGGGCATCCCTGTGGGCACCGGCGTTGAACTGCCCAAGATTTAAGGAGCAGGTGCTGAGCGTGCAAAGGATTGCGGCGCTACGTGTATGTTCGGCCTACAGGACGGTGTCTACAGAGGCGGCTTTGCTCGTGGCCGGGCTGGTGCCGCTTCCTCTCCTCGCAGAAGAAAGGCAGACTGTACGTTGCGGACCAGGCTCCTGAAACAAAAAGGGCCGAGAGAGAGGAAACGCTCCGCCGATGGCAACAGCAGTGGGACACCGCCACGAATGGGAGATGGACTTATAGCCTAATAGGAAATGTGAGATCGTGGATAGAAAGATCACACGGGGAGGTCACATTCCGACTCACCCAAATGCTGAAGGGGCACGGCGTTTTCATGACTTAAGTTAAAAAAATCGGTAAAAGAGAAACATCCAAATGCATGTACTGCGAAGAGGAGGATTATGCCGAGCACACAATGTTCAAATGTGTCAGATGGAGGACAGAGAGAGAACATCTAGAAAAAGATCTTAATGCAACAATCACTGCCCAAAACCTAGTTAACTTGATGCTCCAGAGCCGCAAGGGCTGGAGGACAGTCTCCGAAATAGTTGAGAGAATAATTGCTCAAAAAGAGAAGGACGAAACAAGTGAAGGGGGATTGTGAATAAAATGTGGGGAGAGGAGTAATGCCACTAAGTGGCGGGAATTTTCACTCCATAGAAGAGGAGAGGGTTTTTAGCCGGTAGGAGTCCGGCACTACCCCAAAAGGGGTGTCCATGAAGGATTTTCCCTCTCCGAAAAAAAAAAAAAAAAGGTATGTACGCTGGTTATTTATATTGTGACAAGGATTATATGTGTCGCTGAGTTTCGAAATCCGCTATAACACATACATTTGAATGTGTTATAGCGGATTTCGAAACTCAGCGACACATATAATACTGAATATATTATATTTTTTTAAAGTATAAACACTAACATATGTTAGTATACCTATATATAGATGTAAAGAAAAATATAATTTTCTTTGGTAGGTACTTACTCTATGACTCGAGTGGATACTTAGTTTTTGGATACTTAATCTATGGTGTATTTTTATAATCTCAGCTGTCATGAGAAAGCAATTTAGAAAAACTAATTTTGTTAATAGAAAGAATAATAATATAATTGTGATTTAGGAATCGACATTGTGATTAATAACATTAAATGTCGTTTCTTTACTTACAGGTAAATTTGGTTTTTGTTACTGTTTTAGTTTTTAATTATAAATCAATGAATCTAACATGTAAATTAATACAATAAATTCTTTACTTACAGAGAAACTCAGTTGTGTTTTAATTGACTGTGTCGTCCTAATCACTATAACAAAAAATATCTTATATAGATATAATACAACGTAAATAAGTCACAATATCACCGGTATGACGCTGGCGGACAGGACACTGTTTTTTGTGATATCACTGGTGATACGTTGGCGGGCAAAAGGTTAAAAACATTTTTCATGCTTTTCTAATGTTTTTCATATTCCTTTCGTATTATTTCTATTTAAGGTTCGTAAAAAAAAACACACTTTAAGTGTCCATATAAATAACAAAAGTATTGTGCGGCGGATGGTTACTTTGACAATTCAGGATGCACAGTCTGCAAATGATGCGAGAGGTGTGAGGACTGTTTGAACTTCTGAGGGCAGTGTGCGCAGATGTACGGATGTACCTTGGAGTGTGTCCGCATGTGCTGGGCCAAATGGGCTGATTGGCGGAATGACGTTGAGCAAATAACACAAGAGTATGGACGCTGCGATGTGTGGATGCGCATGTGCTGTTCCAATCCGGTTTTTTGTGTAAATGATTTTGGACAGACTAAGCAGGCGAAAGGTCGGATTCCTGAAATAAATAATTATTGTATAATTAGTTCAGCAAATTTTCTTACAACATGCTTTCTATGAGTACTACACTCTTTCTGTCAGCCTAAGATATGATATACTCAACAAAATTTAAATAGCAATGAGTACAAGACATGAGAAGTGTTGGAACAAGTTTTTTTGTAAGCTTGGAGTCTATAAGGGATGATAATGATGGATGATTTCTCCAGTTCCATTTAATGGAGTTAACACCAATAACATAACTTATGGACGTTTTCATAGCAACTTTAGCTCTATGAAATATCAAGTGTCTTGTAAAAGGTAGGCGTATGTAAAAAATTACTCGAAGACGTATTAAATCTTATATGTTGTGACTAGGTACACCATCTATCTTGAATATCATTATTTTTAAACAAACTTTATCTAATCACTGTCAACTGAGAAATATTAATTAAACTCTGATCTGTTTTTTAAGATGGTACCTCCTTAAACTATTTGATATTGTATTGTCATGCTTCGACTGACCTGAATGTAGTTTGGTGTGCTGATTGAGAGTTGCGTGTGTTGTGAACATCTTGTTGCAGTTTTTAAATGTGCATTTGATGGTTTTGTTCTGAAACAAATGCAATCAGATGTCACACATGCAAGTACATTTTATTTCTTTCTTTTCATTATTTTTTTAATGCAGTGGCAGAATTACCATCCACACTTCCTAGTATTATTATACATCCAGATAAGTCTCCGTATGAACATTCAGGATTACACAAAAACTTAATAATCTATTGCCGATAATTTTTTTGAAAAACATTGGTTTTAATATAATTTTTTTTTTTATCAGTTATTCAATTAAACAAAGAGTGCAATGCTAGATTGCAATATCTTCCAAATTATCCGTAGTTGTTGAGCGTTGTAATGAAGTGATTAATTCTTGTCTAACCTCTACACACACTCATGTAAGCCCATTTCAATTCATCATGAGGAATTCTTAATTTGTCTATTTATTTATCGGTACCATCACAGAATCTGAGCTGAAGATATTTTAAATAGGATGTTTTACTAATAGCCACCTTTTACAGGACACTCGAAAACTTACAGAAGAGTTGGGGACCTATTTCCTGGCAAGGACTCTATGAAACAAAATAATTAGTGGATGGATTCCTTTATGAACACAGCACTTTTTGTTATATATACAATAAAAAACTGAAATACAAGATTGAGTGCCCAATTGTTAAAAGAAAGATGTTAAAAGTCTAATAAACATTAAGAGCCACTTTCTATAAAGCTGTCAAATATTTGAATGTCAAACAACTTTACACATGTTTGTATGGGTGAGATAGTAGGATGCGAATGTCAATCAATCATTCGGTGATGATTCGGAGCATTCTCCGAAGAAATATTCTAATGAATGCCTCTGTAACCTGTATAAGGACGGGTAGCGAAGGCATTTATTTGAATATTTCTTTGGAGAATGCTCCGAATAGTCACCTAATGATTGAAGATTGATTGACATTCGCATCCTACTAACTGGACACACCCATTGACAACAAAATTTCCTTGAAAAAACATGTGTGAAATGGAAAGTGTATAAATACCACTTTCTTCTAACCGAATAACTTTCTGTGACATCATCGATTTTTGATTTACATGGCAGATAAAACAAGGTTTTTTGTGATTACATAAAAAAAACCTATTTCAACAAAAAAATAATTGTGCAATAATAATTGTGTAATAATAACATTGAAATTTAAAGGAAAGGATGATCTGGAAAAACATTAATCTCTGATGGAACTATTAGATAAACTGTTACCTTTTTCGGACAGTGAAAGGAGGACAGCCAGCCATAAAAATATGACTTCAATAAGTTACGAATTGTAAAAGAGGGGCTTTGTAGCTCTGTAAAGGAAGTTTTATAATAAAGTTAAAAATTTATTTTTTCATTTTTGTAGTTACCTTTACATGAAGTAATCTGTGTTCGTATAATTGCGTTGCAGTTGGGAAGTCTCGGCCACAATCCGTACACTCAGACTTATCAGTTGATCCACTGACCGTGTGTTGGTCTTCCCTCACGCTCGTGTTGTTTGGAAACATACAAAACTTTTTCTCGCATATTTGGCATCTGGAAAATCAATTAAATATGTTATTAGTCTCACAGCTTAGGTGGTCCGAGTGTCACTTAATGGTGGAGTCTCACACTTCCAATCCAGAAACGAAGGTTCAATTTTATTAATTATCCACCTACTTCACATCCACGACACAATCATATTGTTTACTGTGGTGGTGTCTGTGTATTTGGGTTTATTTCAAATCCAGATTATTTTTTAAAAAAACAAAAAGTAAACTGCTGTACCAGAGTAACATTTGTACTTTAAACTACTGTATGCAACAAACATACAAGTCATCCTCTTTGTGTTAATATAAATATAAGATATTCAGGAAGAGTGGTAACACCATCGCTACTCAAATGAAGACTTCAATGTCCATTCCATGATATTTTAGAAATAGAAATCTTTTACAGCAGTGTTCCGCAAACTTTTTCTGTTCAAGGTACACCTATCAAATCAAGAAATTCTAGAGGTACACCAAAGAAAAGAGCAATGTTCATTTAATATTAATTTATTACTAAAATCAATATGCCTAATATGAAAAGATATTTAGTGAGAAATGTGAGCCTGTTTCACTGAGCACAGACGATCAAAATTTGGGGCAATCATTGATAAGACTGAAATCATCTTTTCATTGATCATTTTCATGATTTTTTCCACTTAAAAGTAAACAGCACGCTGTGAAAACAGTGGATACTAATTATTTATATGCTGCCAAAAATATGCTAGTTCTACTTTGGAAAATTTTAGTTTTAATGTCCGATCAATTTTTAACTACAAGAATTCTTCCTGCTTGTTTATCGGTAAGCGTCCAAGGGAAATGGTATCCGAGAATGGATTTCACACCCAGTCCATAGGTTGCAGGTCACACTTAGAAAAATATCAGTATTGAAGCCTGCACTTTTTTCGATTTTAAGGTGAATTGTCTTCACAAAACCTTGACTTTTTTCCGCAGCACACCAACTGTTGAGCACGGTACACCAGTGCGCCACTACACACGCTTTGCGGAACACTGTTACAGGACACATGAAAACTTACAGACAAGAGAATCCTATTTTTCGTAGAGAGCTACACAAATATTTTCTATTTCTAAATTAATGTACAAAGAGATTACTTCACATTCTGAATATTTGTCCTACTTCACATTCACACAACATTTATTTAGTAATTTCATTACAAAATTCTACTACCTAAATACCGACAGAGTGAATTCTTATTTTTTATTAATGCACATATTCTAACTGTGTCTACACTTTTCACAGAATGCAACAAACAAACGCTTTTGGGCTGGGTTCACGATAGCATAAATATCGCTCGACGTCGAGTGACCTGAGCGACAATGAAGTTGCAGTGAGTGGCGAATGTCACCCCGGATATCGTGAACAACTTTGAGCGTCTTTATGATCCAAATGTCATTGTAATGGCGCCATTTTCGTAAGATTCATTCACGATCTGAAAAATCTGCACTAACTATTTTAATTTCTCTTCCATTTCACTTCTTGAACTAAAAAAATATGATTTTCTATTTCGAAAAATTGTATACGACAAGAATACACCATAATTACGATTAACTTCGCAATTGTTTTGACAACCACCATCACTTAAACGTCAAGGTAACTGTCAGAGCGATAATCACCCTGCTATGATTTCGGTTGTTCGGTTGTCACCCGACGACATGCCTGAACGCGACAGTGCGAGTCGTCGGGTGACTCGCTCCGGCTTCGTGAACGATCGGAGCGTCGTCGAGTAATCACTCGACGACTGCATGAACGCTGCCATGGCTTTCTTATTTCCGTTGATGTAAGGAAAGAGAAGGAAATAAATTTATTTTATTTGAAAAAAAAAGAGGAAAAGAAACAAAAACATTACCTTTGTTTTTGTTCAAATTACTACCATTTTTGTTATATCTTAATGTTTATTTTTATAAATTTGTACCAATTCATTTTTTATCAGTTTTTATTGTTGTCTGTCAAATTGTTTTTTTCTGCTTTGTTATATGTTTAACATGTAAAAGGCTCACGCCGTATACAAGTGATAAATAAATAAATAAATATACCAATCAGAACCCAAATATAAAATGTGAAACTTACTTATAAGCTGCTGTTTTCCTTTTGGAATGTTCCTCATGGAAGTGTTTGGAATATTCACAACAGATGGGGTAGACTCCTTCACACTGCACACATTTAAATGGACCCTCTAGGGCTATGGCACCAGTGTCAGTTTTGACTTTCTTGAAACCTGGCGATTTTGTGTAAGCTTTCCGCGGTTTGGTTTCGGGACGACGTATCCTGCGCTCTCCAACATGGGATGACTTAGAATTAAGGCCATCATAACAATTGTCAATCTTCAAAACTACGTAAAAGGTATTATCACCGTTATTTTCATCTCCTTCAGAAGGCATAAAATCACTATCAAATATCTCATACTGAGTGCATAGAGACATTTTCTCCTGTTCCTGAATCATTTCTTTGTTAGAATGTGCATTTAAGGGAGTTTCTAATTTAGTATCTTTTAGGTGTACTTCCTTGAAATGATTGGCAACCAACTCATGGTTAGAGAATTTTTTATCGCAACTGTTGCATTTGGGGAGCTTCGCATTTACGAACCCTTTATTAAATGGCACTGTTACAAATGGATTCGTTTTCAGATTGTCTGTAATGTCTTGGAGTTCACCCGGAAAAGAATCCGCAATTGAGACCGACTGTATATCAAAGCCACTTTCTTTTAGATGATTTACAAGATCGTGTGTATGCAACATCCTAACCTTAATCTGATAAAAATACACCAAACGCGAAAAGTAATCTACTATTTTACGCTCGAGCGTAAAATATATAAAACAAGAATTTGTTACTAATAAAAAAAAAACACAACTTAATAACCCTAAATAACGCAACTATAGAAATTCACTTAAAAAATCGACATTGCCACAATCGGCGACCAAAGAGAATATAATACTACGTGACAACAAAACAACACAGCGAAGAAAACAAAAATATGGAGGGTTTTGGTGAGAGTGTTGCCAGCTTGGATTTAAAAAAAGACATGGCCACACTAAAGATATAAAAAAAGAGTGCTGCAAATCGATGGTTAACTTGCAAAACCTTTCAACTCACATTTTTTTTCAAAAATGAGTTAAATATGCAAAAATGTGTGAAATCAAATTCTTTATCTACCTGCAAAATCTCAAATACCACAGATAACTATAAATGGATCAAATCTAAACAATCAATACCTCTGACCACGAAAATTTAGAGCAAAACTTCACAACAAGCCACATTTTTTCTCAAATAAAGTAAATTTAATTGAGACGTCTATATGGACCAACTGAAGAGGGACATGAGCTGTGGCTCATACATGGAGTTGAAGAGACTGGCTGAGAATAGGGAGGAGTGGAGAAGAAAGTCCAAACTCGTTGCAGACCAATCCAATGGATTGTAAACTCATTATATTTATTATATAAAGTGAATTTAAAGTAGCATTCACATTGCTTCACTTTGGATGATCATCCAGAGTTTCAGGGTCAAACCTGTTCATCGAAAGTGAACACGTCTGTTCACACTTGTTCATCCTATGCTTTCACTGGCATGTCAACACTCTCAGTCATGTGTATGTAGTTTAACATATTTTCGTACAAAAATAATTAAACAAACTCAAAAATGAAAAATAACACATAACTGCATAATAACTTTGTACATGGTTCTGGCATTCAATACAAATTCATAGAGAATAAAACAAATAATAAGATAAAACTTGTTTATGGTCGTTTCAGTGAAAGGACCTTTCATCAAAATTATGACGAGTGGTAATCTCTTTCCTCCGTCATCGCTAGTGATCACTATTGATGAAACGCCCGTTCACACCTGTTCATCTTGGAGGATCATCCGGAGTGATCACTAAAAGAGAACAAATGTGAACGACCCTTAAGGTAAATCCAAATGATACTTATACGAGGATTTGGCAACACTGCGTACCAAACCATAGATTTTTATAATTCATAAAAAAAAGTTTTGACAGCTGTCGTGCGGCTTTTTGTGGCGTGATTTGATTGTTTAGCTTGCGCAAAACTGATTTTATATCAAAATAGTTGTAATTCTATATTGTATTGTTTTCAAAATTTGTTTTGTCGTTATCCTAAAGTTCAATATTTGTTCCCTACTATATAATTTTGTAATTTTTCTTTCGATTGCGGTACAAAACATCTAAATTTGATACGCAATAAGTTTTACAAATATGTAAAAAATCTGCCGGTGAGATCAAATGGCGTCAATATGCATTTTTAACTATGCTTTTCATCAATAAATTGTTATTTGTAATATTGTGAAATGAGTTGAAGAATATAAGTGTCTTTTGAAATATGATTTAATTCAAATCTAGACAATGAAATCATTTTTAAAGTTGGCAATGTATATTAAACATTGACTTAATGGACTGGTAACGCAGTACAAATTTTCTCAAAAACTATGTTCCAAAATTAATAATAATATGCTAATTCATACCATGACGCAATGATGCTAATAGTCTCCCTTTTACTCATACTTAATTATCACAGGTCCTTTGTACCTGGCAAAGTACTTAAAAGAGGATCCTTACAATCCTTCAAGTCTGCAACACAAAATATATCATGCAACTATAATGATCCTAATATCGGCAAACTGTGGTGATTGTTGTAAAATGTGCAATAATTATGATCATCGATGTATTCTAAATCAACACTAATATAGTTTTACAAATGCATTTATAACAAGGGAGATATGATAGTATCTTTTTAACCATCACTCGTTGATATAAAATTATATTCTTCACATTACCAATTTTTCCTTTGAATTTTCAGTCTTTAATAATATTATGGTTTGCTTTGAGTTGATGTTTATTTTGTATAACTCCTTGTTTATACACGGAAGAAAACACAATTAGTTTTAGTTTTACTTTATATTAAATCGAATAGTGACCTGGTTTAAACTTAATTGTCAAATCAATTGAATTTATGATTACTAGAAATTAGTTTTCTTACTATGTTTTTAAATTATCACTATTAATTTTAATTTTGCGACTGGATTCGATATGTTAGTGTCATTGATGAGCACTTTGAAAAACTAACGTGTCTAAAATTAACAGTGATAATCTAAAAACATAGTAAGAAAACTTGTTTCTATTAATCATGTCCCGAAATTATCACATTGTAAATGCCACAAATATCAATAATATTAATCGAAGTTAGTTTGACAATGATCAAACCAGATCACTATTCAATTAAATTTGAGTAAAACTAAAACAATATTTGTGTTTTCTTCCATATATAATGACTTGTTTCGAGAGACTAATAAGTTCAAAATCGTGCATAAAACACTTTTTGTTTTATTCTGGGTAAATTGTGATACTAAAATGTCTGTTTTCCATATAATTGTTGAAAATAGTTTTGTATAATTTTTAGTTTGTTTGGATTCATTCGCTGTTGATTGTGTCAAAATGGCTCAACATTGGTCAGAGGGTGTGGGGACTCTGCGTTTCACTGGCAGAGAATATCAACAGGAGTTGATAGAGATAGGACGCTCAGATAATCTGTTAGCATGCCCCCCGGAACAAGCTGCAAATTTTGTTGCATTAAAGCTACTGCAGGAGATGGCGTATCAGATAAGACCGTAAGTATCTCTCTGATATTGTAAGCACGGAGGTCTCCTTCCTCTTCTTTAAGATTTTGAGTGTCTTGTCTGTAAAAGGTAAATATTTGTGAAATGTATTCATTGTTAATTTTTAACAACACAAATTATTGACTGTTCAATTGAAAATTATTATTGCTGGTATATTGTATTCATACTTGTTTTTTTTATTAAATTCTATGTTAATATTTGATTAATGGGTTCTCGCACAGCGCGAGACAGGGAGGCATTCTCCAGAGTGATTGCCAACGTCGGGGGGACCTGATACGGCACTGATAGAAGAAGAAGAATGGGTTTGAGAGGGGTGGCTCGGACACAACACATTTACGCCTGTAAAGGGGCACAATATTGTTCATATTTCCTGTTTTCTTGTATTTTTAAAGATGTTTATGTTGGGGCTGTTGCCGTATGTTTGAATGAAATAAATAAATACTATCTTACGTTTTATATATTTTTAATCACTCTTTAAATTTTTATGGAAAAATCTTCAAGTAGAAATTGTAGTTTTTTTTTTTTTAAAAAGATATATCTGGGTTTTGTTATAAACCCAAATACAACCTTATACACCTTTCACAGTAAGCTAAAAGCTTGTGTCGTGAAAGGGGAGTTTGCCGGCACCTGGGATCGAACCACGGACCCCTTGTTCATGAGGCCGAGACTCTACCTCCAGGCTACCGACGAACTCATTTTATTGTAACTAATTGAATTTTGATTTCTTGGAATTATCTAAAAGCAACTTTATCTTCATGGAGTAGACAGTTAGTATAGAAATATTGAGTGTACAGTTAATAAAGTGTGTATGGAAGTGGTGTTCCATCCTCTCTGCCTACCTCCACTAAGGATATGATGTGAGGCTATAGTAAAGTGTATTTTTTCAGACCCAATAAAATGAAATCTGTGTTTGTGACACAACCTCGCAAATTAAAATCATTAGAAATGGAATTAGGACAACTGACAGATTTAAAAATTGCTTTATTTATCGGCCACAAGTTCCACGGTTGCTGGGAGCATGAGCTTTCGGAATATCCAGTCTTGGGATGTAAATCTTGTAAAGATAAATCATCAGATAGTGTCCATGTTGATGATTCGTCCATTGGAGACAAAGAATCTGGAATCGTCGCCAAGTCAGATCATCATTTACCGACAAGAAATATGATAATTCAAAGTAACCAAGTATTGGTTCTTGTTTCGTCTATTCTGGATGATATGTTGTTAACGGGAGATTTGAAGATGTCTCACATTAATCTTCTAGTTATTGATGAATGCCATTCTGTGATGTCTGATAAACATTTGCAAAATGTAAGTATTCTTATAATTACTTCTATTTCTCAGTACAATTAACTAAAATTTTGCTATCAAACTAAAAAATAATCATGCAAAAATGATATATTTTGTTTTTTCAATATGGTCCGTTACTTTTTGTGTATCTATATTAAATGAATTTAAAAAACTTTAACTTTTTTATACACACAATTTGTTTTTATTTCTGTAGACAATATTGTTTCGAAATTATCAATACTTAATGTCTCATTAAGAACTGGTCCGCACAGCACGAGACAGGGAAGCATTCTCCAGAGTGATCGCCAACGTCGGGGGGACCTGATATGGCACTCATAGAAGAAGAATGTCTCATTAAGAGACGAAACACTATTGCATACAGAAATAAAAATAAATAGTGTGTATAAAAAAGTTAAAGTTTATAAACTCATTTTATATATTTTGATTCCACGTACAAAAGGTTCTAAAAATTTAATATTTTTATATTAGAATCATATATTTGATTGTGATTTTGGTCATTCGTTACAGTGCATCTAAATTTTGTTGTGTTATGTCTTTGCATAGGTACTTAAATTTTGAAAAATAAATAAAATTAAAATATCAATTTGCTTTTTGCGATGGTAAATAGTTAAAGTTTTTCAGTTGATTTTGTAATGGTTTGTTAATTAATTTTTATTTGTTACTAGATCATGTCTATATATTCTAAGCACAAAGAAGGAGAATCAAATGAAAATAGTATTCCACGAATAATAGCCTTTTCCTACCCGTTGTTCACACAAAATTCACCGTTTGACTCAAGCAATGCAGACAGCATCTCAAATAGCATTCAGAAAGACTATGATGATTTCATCAACAACAGATCAGAGTTCTACAACCAATGGGATTGCGATAATTTGATAACGGAATCACCTGCAAAACATCCCAACCAATCAAATGATTCAAATTTAAACACACCAATCAGATCACAGGAGTCGAATGCTTGCAATTTAAATCCACCAATCGAGAAGCAATCTAATACACCAGTGAGAGATGCAAAAACAAAAGATGAAAAGAGTCATAATTTTTTAAATAATTTCCTAGAGTCAGTAGTTGTGGAGGAAGAGAAAAACGAAGATTACCAGAAAATGACTGATTTCAATTATTGGCGGATGGATTACTCTTCTGTGGATGTTCCTGAAGTGAAAAAGGAACCGGAGAGATTGTCTGTTTATGATAAGTTGGAGTTTCAGTTAGAGAAGTTGGAGAGAATGCTTTATTGCAAAGCTGACATGGCTGCTGATATTGTTGGGCTTAAAAAGTATGTACACTCAAGATTGTTGGATAATCAATGATTATGAATATAGTTTTATATTGTAATTATTTGCTTATAAAGTAATCTCATCTTGTAGGATTACAGGCAAACCACGCGAGGTGCTTCTGGAAAGTACAGATGTCTCTGCAGACAGTTTTCTCTGTAGCAAGGGTCGTATGCTGAAACATTTCATGAAAAGGACAGTATTCGATGCTCTTGTCTTTTTGGATGATCACAGGTAATGATGCATTTTGTTTTTTCATCGGGTATTGTTAGCCAATTTACACACATTTTCTTCCCTTAGTCCTAGTTGGATCGGGGTCCATTGAGCATAGGTATTTCCTCCAAAAATCCCTGTCTCTGTAATACAGGAGAGAACATAGTCCTGGCAAGGTAATGTTTTAAGACTGTTTATTGATAGTTGGTCAAAGAAACCACTGTTCTTGTCCACAAGGTTTGGATGGTTTAATGGTCTGGACATTCCCTTTCACAATATGATGTACCAGTGGCAGGGACATCAGAGCATTGGGAGCAACTGGCTGAGTTTTGGAGAATTGTTTCTGCCATTCGCTCTTGAAAGGAGTCTTGAACTTATTATTATATTAAATGGCAATTCTTTCACTTGAAAGTTTCTTACTCTATTATTATTATCTCTTATTATTTTCAGATATGATCCTATGGAGATATACGGAGATGATACATTCGGTGATGAACTTCGTGCCATTCCTAACCCTGTCCTGGAGCCCAGGGATCTCCTGATGCAGTTCTTACATGTATTGGATCAAGCAGGTATCTATATTAGTTTTGCTTCAAATATATACAATGAGTTATCAAATAAAATAAAATAAATATTTATTATTATTTTGTTTTGTGTTACTGTTGAGTAAGACTAACGCACAACCTTATTGAACAAATCACCGCTAGACGATAGTGTAAAAGAAGAAATGATTAGAATGTTTAACACTATTGTCGATCAAAACTATTTTGAATTCGATAATAATTATTATTCTCAACCATCTGGATTAGCAATGGGATCCCCGGTGAGTCCGATTATTTCAGAAATATTTTTAAATAACCTTGAAAACAATTTGTTAAATTCTGATAATTTTTCTCTTAAGAATAACATTGTAAAGTGGGTTAGATATGTAGACGATGTTCTGTGTATATTTAAGGGCACTGACCGGCTTCTTGACTCTCTGCTTTCGTACATCAACAATCTACATCCCAATATAAAATTTACGTTAGAATCCAATCCCGATAACACACTAAATTACCTAGACCTCACTTTAAAAATCATCAACAATAAAATTGACTTCAACATATATAGAAAACCGACACACACTGACTCGATTATTCACTTCACTTCTAACCACCCTCTGTCACACAAACATTCAAGCTTCCACTTTATGACTGACAGACTTGTTTCAACTCCTCTTAATACTGTCAACCATAATAATGAACTTAACACTATCAAACAAATCGTGATAAACAACGGTTATAACACTAACTTGGTAGACCACTTAGTAAACAATAAACAGAAGACTCGACTGTTTAGACAATTTATTTACCACACTTACAATACTAAAGATACACCTAATAGAGCTTGGAGAAAAATATTGTACATAGGAGAGTTGTCTAAACAATTAACGAAACTATTTCCCGACATAATTCGACCAGCCTTCTACACGAACAACAAACTTGCCAACTTATTAGCCAACTCTAAATCAAAGACGGACATTCTAAAGAAAAGCGGGGTGTACGAAATTAAATGTGGAGACTGTAATAAAGTATACATAGGACAGACGTTCAGGAACTTAAAAACTAGAATTGACGAGCACCGACGATGTATTACAAATAACAATTTTTCAGAATTCGCAAACCATATAATAGAAACTGACCACTCTTTTAGCAACCATAGTTTAAAATTATTACATACACACACACATACCGACCAACTTTGACAGCACTGGAAGCAATAGAAATTAATAAAAATAATAACTCGACTAAAACAGCTATTAATAATAATAATCTTCCGAATTCGTCTCCCTTATTACAACTATTCCCCATCTCATATTCCAAGAACTCCACGCCTGAAACCAACACGACCCCGCCTACCCCTACACCCTCACTGTAAATCCTAACGAACTTTTGTATGTATTTGTTTTGTTTAATTCAGTATAGATCAGCACCTGATGATGCGAACTCGTAGTCCGCGAAACCGGTCGTGCGTTAGTCTTACTCAACAGTAACACAAAACAAAATAATAATAAATATTTATTTTATTTTATTTGATAATTTAAAATGAAGTGTTACAAAGTAAATGCCGATACAATTAATGATATACAATGAGTTTTGTAAATCAATGGAATATTTTTTTCTTTTATTTGCTCGTACTGTTTGAACTGTTCATAAATATGTTTTGTTATGTTTCCAGGTCCGTACGCAGCTGATAAGGCAGCTTTCATGCTTTTAATTAAGATTGAAAAGTTAAAAGTGAAAATTCCATATGAGAGGCACTTTTTACTCTTGTGTTTGGTAACATCTGTACTTCTGCAGATACGTTCAGCTGCCGAAACTGTTTTTGAGAAATATCCAACTGAATTGGAGAAAATAAAAAAATTCACATCGCCTAAAGTGTTGAGATTAATGGATATTTTTAAATTGTTTAAACCAAAAGTACAAGAAATTGCAGATGTTACAATGACGGCTGACAAAAATGTTACCAGTGATTTGAATAGTAAAAGTATCTCTATCGCCGATAAAAATGTAGCTGTGACAGATGAAAATATTGCCAGTGATTCAAAACGTGGTTCTAATATAGAAGAAAAAATACTAGATGTTCGAGTTTCCAAAAATGTTATGCCAGTCGTTTCGGCAGCAAATAGTGTAAATGATTTTTCTAATAAAGTTATTTTAGATGATGAAGTAATTAAAGTTTTTGTAGAAAATGATGAAAGTCAGCAACAATGTCTTCCTAATGTCGAGGACGTTGAATCTTGTGATAAAAGTTCTAGTCATAATCTGATAAGTCGAAATTCCAAATACAATTTAAATTCAGAATCAACTGTTTCAAAAGGTAATGATCAAACGAGTAGTGATCTGATTGGTCAGTTAGATTCGTGTGATTTTCAATTGTTAAAGTGTAAACTTGAGTTGCAATGTAAAGTGTTTGATGTAGAGAAAAACATTGAGAGTGATACATATTCAGTAGGAAACAAAAGACATTATTGCGAAGAAAGTGATTCGTGTAAACGTTTAAAACTCTCCCACGATACAGGTTCAAGTGATCTACTAGATACAATGAATGTGACATCATCAAAAGAAAGTCTCTTTGAAACAAGTGAAATACATTCCGCAGAAATTCAAAATAAATGTGCCACACAAAAAGGTGAAGAAGAAATTTCTATTGACTGTGATAAACTGTTAGATTCTAACTTAATTTCTGTAGAAAGCAGTGCAAATGAACTTGATTCTGTACAAAATGTACCTGTCAATGAAAATGAATGTGAAAACAAAACTGATTTGAAAAATGTGGTAGTTGATGATATATGTTATACGAAAGGTGCATTTGAAATGCTTTTACAGTCTGGTACAAATATTGAAGGTGGAGCAGAGGAAAATACTGATTCCAATAGCAAAATAGATGTACTTAAGGAATCTATTGATAATTCACCTAAAAATAAAAAAGAAGTTATAGTTGAAGAAGTGAAGCTGAACATAGAACCAGAATCTTGCAAATCTTCTCCGAAGAAGAGGCATAATGATGGCGGTAGGAAAGGACGAAAAGGGGAGTACAGAACGCATACTTGGAATGATCCCGATTCATTGTGTGGTCTGATCTTCGTTGACGAACCTTTGATGGCTAAGATTTTATATTCTTTGATCTATGTAAGTATTTTTAAGATTGTTTGGAAGTAATTTTTTGATGATGTAGTTACGTTCTTTTTTCATGGCACGGATATAACAATTTATGTGCCGTTAGTCCACTGGTTAACTTGTTTGTGGTATTAATTGTGTCGGTGCACACGTAGTGTAGAATTCCATAATTATGTAATTTTTTTTTTTAAAAGATTTGAGATAAACAAAGAAAAAAAAAAATTTAAAAAATTTGATTCCGAGAGAGACGATTGATAATGACCTGATAAGTGGAAAGACGTCTCTCTCGTAATCAATAATCTATAGTAGAAAGAAACACTTGTTTCAATTACATAATTGTTTGTGGGAGTTCTGTGATGATGTAGATAGATTCTTCTAATGGCCTTTATGCCTATATCTCAAGGTTTGCAGCAATGAAATGACATTGTTTGACTGTCCGTGGTAAATAATTTTAGTTTTTTTTCAAAGAACATCAATTTTTATATATTACACTTAATTATAATACTGATGTTGAAAGAATGAATAA
Organism: Athripsodes cinereus; assembly: GCA_947579605.1. Taxonomy (NCBI): domain Eukaryota; kingdom Metazoa; phylum Arthropoda; class Insecta; order Trichoptera; family Leptoceridae; genus Athripsodes; species Athripsodes cinereus. The sequence goes on from OX388305.1 coordinate 38,057,947, forward strand.
GGTGAATAGAGAAGAGAATGGATTAATGTATATCAAAACATGAACTATATTATACCATTACGCTGGATCCCAAGTGGGATAAGTAGAGAGGACAGAACACCACACAACTCTATCCCTACATACTTCTTTCGCATTCATACAATTTCACATACAGGCATGCTGATTTCTCTTGCTCAACTTGCATTCGTCTTTGAGAATTGGATTCACGTAATCAAGCCATGTAGTTCTTGATCTTCACTTCGCTCCATATGTCTTAAAGTGAACTTGTATAATTGTTTTCAAATTTAAATAAAAGGTGTTTTTTAGGAGTACAGCCATCAGGAAACAGAATTGCAGTTCATCAATGCACAGTTCACAGTGGATAAGACTGCTGATCCGCAAACTGAGCCAAAGGAAGCCGAGACTGAGCATAGATTGCAAGAGGAAGTACTGAGAAGGTAAGTCAAGATAGCGAGTAAGCAAAAATGTAAATCTTCTGATTGCAGTGGTAAACATTGTTTATATTGAAAAATCTAATAAATAAATTTAAACTTACATACATTAACAGTAAATGTTGTTAACCAACATGTTGTTGTTTTAATTTGTATATTACATCCTGTCTTTTAATGATTGCATTCATCAAATTTTGTCCAGTCTCTGTATAATTTAATTTAATTGTTTTATTCTATAACTATTGCTGTTTTGTTCAAATTACTACCATTTTTGTTATATCTTAATGTTTATTTTTATAAATTTGTACCAATTAATTTTTTATCAGTTTTTATTGTTGTTGTCTGTCAAATTGTTTTTTTCTACTTTGTTATATGTTTAACATGTAAAAGGCTCACGCCGTATACAAGTGATAAATAAATAAACAGTATTTGGTGGAAGTTTCACCATGGATGTATTAAATAACTAAACGAATACATCATGTTTGTAAAATTATTCACCAATCATTAAACTTAACTATGAGATATCTATTAAAACGATATGTATTCTTATGTTGCTGCTCGCTATTTTTGATTGTTTCACATGTTCAGTTTTATTTGTATAATATTTTCTTCCCCTTGTCTTTGTTGAGATAAAGGCTCATTGTGTCCAATTATATCTTCCATTGCCTCTGGATCTCTGGCCACTCCAAAGAAAGCTTTTCATCAGCTTCTACATCATCCCAGAATATATAACATAACATAACATCTATAGATAATTCACACAGACCGAGCTAGACCTACACTAAGAAATGAATCTTGTATTATGGGTAAATAAATGAATACTTTATTTTTTTACTTTGTTTCCAGATTTCGTACGCATGAGTGTAATCTCCTAATTGGAACCTCCGTCCTGGAAGATGGTATGGACTTGCCCAAGTGTAATCTAGTCATAAGATGGGATCCTCCTAGGGGGTATGCTATATAAAATTTACTTGGTCTGATATTTCAGCGTACCCTTAGGGTGATGAAGTCTAACTTAGCTCCATTAATTTTATATTACATTAACTTTGATGTAATTAGTATGTGAAATAAATTTCAGATACCGATGCTACGCACAATGTCGATCCAGAGCACGCGCTCCCAAATCTCTGTACGCTATGATGGGGCCCGAGCATCCTGAGAAGCTTGTCACTGCGTTGGCACACTATACACACATTGAAAGGGTGATTATTATTTGTTTTAAAAAATACTATCACCTATAAACCATTCAATATCTTCAATTTAGCGATGAGGTATTTCACCCATCGTGAATATCTACCTCTTATTGGAATGTATAGAATCAATGGAATATTTATTACGTCATGCGGTTCATCTGTGGCTACCCTACTTGTGAATTTGCCTTGCTGGTGTGAATGAATGTAGAAAATTAATGAATAGTTACGTAACACCTAATCGGTTAGATTAAGGAATGTTAAAAGATGAAAAGGAAGAAATTACTTGAAACATTTTACATCTCAAATTCAGCAATCAGATTTTCCACCCTTCCTGAATGTCTTAATTTTTTTATTGACACAAACTGGACAGTTTCCTTGTTTAAAACATGTGGCTGGCATACTGGCTACCTCAATTGTAAGAAATACCATGATGGTATTATATTTGAATCGCATCGCCATGTTAAAGGGGCGTAAGTCACAATTTTTGCTAAAATGAGTTGATTATGCAAAAATGTCAAAAAAACACTTATCCATCCGTGTAGCACATAAAATGCAACAAACCGGCGTAAGTCAAGTGAATATATACAAAAATTATATCTTTTTTTTTTCATTCCATGTTAAAAGGGTACATTAGGTACGCAATTGTAATAAAGTTACGACTTTATTATAATACGCTCAGTAGGAACTAAATATTTTTAGGTAGTTTACTGTATGCCAACATTGCAAATTGTCAAATAGAACATTTTACCGCCAAAATTGACATTGACATGACGACACCGATAATAGACTGTGATCATGACATTAATGATTAATAAATACATATATCTATATAATTCATTTTTATATTTTAAAAGTTTCGTCTGTCGTTGGAATACATTTGTTTATTATTTTAATATTACTATTGTGAACTATATTTATACTTTTTATTGTGAAATTGTTCATTTATTACAACTCCTTTCCATTCCTTGTAAAAAAGGCGTAAGTCCAACGTTTTCAAATTAAATTTTCTCACATACTAAAGTGAATTTCTCCATGATTGACAGATAATCGTATGTAAAATATACTATTTTACTTTAATAAATATAAACAAAAAAATTGTTTCCTTTATTTTTTTTTCACCAGACAGTTTTATTGCATTCCTGTAAAATTATGTGAATTGGACTTACGCCCCTTTAACATAGAGTTATTCATTTAAAGATGCTAGTCGCTAAGTGCAGATGGAGTGAACCAGGTCCCATGGAGGAAGCTCGAGCCAGTGACTTCACTCCTTTGATTCTTCCCTATAGGCCAGATCAGCAGGCCGTCACACTGTCCCAAGCAGTGCAACTAGTTAATAGGTAACATGTCGTTCACTATCTTTTTTCACTCTTCTTATATTGTTGAATGCTCTTCTCAAGAGCTCATGGCAGATATGAATCGACTCAATTTAGAGCGATTCTCTGCCAATCGAGTCCATGCTATCAGGAATCTTGCAGAAGGAAGAATAATGCTCGTTTTAATTGGCTATTATTGATCATCTTGGGTTAGTTGGAAGAGATGGCACTTTTGCAATAAACTCACCCTCTGTGTATTAATTGTATGTAATTTGAATGTATGTACAGTAAAGAATGAATAAATCTTCTCTCCTGTATTGCAGTGACGCAGGTCTTATATGAACATTATATTTGTATTTAATTTGAATGTATGTACAGTAAAGAATGAATAAATCTTCTCTCCTGTATTGCAGTGACGCAGGTCTTATATGAACATTATATTTGTAGATACTGTGCCAAGCTACCGTCGGACACATTCACCCGTTTGGTGCCCCTGTGGAGCATTGAGGAAATAGTGTACAGAGGGCACACACTATACATATGCAGTGTTAGGCTGCCCATCAACTCGCCTCTCAAGTATCAGATTGTGGTGAGTTTCATAATATTTATCTACATCAGCAAGTAAAATATTTTTTTGTGCTATTCATTGTGAATGTATTGGTGATGATTTGTTTGCTCGGTGCCATTCTAAAATCCTTTGACCGTTTTTCTTGAATTAAGTTTCTTTTTTGAACTGCAACTGTATTATTTCTATGAAGGTTTGGTAATGGATTTTTCTATAAACTAGAAATTAATCTTTGATTTTCATCTTGCAAGGGAAGCAGTATAGTAAATCCATGTATGAAATTTCATTTTTTGTATTTAGTTTATTAATTGTTTTATGTTTAGGGTCATCCAATGCCTACCAAGGTGTTGGCACGAAGGATCGCTGCATTGCAAGTCTGCCGAGCATTGCATCTATCTGGAGAGTTGGATAATAACCTGCTTCCTATTGGTGAGTTTTATTGGTAAAATTTTGAATACTATTAAAAAGAAGGCTTGGCAAAACTGTCCTGCATCCGAAGACCTAAATGACATTTTAATATATATCTATAATGATTTGTAAATATTAGTGATGCATTCGTATTCGCAGAAAACGTGAGAATGTTTTGCAAATATTATTTTGGTAGTAAAGTATCGGATATTCGGTAAAAGTACCGGATACTTAATAAGTAGTCGGTATAAATACCCGGTACAATGTAGAAAAAGGTACTGCAAGAAAATATTCTTTAAGAAAACCGAGGAGTTTTTGAAATATTTTAAATTCCTGAAACAGAAGAGGTGTGATGGTGTATTGATGATGTATTTTTTGAATTTGAATTATTCCAGCCAAAGAAAGTTTTCGGGCCTTGGAACCAGACTGGGTGAACATGTTGCCTGCATCTGACAATGCTCTGTTGAATGCTGATGCTCACGAGCCAAGACCCGGAACAACCAAACGGAAGCAGTATTACTATAAAAGGGTATTAATTTATTTATTCATTCTTTACTATACATTTATTATAAACAATTACATAAAAGGTATACATTCAAATTAAATACAATCAATATACAGAGGGCGAGTTTATCGCAAAGGCGCGATCTCTTCCAACTAACCCAAATTTATATATTCTTTATTTCAGTTGTTGATTTGATATTTATTAATGTCACCATGTAGTCGAAAACAACGAATAACTGATATTTCAACTATCAGATATTAATTGTATTTTGTTTTTTATAGATTGCCAAATCTCTGACTGGATGTCGTCCCATGTTGGGACGCCCTTGCCTGGCATATGAGATCAGAGCCCATCTAGCAGTTCCATTACCTGAACGACACAACACGAGGGGCAGGAAACTGCATCCTCCTGAGAACTATGCCCAAGGATTCTGTATACTCACCAGCAGACCAATGCATCAGGTTTGTAATACTCTTGTTGATTTTTGTTTGTGGGTAATAATTTGTTAACAATACATAGCGTACACAACACAACTAGTATAGAGGGTAATTTTTTGCTATTGGAGAGAATAAACATTGATAAAGAGTGTTCTGTAAAAGACATGTATTTGCAAAACATTACAAACAATGTATTTAACATTTTAAATTCAGAGGTGAGACATGTCATCCATCGAGAATGTATTATTTATTATTGGTACAGAATCTATATTACAGAGTGAATGATATATATTGAAAAGATTATTAAGTGATATTTCTTATTTTTCAGATACCCGTGTTCCCCCTGTTTACTCGCAGTGGGGAAGTACGAGTACAACTAGTTAGGATGCCTGTACAGGTAGTGATGAGCAGGCGACGCACACGTCTGGTGCACAGGTTCATGAAGTACACATTCAAGGATGTCCTTAGGGTACACAATCACCTCATGGTGTTTAATCCTTGCAAGGGGAACAAGAACAACTACTATATTGCACCAACCATCAAAGGTAAACTGACTCACAATCAAAATATTAATTTAGGCTTAGTCAAAATGTGCTGCGTGAATCCCACAGCAAAAAATACCTCTCCCACTGTTTACAGTAAGTTGACCAGTGTTGTATAAAAGGTAGGCATGGATAAAACTGCGATAATACATTTCCGATCTTCAATTTAGCTGTGATGAGGTATTTCACTCATTCTGCACGTCTGGATTTGCAAACTGGTGCAAAATTGCACCCACACATAATGAAAATTTATAAATGAAAATCTGTAATGTAATTAATTTAATGTATGTTTTATGTAACTGTATTGTTCAATAATGTTCTTTTTTCAGTTACAAACTCAGATGGCTCCAACAGTGTGAATGTTGATTGGGAATTTCTAGAATTGATCTTCGAACACACGGAAGAAAATAAAAAACAACACCTCCATAATAATAGTCACGCTATCGAAACTAATATCACAGAAAAGAATACTGAATGTGTCGTGGATAATGTGCAAAGTAATAAAAATGAAACTAAAAATATGACTGATGCATCTCAAGATAATAAAATTTTAGTTGAAGTAAGTTTAGAATTGAAAAATGATAATTTGGAAGCGACTCATAATGTTGATTCAGCTACTGAAGATGAACTAGCAAAGACAAATAATTGTCCTAATGATGATTCTAATTATAATGCAAGAGATGAAACGAGCGTTGCAAAAAATGAAGGTGGAGATGGTGATGTTCTTAAACGAGGTAAAGATGATAAAAAGATAGAAACCAATGCAGCTGGTGAAGGTAGAAATGAAATTAGTACAAAAGTTGACAAAACATTTGAAAAAGATGAAGAAAATGATAGAAATGTAGCCAATAAAGTGGATGAGATTAAAAAACCTGATGAAACTAAGATGACATCCAATGTCAATAATATTCAAGACAGTGCGGATGATCGTAAGTTAATTAAATTAGAAGATTTGGGTGAGGATCTGATAGAGGATACGTGGAAAGGACAGGAGAACAAAGTGTCTTCTATCAAATGGGATGAATTTGATGAGAATGATGCGGCTTGTTTTGGTAAACATGGGAAGCGAAGTGAATCTGAAGATAATTTGTCTGTGAATGAGGAGCCAGAGGAGATGCCTAACCCGTATTTAGCTCCAGGAGAAGTGTTTCAGTTTGATTATGAAAAGTATCGAGATGCTGTTGTAATGCCATGGTACAGGAATCAAAATCAGCCACAGGTGAGTTGACATTACTCTATCAAATTTTTTACCCTTCTATTCCAAGACATCTTATGAAGCGTAAGATTTTGAAAAGTTTCAAGGTGTGGAGAGATTCCACTTCTACTCAGTGCCTGCCAAAGGTTTTGATTCATGCAAATCACACGCCACTGTAGTCAGCCAAGAGCTGTTGCTGAGGAGTCTTGGCTTTTTTGTTAGAATCTGCAGCTGTTGTCTTATTTAACGATTAGAATATCATTTACAAGGCAGAGCATTTACCTGTTAATCTTTAATTGACAAGATTAAACTCTTGCTCTCAATTTAACAAGTGTTAAGGTTAATTTTTGAGTAAAAAATAAAGCTGTTCATATTTTTGTTTCAGTATTTCTATGTCGCTGAGATATGTTGGCACCTGTCTCCTCAATCCGCCTTCCCTTCTTCTGTGCACCCTTCCTTCATGCACTACTATCACACCAAGTACGGAGTCACCATAACGCAGATTAGCCAACCCTTATTGGACGTGGATCATACTTCAGCCAGGCTTAATTTGTTGACTCCCAGGTACAGAATGTAACTTTGTCTGAAGGCCTTTGAGGGCTCTTCACAATAATGAAAAGTCACTAATGTGTGTTTTTTGTGTCAAAAATTGACTTCCAGATGGATTGAAAGTTTGTAGGATTAATATTATTGTTCTTTTCATTACAAACTTGTTTTTGTTTTCTGAATATTTTGTATTTTTGACATAAAGAAGACAACTTGTGTTCTCATTATTTCACTTCTTTTTCTTTTCGTGTCGGTCAGCAAACAATAAAAATAACAAAACATTAAAATGTGTATTCCCATTCCATTATTTCACTGTCTACCTTACTAATGGATGATGCTGAGATGATATTATGACTTCCTGACTTGTAAACTATATCATCCACTGACTAATTGTTTATGTTTATTTTGTTTGTTTATTTATTTTTATTTATTTATTCTTCTTGCACATCATCATAACATAACAGTATTAACAAAATAATATAAAATTTTACAATCTAGGACGATGTGCAGTGGCGAGATTATTACTATAAAGTGATTTCTTCCATCTAACCACGACACATTGACATAAACCTAGTAAAAACAAATTTACTTAAAAAAAAAATTATAAAACATTAATACACAACAAAAGAAAAAAACAAAATTTAAAATAATATTTGACACACACCCAACATGTGGTAGGGATTATGGATCAGAGGGGGGGGGGGGGGGGCTAGGGAGCGGATACTGAGTTAATTTTTATTGTCTGACCGGATAAGTCTATGTCCCCTTAGTACCCATAATACAAGATTCATATTTTTGTTTGGGACTAACTCCATCTCTGTGAATTGTCTATATGTGTTATGATATAGATGTATTCAATAATAAAAAAAACATTTATAGGTTTGTGAATAGAAAAGGTGTTGCCCTACCCACGTCATCTGAGCGCACCAAGCGCGCTAAGCGTGAGCTACTTGAGCAGAAACAGATTCTGGTGCCTGAGCTGTGCTGCACACATCCCTTCAGGGGTGCTCTCTGGAGAGCTGCAGTCGCATTACCATGTGTACTTTACAGGTAACTAGTCACTTGAAATTTTATTTACGGGAGAACTAAAATTGATTACGACAATGTTTTCGTTTACTTTTTGCAAAATATGACTTATACTAGGCCTAGTTTAATTAGTTTCATGTTGTTATCTAGTCTTAACTCATTAAAACAATGCTTCAAATATTTCTCTTGAATAATAATATTACAGCGTCATATTGTGATAATATCACTGCAACATCTAGCATCAATGTCCACGTCTGTTACATAAATTACGTAATAACAATTGAATATTGTTTTGAGAAAAATAAAATAATAACATTTCATTATATGTGTATATTCTGCAGACATTAAGAAGTGTGTCATGTGAATAAATATGTCTTCATGCTTCTCCTGAAAATCCTATAGTCAGCAGCCTGCCAAAGACCTAGAGGCAAACTATTCCAAAACATGGGACTAGCATAATAAAGAGCATGGTCCCTATATACTCTTGTCTGTGATCTTAGTAGTAATAGCAGCTCTTACAGCATGGTCTTTTATCTATTTTCAGGATCAACAGTCTTCTGCTTGCGGACGAGATTCGTCGCTCTGTGGCCGTGAGGGTCTCCTTGGGTAAGGCATATCCTTCCTCCGATTTCTCCTGGCCTCCGCTGGATTTCGGATGGAGTCTGGCTGATGTGCTAAAAGAGAAGACAGATGCCGGACAACAGAAAGGTATTTATTTACTCATTTACAATGTGTATGTATATATAAAAACTATAAGTATGATTCTAAATGCAATGTTACAATTTTTACACCAGAAGAAGGCGTGTTATTTTTATCTTTTCATCAATCTGCTTTCTCATATGTCTGCGCCTGTGGCAATTCCAAAATGCTTGCTTTTATAAAGTGTTTTTTTTTTTAAAAAAAGAAGATATATCTACCTATGTTTGTTATAAACCCAAATACAACCTTATACCCCATGGGTGGTCAACCTTTTCAGCAGCCGGGCCAAATTTTAGAAATGATATTTCCTACCGGGCCGTACAACAATATACTCCATATATAGAACATTTAGTAATTTTACTTCACCTTAAAATTTCTACCCCCTTGTCGCCAAATTTTCAAAATGGTAATTGGAATTTGAAATGTTTCAAAATTCCCTGGTTTTCCTTAAGAACATTTTCTCAAGATACCTCTTTAAAAAGTAATGGATGTCGTGGAAGGGGAGTTTTCTGTTTATTTGTTTGCTCTCTTTGTCATTTTTGCTACTATATGTCAGAGCGCAAGTCGGTCTCCGTAGTGTATGTATGATGATGGTTAATAGATCATTTGTAGTGAATGATTACTGGCTGTAGTAATTTATTTTAGATATTTTTTTATTTTTTTATCTATTGATACAATAAAATGTTTTGATCTTATTAATAATACAATATAGCGTTTAATACAAATTACATAAAATATAGTATATTAAGTATGTAATATAATTATTACCTTTTAATATTTCTATTTTTATGATGATAACAGCTGTATAGGTATTATGTTATCTCATCATCTGTGATTTTTGGATATCTGTGATGACATCCAATCAGGAAATATATTTGTGTATTTTGTTGAATTTAATTAACATAAAAAGTAAGCATAAAAATTAAGCTCTTTTCGTTTAAAGAGAATCGTTTTATAAATGGCTGGTAGGTACAATGAATTTCAGCGGAAATTTTAAATGAATTGTTTTGTTTATGTAATTGACATTGTATGTTTAATGTGTATTTAATGATTTGAAATGTAATAGAAGTATGGTGATCTAATAAAATACATACTTTTATGTGAGGAAGCTATAATATGTACTATGAAGAATGAATAAATAAAAAAATATGAATGGCGGGAGTTTTTTTTAAAAAAAAACACCGATTTTAGTATAAATTTTCTGTCAGTTTTTATACCAATATATGGGAGCGAAACTACATCATGTCGAATTTCGACCAAATTGACTTATAAACATAGTATTGTAGTCCTTGTTATGCTCTTTTAAATGACATATTCATCTGTCTTGAAAACGAGTTATATTTTGAAATATCCATAAATAAAAAAAAATCTCAAATTTTTGTTAAAGCAAAACAACGCCATTTTAATGCAATATTGTGAAATTTTTCAAAAAAGTCTAAGATATAATTAAAAGCAATCATTCATAATGATTTTTAAGAGTAATTTCACATTGATAAACGTGTGAGAAGCAAATATAATTTTGTCGAAAAAACTTTGCACGGCTAAACTGAAAAATGGAGTCCATTGATAGTGTGTAGTTTCATTCCGACGCACAGCTATTATCATGTAATATTTTGAAATTGAGCGGGTACAAGCGAAAAAAATATTCATGAAAAAAGAAATTGTCTCATTTTTGAGATGAGTTGATTTTGAATTGTCTTCTTCATCATGTGTTTCGTAGGAGGTTTTACAATATTGGATGTTATTTTCCACTCTTTTTCTTCTTCTTCATTGTAGGAATTACTTTCCTTACTTCAAAGTATATCTCCATTTCTAGTATTGGTATTTTCTTTTTGGTTGTGTATATATTGAACAGTACCATCCACTTGGACTCGGGAAAGAACCGAGGTATATGGCGTTCATCCACTTTAAAGTTTTCAAGTATTAGACTGTCTTTCTGAAATAATATTCAAAGCAATAATCAATATTAAAATATATATTGGCGGTGTCTTAGTGTCACAATAAAAAAAATTAAATATAAAAATTTGTCCAAAAAATAAATAAAAAAATCGAGATGGATCACCCTTAACTTTTAGGAGTATGAAAAATAGATGTTGGCCGATTCTCAGACCTACCCGATAAGCACACAAAATTTCATCAAAATCGGTCCAGCAGGTTTCGGAGGAGTATGACTCTGTGACACGAGGATTTTATATTTTTTTTTTAAAAAGATATACCTGGGTTTTGTTATAAACCCAAATACAACCCTATACACCTTTCACAGTAAGCTAAAAGCTTGTGTCGTGAAAGGGGAGTTTGCCGGCACCTGGGATCGAACCACGGACCCCCTGTTCACGAAGCCGAGACTCTACCTCCAGGCTACTTAGATTATGTTAATAATCCGAAAGACTACACCTTATCACCATTCACTGATTATAAAGGGCTATGTATATCTATTACACATATCATGATAGATATGATTCAATCTGAAGAAATGCATCTCTTGTTGGATAGAGAGAAAATACTTGATGTTCCGACGCTTACAAATTGGCTTTAGTAATTGGCAAAATTAATATACTTAAGTTTTATTAAAAATCTACTTAAGAATCATCAAAATTTTACTCAACAATAAATAAACAAAAATGAATGGATGCTGAAAAGTCCAGACCCTCAGGAAAATTAGATCAACCAACATTGCTTCTTTGTGCGGTTTGTCTACGGGCCCAGAGCCCGTAGACAAACCGTACTTAGCGATCGTCTACTGGCGAACTTTTTGACAATCTACCTACATGTTCCATATAATTATACGTTATTGTTGCAGTTATAGGCGAAAATTCGTTTGTAGTCGATCGCCAAGTGCGTGTTTGTCTAGGGGCTCAGGTCACTATTCAATTAAATATCACTGTATAACTTTCACTATTTAATATTTTGCTTAAAAGCTTTTCGGACATACGTCCATCTTCAGTAATAAATATCTTATAACTAGCAAAATATTAAATAGTGAAAGTTATACAGTGTTATATTTTTATTTTTATTACCTAAATTTTAAAAATGAGCTTTCATAGTGTTACCTCTTCAAAAATAGAAAAGTTATTAAATATCAATTAAAACTAAAACCAATTGTGTTTTCTTCCATATATAAGCATGGAGTTTTACAAAATAAACTAGACTCAATAAATAAGTACCTCTTTATTTTGTTTTTAAACTGGGTATAATTATGTCATCCATTCTTCTATTATCATAGATTACCATTTGTAATGCGATTTGATTATTATGCTATATATTTTGTTTAGTAAATTGTATGTTTTCTCACCGCAGGACAGCTCTCAACTTTGATTGCTTTCTTGACAACATTGATGATGAAGTTGGTGCCGTTGAGTAGGTCGCATACACCTTGTTTGAAATTAAACAAGCTCTGTTTGTATTGCTGGTTGATCAGCTGATGTCCAATCATCTCCACCTGATATTAATAATTAATTTTAATTAATCCAAAGGAGCCCAACATTTATTTTTATCCATTATCCATACTGCTTCAAAAGTTTGACAAGCTATGTTTTATTTATTTATTTTATTCTTCTTGCACATCACCGTTCACATAACAAAATCAACAAATCAGTTTACATAAGAAAAAAAATGACGATATGCAGTGGCGAGATTATCACTATACTGTACATTGATTACATACAATTTCGTTGAAGGCATACATTCAAACTAAATACAATCAATATACAGAGGATGAGTTTATTGCAAAGACGTAATCTCTTCCAACTAATCCAAATATATATAGTGTTTCCTTCCATCTAAACACAAATAAAAGTAATAATAATAAAAACACGCACAAAAAAACAATATCTACTTAAATCAAAATGAGAAAAAATCTACAATCCACACACCTAACTCTCCAAAGGGACCGGGAACTATGTATAGGAAGGGGTTAGGGGTTATTTAGAATTTTATTAGAATTTCAAATTGTTGTTCTAGGGAGCTGTGTGATCGTTATATAGCTGGTATATAATAATCTATTGAACTTCTGCTTAAGTTATGAAAAATTAAAAGTCTTCGGATAAAATCTAAATCACAATATTAAATTGAATGAAGGTATATCAGATTCTGAATTTCTATATGTACATATATTTGTATCCATACACTTTATTATTAGCTATATTTCTGTAATTCTCTGTTAGTTGAAATCAATGATTGTTACATTAATATATCGTCGGTAGCCTGGAGGTAGAGTCTCGGCTTCATGAACAGGGGGTCGTGGTTCAATCTCAGGTGTCGGCAAACTACCCTTTCACGACACAAGCTTTTAGTAGCTTACTGTGAAAGGTGTAAAAGGTTGTATTTGGGTTTATAACAAAATCCAGATATATATCTTTTTCAAATAAAATAAAATAAAAATATATACATGTTTGCTGGAAGAGATTGCCTCGAGACAATAAGCACAGTTACGGTACATATTTTTTAATTTCATCAGTTCATTCATTCATTTATAATATCATTGGGTAGCCAGCGGACTAACTACATGTAATAAGCACGTTGTGTAAAATTTTCTGAAGAGAATGCGAGACTTATTATACTTGGTCACATGATCACTGGTGAATTGGAGATTATTTACTAAAGGTTAAATTGAATAATTAATGATAATGTTATTAATGTTTCTACTACTACTCACTGTAACATTGTTGTACCAGGGCCTGATTATAGTCATGTTGAGGTTATACACTGGACTAGATCCCCTGCGCCTCGTCAACTTATGCTCGTGTACTGTTATGTACTGGGGATTCATATGTTTATAGTTATCCCTCTCTAAGTATATTTCTATGTGCTCCGACTGGAAGGAAATGTTACCATGTTTATTAAATTCTCTCATTAACTTTATAATTTATGAAATCTGTTGAAGTTAATGGAGCCTTAAAAGTGAAAGTGAATCTTAAAACATTAATGTTGTTGACCGAAGGTACTTGTTGGAAGTCCATTTCAAAATAATTAAGAAACTTAAAATTTTAGTTAATAATCTAGCATTTTTGCTCTTCTCTGATTTGAGTTTTCTGTGGTTTCCCCATTTCGCAATAAGGTAAATACCGGAGAAGTTAGATATTTATAATTTTCTTAAATCATTCTCTCGTGAATCCGTCCACAGCGGATCACTTTCCAATAGTTTTTTATCAATGAATTATAATTACTTTCTTATCAACACGGGCTTCTCCCAATTTTCTTTTGTTCAAATCCTATAAATACTGTTTGTCTCTGTATCTTATTTCACTTTTTACTAATCGCCTGATGATGGAGACGAGAGTCTCCGAATACTAGTACGCGAAGTTAATAAAGTCATTTGGAAGTTCACTACATATTGTGTTTTTTTTCAATTATCTTGAAAGTGAATCTTTTTTTTGAACCAGTGTCGAGTTCAATAGCACAACGTATGGTGTTTTTATGAATCTGTAGATGGAGTTGTATTATTTACATAACAATATAGTGAATGTTAATACCTCTTTTCCCTGGCAGCCTCCAATCACCCCCAGACATACCGTCAGGGAACACCAGGCAGCTAGGTTTGCTAGCATCGTAGCTACTGTGCGTGTAGTGTATATTATAATTCACAGTAATTCTCACTAATTTTACTTGACGACAACTGATTGGCGTTACATTTTTGTTGTCAAGTTGTACATTGTCTCCTATTGTTTGGTTTAATACCTCTATTAAATATTCCACTTAATGTCTTTATATATCATTATGGTTTGTATATGAAATTGGTAGTATGAATGTAATTATGGCAAAATTTATTGTACATAACATTGCGATAATTATTTTAAAAATCAAATATGATATTGGAGTTTTACCAAGAAAGATGCTACCAATGTTTCGACGTGTAATACCTCTATTAAACTAACATCCGATTTTATAAAAGATAAAGTTCCTTTACTTTTGTAGTGAAATTTGGGTTTCATAAACTAACTGAAAATTTAGAGACTTTATCTCAGTTTAATTGCAGAACATCAGATGTAATTATTTACTCATTTTACATTAACAGCACAAGGTCATTAAACATAATATAGTACAATTAGTTTGAAACATTACGATAAGATTCTAGTAAAATTGCAATATATTTGTAATAAAATCACCGAAACTATGGCACCCATACACCTAAAATAATGCAGATTGCAATAATATACAAGTATATATATTATTATTATTCTAAAAATATCACCCTGCACTGAGACCATAACAGCTTTAGGCCAAGGCGATCTCAGCAGGAAAAATGAAAAAACAAAAGAAAAAAAAACAATATGAAAAAAACAAAAGAAAAAAAACAAAAGATATCATATATACAATAACACATGGCAACTATTGTTTGTGTAAGTTTATCTTGGTAACCATTGTATCGTTCATTAAAAGCCCAGCTTTGCATATTAACAATATCCTTGAAGAATTTTGTTAATTATAATTTTAATTACATCATCTAAAGTACGTCACTTTATGTTAGCCTGATGATGAGAGCGGAAGCTCTTGAAAGCCATCTCGCAATTACTAAAGTTACTGTGGAAGTATTAAATGAAATTTTATTTATTTTTTCACAACAAATACCTAATCTTACAAAGTTTACAAGAAAAAAAATACAAGAAATTAAACAAAGCAGCAATTTTTTTAAATGTTTTTTAAGTATTCTACAATGCTCATCTGTTACTTGATTATTTAAATCGCGATCAATTTCGGTAAACCTATACCATTGACGAGCGATATAGTATTATATCGTTTACCGAAATCGATCGCGATTTAAATAATCAAGTAACGGATTTGCATTGTAGAATACTTAAAAAAACATTCAAAATGTCTCGTAACTGTTACATAGTTAATCCTTCTAAAATAACTGATAAAGCAGCAATATTAATCACGTAGCTATTCTAATTTAGTGAAGAAATTACACTGCCTCACTAGATTTGTAATCTGTTCTGAAACAGTGGACAGACTGAGTATAAGTTTTATATTTTTATTAAATGTTATGATAGTTTAGTTAAAAAAGCAAGTAAATTTAAAAGAAATAGGTACACTTACAAATTTTAAATCAACGCATATTAGCATTTCAACAGTGTGGATCAAACTGAGTTTGAATCTCACTTAGTCGTGAAAACATCTTAGTCGGACCATTTTCCTAAATTCCATCTGTCCTAAAGTGGATATATATCATATGTTTGCGTCAAAATAGGCTTTGCATAAAATAGCTATGTTTTCTGAACTATTTGATATTGTTCACAGATAATTTTCAGCGCCTTTCTTTCGAAAAAGTCCAATAATTATTTTTTATAAATCACATGTATTCTTCTGTTTTTTATGTACACCAATTACTATATACTGGGTAAAACTTGAAAAAAAAAACACCTTTTCTCAATCAAAGTTATTTTCTTGATAATAAATGACAATACTTATAACAGATTTAATAAAAAATACAATAACCTAATAGTGCTATGGAGTATGGTAGGACTGGATACACTCGCCTTTGTGTAAGGGTGCATTGCAAAACTTGCACATTTATAGTATTTCAATGCGTGCTTTGTAAACGCAGTGTAACATTTGTAAAGTTTGGGTAGATGGCGCTCTTGTATCTGCTTGAACTCATAACTTCTCTTGGATTCTTCTAATAGATTGAATTGTTTTTAGTATGTATGTATGTATGCGTTCAGGAGTAAGCTGAAAACACTGCTTTTCAAGAAAAGCCATGGCGCCCTTGAGATGGTCACGGATCATGGATCACGGAACGGCGCCAAATACAAATTATCTTTATTATTATTATTATGCTGGATGATTTATTTGGCGCCGTTTAATGGAGCATCCATCTCAAGGGCGCGATAAACTTTATTGGAAGAGCGGTGTCTTCAACTTGCTCCTGAACATTGTTATTGATTGGTTTTTACAAAGTTCCGGTCAGAAACGAACAGTTTTTGGTTGGACACAATTTTCCGGACTATAAAGGTGGATTTGGATCGTATTGATTAAATTAAATTATAGCCAGCGAAAATAATATGATTTCTGCATTCACAGTTGGATATTTGTAAAAAATGTATGTATGTGCCTTTGCATCTAAAGTCCTCACATAATGTATGAGGTTTCACTATTTTATTTATTTATTTATTCAACTTTCTTTAGATCAAAAAGTCGTCCCAGATAATAACAATGTAATATTAAACAATTCATAGACCAAAAAACTTCACTTATATTACCCAAATATAAATAGGAGCATTCAAAATACTACAAATGACACAACAATGAATTAAATCAACTTAGAACATACTACACACATAAAGAACAATGAATAATGAATATGGTGAATACTATTTTCCACTCTGTTTTCCCTTCTTAATTCTGGGTACTACTTTCTTGACTTCAAAGTATATCTCATAATTAACTATTGGTGTCTTCTTTTTGGTTGTGTATATGTTGAGTAACCCCATCCACTTGGACTCGGGAAAGAACTTGGGAATGTGACTTTCATCCACTTGAAAGTTTTTCATTACTACATTTCCTTTCTGAAATAATCAATAACTTATAAAAAAATATGTCAATACAACAAGACTTGAAGTACCTATTTTTAGTAATAATAAAAATAAATATAATAAACTATTGTACAAAATAATGCCGGCCGGTGTGGCGTAGAGGCAACACTCTTGTCTTTGAGTCATGAGATCCCGGGTTCGATTCCCGGCCTGGGCAAATTGAAGTATCACCTTTTTCAAGTTGTTCTGGGTCTAGGTCTTACATGTATATGTGTTTAGTGCATTGTAATATGTGTATCGTCGCGTTGGTACTCATAATACAAGATTCAATCTTAGTTTGGGACTAGCTTAATCTGTGTGAATTGTCTATGCATGTTATGTTATGTTATTAATTAGATAAAAATAATAAGATTACAACATGGTATATACAAATAATTTTGCACAACGGACTAGTTAGTTTATCGCAGAGACACAATATCTTCCAACTAACCCAAAAAAATAAAACAAAAGACAAATTAAAAACAGTGATAAAAATAAAAACATAAGGCGATACATAGAAACTAAAAAATAAATTATAAATATATAATACATACTCTTTTAAGTAGTTACTAAAAAAATAAACTGTAAATAGTGTGTATTGGTTCTTAGTATGTATTCTTTTTTTGATTTTTTTTTGCACATCATAGCTTAAATACTTAGGGGTGTGCTTAGAGTGCAATATCGTTTTATGTTTATGTATCATTTTGAAAAATACATTTTTTGCAAAATATTTGTTTAACATAAAATTATTTGAACGAGAAAAAATATTCAGATCTTCGTGTTAACCTACTTCGATTGTATATACATATATTCCAAAAATCTTTTATCGGATTATTCCGTGTACATGGATTATTATCCGAAGGGACATTTTCCACCATATATTTATTTATATATATCACCTTGTTAGGATGATTCAGGTTGGGAAGAATATTATTAATTTTTATTTTATATTTGTAGAGAAGTATTCATATAAGAGTGCCCCGCTCCTAGGCTAAATGATTACTAACACATCCTTCAGTAATGAGTATGCTACACACACTATAGAATGCACCAACCAATCACAGCGATACTACTGTAATACACATTACCTATGACTGTGTGCGTAGCGGTGCTAGGGCACTTAAAAAAATTCAAGTCTAACATTTTACATTTCGTCAGATCAAAATTTAATGTGCAGCCTTGTTCAATCTAAAGTTAAATTTGGAGCAGAAATGGAAATATTTTTGAATTGGGAAATTTGTTTCTTACCACGGGACAGCTTTCTATATTTATTGCTTTCCTGACCATATTCATGACGAAGTTGTTGCTGTTTATTAAATCACATACACCATGTTTGAAGTTAAATAAACTCTGTTTATATTGTTGATTGATCAGCTGGTGTCCAATCATCTCTATCTGGTAACAATCATATAATAAATTAACTAAAAGGGTAATTATTAAAGGAATAAAAACAAATAAATGTTTACACATAATTACCAAACAAGACAGAGAGAACATAATATAAGAATGGAATATCCAAGAACGAATAGAGCAACATTTGGTTGTGTGTACACTGTACACTGCAGCACTGACATATAATTCACTCCCAGAATTAATTAAGTCCACAGCGAGTCTTAATGTCTTTAAAAGGGAATTGAAGAAGTTTGTGTGAGATATTTGGCTGAGAGGAATGGTGCTCGGAGACATGGACGTCCGAGGATTAAATGGCAAGATCATTTAAATCAAATCCTACAGGACGGTCACGTGTTGAGCACATTGAACAGGAGAGCATGCATGAGGAATTGTATGACAGATTGCGCAAATCATCCTTGTAGGATGGTATGCCATAAGAGAAAAAAAAGAAAGTTAGATGACAAAATAGTAACAAAAACGACACTGACAGTTTTTTTTTATTATTAGGTATTCTTTAGGCATTCCACCCAATATTGAGTGATTTCGTTTTGTAACACTGACAGTTGACACATGATAACGCTCTTTGAAATAATTTACTATCTGAGATAGCATGTGTTATGGTACTTTATCTCTTTTTCACGCATAGTTAGAACTATGCAGTTAGAAAGAGATACCACCTTAAGCTTTTTCTTTCACGTGGTACGCTTTATCCTTTTATGTAAATGTATACCTTATTACCTTTTATGGAAAACATATTATTTAACATTATGTTAGTCTTTGAACGATTGAATAATAAATAATGGTCAAGTTGGTAAACGCTTTTTGTTTGTTTTGTTTTAGTTTCATTGTGTTGGGATTCTATATTTATTCTATAATATTTGAATTTTTGGGGCACAATATTATTTAATCATACTCCATTGTATGGGATTGATTCGTCGGATAATACTTTGATAGTAAAAAAATGTACAGATTTTATTTATTTATAAATATATAAAATGTTGAAATGAACTATCACAACGTTAACCAACTTTTAATTTCAAATCTATGATAATCATGACATAGAGAAATTGGGAATGTTACTGAGGTTTAAAGAGTACTCTTAACCAAGCCTTGAGTCGATTCATAAGCGTCGAAACTCTGTGTCGTGCACTCCTAAAGGAAGTTCACATATGTATGTGTGTCATATATAACGTACCTACCTAGTTAATACCTATTCATATAGGTTGACTATCGGTGAGTGTGATCAACTGGAATGATTAATCTTTAATCAGTCCACCACCACATTTAGAAACAAGTTGAAGACACTACTGTTCGAGAGAAGTCACGGCTCCCTTGGCTCCGAGATGGACACGGATCATTAAACGGCGCCACATATAAATAGTCCGATTATTATTATTAGAGTGGTTCAAAATATGACTAACATCTACACTTCTAGTGGGTAACATCCAATTGTGTCAAAAACATCAATATATAATTGTCTATTTTTGTACGTAACTCCTTTTTGCAGGTTTGGGGATATTCTCTGTGTTACTCTAGTCACAGGACTGATGTAATGTGTAACTCTCTATAAACAGTGATTTAAGCAATTAATTAGAGTTTGTCGGTAGCCTGGAGGTAGAGTCTCGGCCTCGTGGACAAGGGGTCCGTGGTTCCATACCAGGTGCCGGCAGACTCCCCTTTCACGACACAAGCTTTTAGTAGCTTACTGTGAAAGGTGTATAAGGTTGTATTTGGGTTTTTAACAAAAAAAAACTCATAAGTATCTTTTTTTAATAAAAAAAAACTGATTTTTTTTCCATTGTTCTTTCTGTCTATGCAACTTCAGGTATGTAGTTGTTCTATGGTCGTATTGATCCTTTTGGGTAAAAATTATTTGTATAAGAAATTATGTGATGTTTTGTTTTTATTCTTCATTTTGTCAAATTTAACATTAATAAAAATTAAAAATTATGTACACGAGCGTGGAGCAACCGGTAAAGAATTGGTCTCCTTAAGTTTTCGAGTGTCCTGTAAAAAGCAGGTGTTCGAAAAAATTAATACATTGTACATCTTAAATTCAGCAATGAGGTTTGCCACCCATCCTGAATGTCTTGATTTTATATTGGCACGAAGAGGACAGCTTGCATGTTTCTTACATGCAGCTGGTCTGCTGGTTACCCCACTTGTGGGATATGCCGTGATGGTATAGTAGTAGTAGTAGTAGTTTTACTGAGATTTTATTAAAATGACCAGACTCAGTTAGACAAGAACATTACATGTTGAAATCTGGATTACTTTAACCTCGTCAGACCTGAATTAATTGTGCGAGTCGAAAAAAAAAATTGTTTTAAAATCTTGTTATTTGGCTTCTAAATAACAAGTTTCAGATAATTTGAATTTTTTTTGATTTCTAGATTTGCGAGAATAAATATGTTTATTGGAATGAAAATTAAGTAAAAATGAGGTTTCTGAAATGTTAATTTAAATTTATTTGATATATATTAATTGATTAACATAAAATAAGGAATATATTTACCTTTGCAAAAAAATTCCAGTAAAATTAAACACAAACTATGTAAATATATCTTTAATTTTCTCAACCTAAAACCTGGCAGTGACACTTTGCATAGACTCGTTGACAAATAATTAAGTAAAAAATATAGTTAACTTTGACAAATGGCGCAAAAAAAAAAATATGTCGATAAAATAGACTTCATACCAATAATTTTCAATATTAATATTAGAAAAAAGCAATAGACGGGAGCGTAAAAAATATTACTAAAATCCATTGGAATGGACACCAGGTCTGAAGAGGTTAATAAAATCTCGATGAAAATCAAATAGCGTATCTTTAATTTTTATTGACAAATTACACTTATAAATACTTTTGTGTAGGCACTTTATAATAAATCCCATCTATTTTTTGAAATTATTCCACAATATTTGTAAAATAAACTCACAATTGTAAATCTGCTTTATTTATACTTTCTCATCATCATCATCATCACCATCACACCGCTTCTATTGTATGAACATTTAATAATTGTAAATGTAATAGTGTTGTTTACTACTTGCCATTCTTTTTCTTCTTTTTTATTGTAGGAATTACTTTCCTTACTTCAAAGTAAATCTCATATGTTATTATCGGTATCTTCTTTTTTGTTGTGTATATTTTGAATAGCACCATCCACTTGGACTCGGGAAAGAACTTGGGAATGTGACTTTCATCCACTTGAAAGTTTTCGAGTACAAAATTGCCTTTCTGAAATAATCAATAACAAATAAATTATCAATAATCTCCCACTCTTTTTCATTATTTTTGAGATTCCTGTGAAGGTAGGTGAACTGAAAAAGTATATATATATAAGTATGTAAATGTAAACGCTAATATTCAGTTTAATATGAAAACCATAAAATTATCACAATACAGTAATATACTAGTAACAGCAACTAATCACATCACAGTCACCTATAACGAGTTCAAATGTCACACAAAGGAGTTGGATTCTATAATGAATAGTAGCTAAAAAGATGCATCGGTCACGAGAGGGTGATTTGTAGCTTATAACGGCAATAATCAGAGTGCACATACATCCCTCTGTGGTGTAGTGGTTAAGGATTGATAGAGAAAAACATAAGAAGTATAATTGTTGAAGGGTGTTTGTGTTCACCTGTGAAAATTCATATTAAATAATTAAAAACACTGTTATATTTTCACTATATTTATTTAAACTCTAATGTTTTTGCCCACTTAAATGGGCATTCTCAGGAGTACTCAAGTACTCTTCGTTCTTGAGTACTCCTGAGTTCGTCGGTAGCCTGGGGGTAGAGTCTCGGCCTTCAGAACAAGGGGTCCGTGGTTCGATCCCAGGTGCCGGCAAACTCCGCTTTCACGGCACAAGCTTTTAGCTTACTGTGAAAGGTGTATAAGGTTGTATTTGGGTTTATTACAAAAACCCAGCGAAAACATTAGAGTTTAAATAAATATAGTGAAAATATAAGTGTTTTTAATTATTTATAAATTATTTAACAAGAAGTATAGGTGGAGTTGGTGATTGTTGCCATGGTATAAAGCACTTAAGCCAGCCTAAGCCAATTCTTATGCGTCGGAATAACTAGTACTAACTTGCGAGTCATTCGTATCTTGCTATTGAATCATATTGTAATGTATGATCATATGGGTGTGAGTTTGAGGGGAACATTATTTTTCTTACCATGGGACAGCTTTCTAGGTTCATTACTTTCTTGATCATATTCAAAATGAAGTTGGTGCTGTTTAATAAATCACACAAGCTGTATTTGAAGTTAAATAAACTCTGCTTATATTGCTGATTGATCAGCTGGTGTCCAATCATCTCTACCTGGTAACAATCATATTATAAATTAACTGAAAGGGGATAAAAAGAAAAAATATATTTTGAGGAATACTTGACACATAAAGATCACAATATATGTGAATTATGATTCTTCAATCCTTGCTATCCGGTGATTGTGTAGTCAATACATATGCTTCTGTTTATCATCATTATTTTTATAAATTCAATAAATAGAAGGTTAAGATTTTAGGTAATTGTCATGGGACCCTTATAATTTAATATCCAAAAAATGGTACTTGTGTTGCCATCTATCGAAATCCTGTGAAAGCCCTGGCCCCTATCTAGAGAAATCGTAAATACCTTTTGATATTATCATAAAAACAGATTCCTTCTTCTTGATCCTTTTCCGGGAGTCAGCCATTTTGGCCAGTCTCCTTCTATTCGTTTTACAATAGACATAGCAGGGGCTCGCTCCAAATAAAAATGTCTCTTCTCTTCTACAAAATACTGTGAGTGTCGCTATAATAATGTAATTCAGTATTAAAGACTGTGAATTGTTTTGTTTGGTGTAATAATAATCTGTGTAACCATATTCTTCGTCAATAAACCGATCATACAACATCATGCTAGTGTTTCCTTAGCACAACCACCACAATAAATTTACCCAACGATAAACCCTGAGAGAGTCACTGAAATCTGCCGACTATGGGAGAAATGTTACAGTTTGAATGTTACAGTTTGGCGCTCCAACGTGATGCCTAATTATTGTGGTTTTTGTTGTGTTTGAAGTGAATTTAACAATGCATAAATGATAACATTAAATAGTGCGTAGATAAGTTCGTTACGTATCACGTGACCCACCCATGTTTCCATGCATCACCAACACACACACACTTCTCTAGAATGTTCGATCAAAAAACGGTTGAAAATTCCATTACCATCACAACAAGACTGTACAACTTTGCTCTTCAAGAAATTTCACCGCGTGACCAATAAGGACTATGATGGTGCTTCAGTGAATAATTGAATTAAATAAACAGTGCTATAAATAATAAAGAAAAAACATTTTAATAATTAAATAAGCGAGTTTTGAATTTTCGCCTCACTACAACAAGTGTACTTCGTAAATTTCATCACATAACCAATAAAGTTATGTTAGTGCTGCAATGAACATTTGAATTGATAAATAGTGTAATAATAACCACATTTTAATTAATAAATAATCAAGTACGAACAGATATTGTTAATGAATGGAGAATTTAAGAAATATATACAACGAGAAATTGACAAGATTGTGAACAGATACTCCAAACTTTCCTAAGACGTCCAGATAATTTCCTTCTGACGAGATGAAGATCTCCAACATTGCAATCTCTTAAGAAGCCTGCTACCACCACTACGAAGGATGTCCATGGCGGAATTTTCTTCCTTGACGGTTCCTGACCTCCAATAGAAGGATGTCCCATGCTTTGTCATCTAGATCTCACGTTTCTTCGAGGCCTTCTTTATCTACACGGAGAGCCCTTGATGCTTGATGGTTTTGAGGAAGATGAAATGAATACTTCCTCCAATTCGTAATAGACAACCTTATTCATCTGACTACTATACAGGTTTTTATGGAAGAATGTGGTGTTGTTGTGTTCATTTTGTACTGAAATATTTTGTATACCTACTATAGATACAGTTTTTTTTACATGTTGTTCCATGCTTTGCCTTTTGTGCCAAAGAGATTGTAAAAATTCCAGTTTCAATTTTGCATAAATTCAAGTGATACTAGCTAAGATCATTTTACAATTATTTGCGGAATTATTTGCTTGTTGATGTAAGATTCTACACTGAGGGATCTACAAAATAAGAATTGTAAATTTATAAATGTCTAGTTTGTGAAATAGTCCAAGTAAAGTTTTTTCTATATCTGGTTGAATATACTCAAGAGTAAAGAAATCAAATTTAAATTCATTGTACTTGTACCTACCTAGCGTGCGTGTCACGCGGGCTGTGGATGTATTTATGTATGGTTTGAAGTGAAATGATCATAGACCTCAATATTGCTGGAAGAGGCTTAACAAAACAAATTTGAATAATTACCAATAATTCTTTACTCATATGCTGGAATTGTTAATTTTATGATATGTAATGTATGTAATGTTATGTCTACGATATTTCCAGGGAATGTCAAACTTTCCAGCGATTTCCAAACTTTAACAATTTAAAGAAATAATTGTTATTGATTTTTTTTCGAGTCTTATCAAAGGACAAGACTTCCAAACATTTTTTTTAGTATCCAATGATTCCCAACTGTTGAGATTTGATGTTACAAAGGTTGCCAAACTTTTTTTTTAACATTTTTTTTGCTTTGAGGAAATTTTTTTTTTTTGGATTCTTATTAGGAGTCCATATTTCCTAGAGCAATTTTCAAACCAAGGTGTCCACTGTTTCTCAATTTTTTTTGTTTTGGGAAAGAATTTTTTTTTCCTCTTTCAAAGAATTTTTTTAATTCCTGCAAGTCCATCGCAATCTATCCAGCGCTGAATATTGGTACGTATAATCTTTTGTCTTGATTGATTATTATTTGACAATTTTCTTTCAGATCGTCAATTCAAAACGTTTTGCATGTGCAATTTTTCTATTTCTCCTGTGTAAGGATCAACTTATATAGAAGAACCGTTTATTATTCTATTGTCATTGCAAGTTAGAATCTCAAAATGTCTGAATCATCTGTAATTTTTCGAAAAAAATTGGCACCTCGTTTCATCAAGTCTCTGTTTCTCCAAATTTTGTAACAACTTTGGTTATATTTCATTCTGAATGTAAATCCATCAATGTAAACTTGAAATTTTGGTAATGTAAAGAATTTATGTAAAAATGTAATGTTTTCTTGGGCTGCAATTTTAATGAATAAAAAGAACTATGTCTATACATCACAGGTCAATGTTAATAGTGAATTTTGTATGTAATAAAAATGCTAGACTCACAAAAGAAATTATATTTACAGTCATAGTGATGTCAAAGGAATTATCTTTCTTTCTTCTTTAAAGCAAAATAAATTATAATACTGTTAATAGTCAAAAATTTGGTATTTCTACTCTTCAAGTACTTGTAACTTTTGCAGCCCATGTTATTGTAAACTTTTAGTTAAGAAAACTCATAGAGGCTCTTCAAGGTTCCGCTTCTGTGAGAATTTTGAATTGTTCGAACCTTGTGGCGCCCTTAAATAATTTTTTTTTGTATGTTTTGATCATCTTTTGTTTGCGCCCGTGGATGCATGAAGTTGCCTTTATCATCTCATATGCTAGCCGTTTTCATTAGCAACGTGTTCACAATAATCTGAACCCATCCACTGTCGCAGACAAAAGTCATACAACATGTTAGTCTTAAAGAATTTTGTACTGTACAACTGATGTAATTTTGACCCTCCAGTATACGAAAGTATACGAATTCTTTTGTTGTTTTCCTTAAATTTTGTGTGAACTCTTGAATCACTGAGTTATGTGGTAACTGATGAATGACTTATGACAGATGATGAATGCAAGGTACGGAAGAATGAAGTATACATGAAAAAACGGCCGATAAAAGATGAAGTATGAAAATGCGTGAAAAGCTACCACTAATTCCCGTAGTTTATCAAATCATTAATGCTAAATCTTAAATTGAGGGTCAAGGTCGCATCAGTCAAATTAGAATAAGTTTGTTGTGTTTCAACTTCTAGTGTGCATGGTTTTGTAAATAAATTATATGGCAAGGTTTCTCACATGGTGTGAACCTGCTGGCCATTTTGCGGCAATTTTACTGTATGGAATGCGTACCCTTACAGTAATTTCTATTTGCCTAGTATGAATGTTAAGGAGTCATTGGATGATTCGCCATCTTCCATGTACATCTCCTGGGTTAGACTGATATAGAGATATGACTAACCGTCCTACCCTAATACAATCAGTTCTAACTCAAATTATATAGTTAATTTCAATTTTTTAATGCCCGACAAGCTTGTTGTCCAAGTGAGGTTTGAGGACGCTCAAACAAAGAAAATTCATACAGGTCGCTTAGAGAAGCTCTGCGCGATAGGTTTGGTACCTGATATTAACCATTTGCCTGTATGAAATTGGTGGGAAGTTTCCACAAAAGAAAAATGCTATAGGGTAAAGGATTACCGCCCTTATAATAGAGGTAGATCAGATATAATTGTAATGGATACCTCCTCTTGGAGTAAGGAAAAGTGTTTGGGAAATTGTTGAAGGTTTTGTAATATAATGTAAAAGAATTTTTTTTTGTTTTGTCTTAAGCATGTAAAGGTTTACCTAGAAGTATGGCGAGAACATTGTCTACGATCCCGTTTCCGCGACCTGTTCTGTCGGTGCATCTTCCTGGTCCCTTGCTTGCTTGAGACCTGTCTATTTGTAAGGATTAGTTAAGAATTTGTTTCTAATGTCTGTAGAAAAATTTGTATCCTTGTTTTGACACTCACAGTGTTGTAAAATCTATCTTGTTTTGACACTCACAGTATTGTAAAATCTTTCTTATCTTTGACACTCTTAGTTCTGTAGAATCCTTCTTATTACTGACTTTGAAACTTTTCTTTTTTTTTTATTCATTTTTTTTCTTTAAAAGACAACTTGAGATGGTGTCATGGGACCCTTATAATTTAATATCCAAAAAATGGTACTTGTGTTGCCATCTATCGAAATCCTGTGAAAGCCCTGGCCCCTATCTAAAGAAATCGTAAATACCTTTTGATATTATCATAAAAACAGATTCCTTCTTCTTGATCCTTTTCCGGGAGTCAGCCATTTTGGCCAGTCTCCTGCTATTCGTTTTACAATAGACATAGCAGGGGCTCGCTCCAAATAAAAATGTCTCTTCTCTTCTACAAAATACTGTGAGTGTCGCTATAATAATGTAATTCAGTATTAAAGACTGTGAATTGTTTTGTTTGGTGTAATAATAATCTGTGTAACCATATTCTTCGTCAATAAACCGATCATACAACATCATGCTAGTGTTTCCTTAGCACAACCACCACAATAAATTTACCCAACGATAAACCCTGAGAGAGTCACTGAAATCTGCCGACTATGGGAGAAATGTTACAGTTTGAATGTTACATAATCCTCAGTCATACATTTACGCATCGAATCAAAAAATTATATTAATAATAATATAACTTTTTGGGTACATCCAACGCATTTAGTGGAAATTGGGGATAAATTTACAAACACAATCAAAATATCTCACTAGTACAATCAAAATATCTCACTTGTACAATCAAATGCGCGATGTTTTATATATACCTGTGCGAAGCTGAGGCAGACCGCTAGTAGGAAATAAAATTAATTAACTTTATTATTATTGTTTTACATGTAAAACAGTTTTTGTTGTAAATAAATCACTATTTATGGAATTAAAATAGCTTTATTAATTTTTTAGTGTAAGGTCACACTAGTTTCCTGTTGCGCAGTTAAGTTATGATGTTGTGTACTCACTGTGACATTGTTGTACCAGGGCCTGATCACTGTTATGTTGAGGTTTAACTTTGGGCCAGAGCCCCTGGTCCTTGATAATTTATGCTCATTTACGACCACATACTCGGAGTCTATATATTTGAGGTCATCCCTCTCCATGTATATTTCTATGTGCTGCGACTGCAAAGAAGGGTTAACATTTCTGTTTGCACTAATTTTGAAATTCACATTTATGAACTCAATATTACCTCACTGGATTTGCACCCAATGAATGATTAATATTATTTTTAAAGTGTGTCATCGTATAGTGTAAAAA
Organism: Athripsodes cinereus; assembly: GCA_947579605.1. Lineage (NCBI taxonomy): Eukaryota > Metazoa > Arthropoda > Insecta > Trichoptera > Leptoceridae > Athripsodes > Athripsodes cinereus. The sequence goes on from OX388305.1 coordinate 38,086,779, forward strand.
AATAAAATTCATTTATGTAGAACAATTATATTTAACTCAGATTTGTTTATAAATTATCTGCTGTACGTAATATAATATATTTTTTTTAGGTAGATACCTATTCATTTTAAATTTATAAAAATTCTTTCCATTATTTTTTCAAAATTGAAATTTCAGAACTACAGATGTTAAATTCTATGGATAACGATTTTAATTTCAAAATGTATACAAAAATTATTCTATAAATAGGCCAATCTTTGAAGAAACTTCATCGTTGGTTTTGAATAATTATTCATATTGTTTTATTGAACGCAACAACAAAAAAGGCGTTGATGGTGGATACAACATTTTTTTTTGTTATGGCAACACGTGACAGCGGAATTGTCATACAAACGGCACTTTCATACAAAAAATACAATTAAAATTTCCGACTTTTCCGTTTGATTTTCCAAGAATTTTCTTTCATGAAAACCATCTCCTGATAGTTACGAACACAACAAAAAAAGAATCAGCCAATTCGGTTCAGCCGTTCTCAAATTATGGGGGAACATACATGGTCAACTCATTTTTATTATATAGATTTAATGCGTTGATCCTATGATTCGAGGTGTTGATTTTTTTTTTTTTAAAGGGATCTGGGTTTTGTTATAAACCCAAATACAACCTTATACACCTTTCACAGTAAGCTAAAAGCTTGTGCTGTGAAAGGGGAGTTTGCCGGCACATGGGATCGAGCCACCGTTTATTTAATAACTTCCTTTACAACAAACAGTCATCACAGATAATAACAACTATGTAATATTAAAGCAAAACATAGACCAAAAAAGTTCACCTATATTACCCAAATACAAATCAGAGCGTTCAAAATATTGCAAATGACACAACAATGAATTAAACCCACATAGAACATACTACAGACACATAAAGAATAATGAATGATGAAAAGCGTTTGATATCTTTTGATTTTGCTCAATGTTACATTGTGTAAATATTCTTCATAAATGAAATGATGAGAACCATGAGATCAGGGGCCTTAGACAAACCGTACTTAGCGATCGACTACTGGCGAACTTTTCGACAATCTACCTACATGTACCGTATAATTATGCGTTATTGTTGCGGTTATAGTCGAAAATTCGTTTGTAGTCGATCGCCAAGTGCATGTTTGTCTCAGCGGGGCAGATATGTACAATAGTAGCATTACAAAATAAGTTCATTTTTATTATATGGCTGTATTGCGTTTTGGTAGAGTTTTCTAGAATACTACTACTATACCAACATGGCAAATCCCACAAGCGAGGTAGCCAGCAAATTAACTGCAAGTAATAAACAAACAGATTATACTCTTTGTGCCATTTAAAACATTTTGGATGGGTGGCATACCTTATCACTGAAAAGTTGTTGTTAATTATCTTATTTATGAAGTTTATAATCTCCTGGTTGACAAACCGTACTTAGCGATCGACTACTGGCGAACTTTTCGACAATCTACCTACATGTACCGTATAATTATGCGTTATTGTTGCAATTATTGTCGAAAATTCATTTGTAGTACATCACCAAGTGCATGATTGTCTAGGGGGGGTCTGCTATTACAGGATACTCGAAAACTTACAGAAAGGAGTGATAGACCTTTTTACTGGGGACTCCACACTATAGAATACTAAATAAATTATCAGGTGTCAAGTTAATATCACATAAGATCTTTTGTAATACAAAAAAATCATGATATTTCTCTGTGACCAATAAAAGAAATTATGTTTTATAAAATTGCATATGGCGTTCCACTATTTATACATCAGTATAGTGAATGTTAATACCTCTTTTCCCTGGCAGCCTCCAATCACCCCCAGATATACCGTCAGGGAACACCAGGCAGCTAAGTTTGCTAGCATCGTGACTACTGTGCGTGTTGTGTGTATTATAATTTACAGTAGTTCTGTATAGTTTTACATAATCACTTGTTATTTTGTGGATAGGTTTCAAATATTGTTATTGTGTGGTTAAATATCCCAATTTAATGATACACTTAATGTCCAAAGTGATGAATCAAATTATGCGTGATGTTATATGATGTGTGTTATCTAGGTAAATTCTTGATTTTAAAATTTAATTTTTTCAGCTGTTGAGTAATTTCTTTAATTTTTTTTTTGAAAATTTGCCACAGTTTGCGGTTAATAAACAATTGAAAAATAGTTGGCCCTTCATCTATTAACGTGTCCTTGCTATAAAGCAGTGATTCCCAAACTATGGTAGGCGTACCACCAGTGGTACGTGACAATTATTTAGGTGGTATGCAAGCAGCCATGGCCATAGGACATACACATAGACCAGGCGCTGTGAGTAGTTGAGTGTGCAAAATGTGAGGACCGAGTTCCATGAATGCAGTTTGGTGGAGAATAGCTCAGAGAATAATAATATGGATCTTGCCGGATCATTTTATGGTCCAATTTTTTTTAGCCCCCCCTTCAAATTTGTATGAAAATCGATGAAGTACATTTTTATTTATTTATTAACCTATTTTGCTAACTTTATAATGTCTATGGTATATATAATAATTCAGTTTGAGCCGTCAGCGCAGCCTACTGCCGCATAGGTCTCCCCCATTTCTCTTTGTCTCTTGTCATTCGTGTCCACAGAGGTCCTGCCATCTTCCTCAAGTCATCTGACCACCTCCTACATGGTCTGCCTCTTCTTCTTTTTGACATTTCCCTAGGAGTCCATTCGGTGACTCTTTTGGTCCACTTTTCATGGCTTTCCCTCCACATGTGGCCGACCCACCTCTATTTCAGGCTTCTGCTTTTTAGCACTGCATCCTCCAACTTTGTGGCTCTTCGAATGTCGCTGTTTCTTTTTTTGTCACTTCTTTTATATCCCAGCATACTTCTTTCCATGCTCTTTTGACAGGTTCGTAGTTTCTGAAGGTGTCTGTTATTTGTCGCCCATGTTTGGCATCCATAGGATAGGTAAGATGCAGATGTTGAAGACCTTTCTCTTTGCAGCCATGGGGTAATTTTTATTTTTTAGTATTTCCTTCAGTGACCAAAACCTGTTCCAAGCATTTGTGACTCTCCTCTCCAATTCTTTATCTGTTTGATCTTTAAATCACATTATTTGCCCTAAGTAGGTGTATTGCTTCACATATTTTATATTTTCACCATCCACTATGATCGGTATTTCTGAATTATTAGTTATTGCCTTTGTCTTCGCTTTGTTAATTGTTAGACCTATTTCTTTACTTTTTGTTGCGATGTCTTGGATCATTGTTTGTAATGTTTGGGAATCTTTGGATAGCAATACCAAGTCATCAGCAAATCTGAGGTTATTTAGATTTTCGCCATCAATGTTGATGTCCATATTGTCCCAGCATAGGTTCTTGAAAATTTCTTCCAAAACCGCCGAGAAGAGTTTTGGTGAGAGTGGGTCGCCCTAGCGCACTCCTCTTTGTATTAAAATTGTTCTCCAAGTGATTCCAATTTTACTTGAGCTGTGCTGTTAGAGTAGATATTTCTTATAATTCTAGTATACTTATTTTCAATGCCTTGTTCTTTAAGGGCCTTCCAGATGTAATTGTGGTCTAGTGAGTCAAAAGCTTTGTTGTAATCTATGAAGCACATATATAGAGACTGTCCGTATTCTTGTGTTTTTTCTATCAATTGCTTTATAGTGTGCATGTGGTCAAGCGTGGAAAAGCCCGATCTGAAATTATAAATCAATAGCGTACCACTGAACTGAATTTAAAAACTTTTTATCTAATTATTTACTGTTAGACCAAGCTCTAGAGGGAAGTGAGTATGCAAAATGTGAGGACCGAGTTCCATGAATGCAGTTTGGTGGAGAATAACTCAGAGAATAATAATATGGATCTAGCCGGATCATTTTATGGTCCAATTTTTTTTAGCCCCCCCCCTTCAAATATGTATGAAAATCGATGAAGTACATACTATAAAGTAATTTTATTGACGATACTGCTATCCCATCACGGCATATTCCACAAGTGGGGTAGCCAGCTGACCAACCAAATGCAATAAACATGCAAGCTGCCCTCTCCGTGCCAAAAAAAATTGAAAAACATTGTTCCATATAAGTGTTTGTACTGTAGCTCTTAACAAATGTAAGGTATCTGATGTGCAGATCATTTCTTCAGAATATATTTCATCCATGTATGCAAAACTGTTAGAGGGGATGTGGAGAATACAGATAATGCCCACAGAGTGGAATGAAGGAAATATATGCCCCCTCCATAAGAAAGGGGATCAACTACTCGGTGGTAATTATAGAGCATCTTAAACACATCATATAAGGTGCTCTCATCCATTTTATTCAGAACATTGGAACCATTGATGGAAAAAAATCTTGAACTAGGAGGCTTCCAACGTTGAAGATCATGTATTTATCAGATAATCACACTGCGTTAGATCCTGCAGAAAACAGCTGAAGCAAGGTATCTGACGTACAGGTCACTTCTTCAGGTAATATTTCATCCATTTATGCAACTTTCAGAAGAGATTGAAGGAGACCCACCATCCACCCGGATAACTCAGAAGTCTGAGGACTTCCATTTATGGAGAATACAGATTATACCTATTATTATTATACCCAAATAATAAAAAGAAATGCGTCTAGCTGGCAGCAGCAGTAGTCATTTCTAATCCCTTTTTCTAGTCTATACTCATCTTACGTTAAGCTGCTCAGTATTCACAAAACGCTCTCTAATGAGTCAGAATATATTTCTGCTCGGTGGTAATTATAGAGTATAACTCTCTTAAACACATCATATAAGGTGCTCTCAACCATTTTATTCAGAACATTGGAACCACTGGGGGAAAAAGTTTTTGAACTACATCAGGGTGGCTTACAACGTTAAAGATCACGTATTTATCAGATAGGCATGCTGCGTCAGATCCTGCAAAAAAACATCTGAATTCAATGTTGACACATACCACCTTTTTATTGCCCACCATCTTTCCACAAGAACAAAAACTACCCAACTAAACATCAGAAAACGGTGTCCTGGGGCCGTAGACAAACCGTTCTTAGCGATCGACTACTGGCGAACTTTTCGACAATCTTCCTACATGTACCGTGTAATTATGCGTTATTGTTGCAGTTATTGTCGAAAATTCGTTTGTAATCGATCCCCAAATGCGTGTTTGTCTAAGGAGTCAGAGATGAAAGTATAATGCTGAGTTCTGTAAACTGTTTGATGGCATTACCGCGGAACAAATGCTCAAGATTGACCTATTACGATGACTAGGTCACCTACAATGGGTGGATAGAGACCCAGCGAAAAGTATAATAGATGTAACCCCCGATAGACGAACGGGAATGTGAAGATCAAAGCTTTGGTGGATGAACGGGGTTGTAGCGGGCAGATGCTCAGCAGCTACTAAATGACATCCTAAAAGATATTCATTCGTACGAGAACCGTTGAACCATAGACCAAGACAATTTATGTTTCTAGTTCTTTCCACTAATAAATTTCCAAGCCGAATACATACTTATCAAGGCTGAGAATTAAAACATGAGAC